>JBAMBL010003089.1:600000-1007500 GCA_037043405.1 Drosophila subquinaria | reverse complement strand
TGCTTGTTTTTCTCGTCCGCGCTGTTCCGCTCGGTCCGCGCACGTCAAACGCACTTTTTCTACTAAACTGAAACACGAAAGAAGAGGGAAAACGAAGGAATGACAGAAAATATACATGACGAAAGAAGATGGAAAGAGGGAAAATGACAGAAAATATACATGACATACACCAAGATAGATAGCCGCACCAGTCACTCCAGTGTGCTGTAAAGCGCGCCCTCTCGCTCTCGCTAAACGAAAAACGTTTTCTGCGTCGTCTTCCTGCTCGTTCTGCGCGCCTGGTACTCGAGAAAAAATTCTCCGGCAATCCAATATCAAATTTTTGACATCAAAAAAAAGTGAAGTTTTTTTTTTTTTGAGCTAGAGCTTTGAAATTTGTGTCAGAGACATACAGAATTTTTCTCGATTTATTGACATTTGTTGTTTCTCAAATTTCCTGTTATTTCTCAATGTTTTTGGGCTTTTTTCTCGATTTTGCCACCAAAACCAATTTCTAAATAAAGTTAATTATTTTACCTAATTTTGGATTTTGTTGATTTTTTGAAATTAATTCTCAGCTTTTTTAAATTAATTTTTGAAAATTTCACGTTTTTCCATTTCAAATTTGGCGCGCACAAATACTAACAAACGGCACTAATACTTGCAAATTAACAGAAAAAGTCACTAATACTTGCATACTAACAGAGAAGAGTGCCATTTGCAGCATTGTCGCTCTCCGTGTAGAGTTGATGTTCTCTTTTCTGCACAGTCTAACATTCGGCGCTCTTTTAGTGAATTTGGCTCATTTTTCGTTTGTTTTTGGCTCAATAGATTACTTTTAAGTGGCATCCGTGAATACGACTTGGGAAAACACACAAAGTGAGAGGGCATTTCCCCCCCAGATTGCTTTGTTTGCATGTGTGTGTGTGTACACCTAATTTCTCTTTTATAAGTTCCCTCCCTTAAGAGAACAAAATTAACAAAGAGAGCCAATAACCTTTGCTTCCCAATGCTGACGGCCATTGCACCGCCATTGTCTGGGGGATTACTCATAGGATTAGACGCAAATACATACAACTGTGCATATATAACAAATTAAATTTTTTCGTAAACGTTTGCAACGCCATTGCTTATGTATAGAAAGATCCAGATGTAGTTGTTTGCGTGTTATACAAATGCATATACATACATACACGTATTCTCGAATTTTCAATGACGTCACAAACAAATTTCACAATAAACTGACAAAGTGCTAAATACGTAATTTATTTACGCAATTTACATATATGTACGCAAATTAACTCTTTGCAAGGGCATATTGATCTATATATACATTTACTTATGTATTTTTATTGCCAGAAAAATAGAAAATCAATACTGCGCAGCAAACGTAAAAACAAAGAAAGAAAAAAATGGCTACGCTGCTTATTTTCTACACGCACACATACACAAAAGCAAGTTAGGTAAACTATTTTTCTTTAATAATATAAAGTACCTTTCTTTATATTATATATTAAACTTACTTCTTTGAACTTTAGATATTACTTTTATTCACTTTTTTTTTAACTTTCACACCCCAAAACTTTGTAAATGCTTTATTTTATTTGCAGTTGCTGCTATTGAACTTTTTCACTTGCGTCTCTATTCGATTATATTGCCTGCTGAGTTTGTGCTCGCTCTTTTATAGCCTTCGTAGCTGCAGGGGAAATGAGGGGAATTTTTATGGGATATTTTTACATTTCTATGTCTGTCCTGCTCTCACACCAATTGTCATTTACTTTAAAGACACTCTTACGAACTTTTATTTAAGTTTAAAAGTCTTTCACATACGGACAATTAATATTCCATTACTATATTATATAAATATAATGAAAGCAGCCTAAATTTATAAGCCAGTAATGTTTTATTCAACATTCGCTTTCATTGTTAATGCAACTGCAGCTGCCAGCTGACGTACACTTGTCTCGCTCGCACTGATTATCGAGCGTTGCCATATGGGTTAAAAAATTTCCTTAAATTTTGGCAACAGCGCAAAAAGGATTTTAGTTTAAATTAATTTATTTACTCACCCACCAATTCCAAAACGATTTCTTTAAAAATTGCGTTTAATGTTATTATTTAACATACACTTTTGAAATCACACAATTTCTTTTAGTTTAAGGTGTTCACTTTGGAAGTCAAATGCAAAATGAATTATTTGAATTATTTTTGAACGATATACGTTGTCAAGGCTTACTTAATTTAAAATTTATTTAAAAAATCTAAACACACTCACCACACAATAAAATCAAAAAAATTTATTTTGACAAATTCAAGACAAAAGCTGTTTTACGTACTGAATCAACTGGCTTAGTGAAATTTATAAATACTTCAACAGCTTCAGATAAGACAGAAATAGCAAGGCTTATTTTCTTTAAAGCTGTGAATCGAAAACCATTTATTTTAATCTGCATATTTGAATAAAATAAACAGTTATATTAAAATTGTGCAAAAAATAAGTGAAATAAGAAATATAAATACAGCGAGTTGGCAGCACTCATACAGTTTACAGTAAAACATTTGTGACGTCACATGCTAAAGGTGGGTTCTCACTGCTGCACAATGTTAAATCACATTTTGTCATGCTTTGTGATGATTTGCAGAATACGTCAAAGTGTTTACATTGGCAACACAAAATTTGTACTTCACAAAATTGTGGAAAGCCTTGTGAAAAGACTTGTGAAAGCTTTCAATGTAAACACTGCCAGTCAATGTGACAAGAGCATCGCAAAAAATCAAATGGAATCAAAATGTTCACAAAATGCTCGCAATTGAACAATAACAAGTTCCACAAAAAGAATAAAAACAAAGAAATGTCACTTTGCACATGTCCTTTAATTAAAAAGGTTGCATTTTTTAAAAATAATTAATTTGGAGCAGATAATCAGCCGTGGACGTCGGGTAACAATCCAGTGGCATTCTGATTCAATCCACAAGCTAATTGAAGCTGTGGAGGAGTCAGAATGCCTCTGGAATGTATGTAGTGAAAACTACAAGAACCGTGGGGTCAAGGAAGCAAGTTGTAGCTCAATTGCTTCGAATTTGAACGAAAGACTTTGCAGCTCTCCCGTTAGCTTTGCATACATTCCCTCTTTTCCACGAGTCAAATTCATTTCGTCGATCCAGCAGCTGCGCTTTGCCTTGCAATGACCGCCAAAGCAGCAAGCTCAGTTTCATCTTGTGAATCCATTTCTTTTTTAAAAATCAAAATCAATGCTAAAGGCCCGAAAAAACAACAAATAAAATTTTAGCTTTGACGTTTATCTTTTCACAAATGTGAAAGAAAACCAACTTGCTCGATGTGCTTTCACAATGGGATTGGGCTCATTTGAGCTGCTTCAACTTTAACAGGAGTTAACATAGTTTTTATCAAAATTGTGTCAGTCTCCTTCGCAAAAAATTTTTAACAGAATTTTAAAGTGGTGTTTACATTGAAGTGTCACAATTTTGTGACTTCACAATTTAGTGACAATGCATTTAGTGTTCACATTGCCTTGTGACGTTGTGAACAGCTTTGTGCAGCGTTTGTGAAGCGTTTGTGACGCAGTGAGAACCCACCTTTAACATTGCCTTGTGACGTTGTGAACAGCTTTGTGTAGCGTTTGTGAAGCGTTTGTGACGCAGTGAGAACCCACCTTAATTCTGTCATTGGCACTGCCAATTTGAGTTTAGCCACAGAGTAATAAACGAAATCTTCCACTTCACACCTCTGAACAAAAGTCGAAAGTAAAAAAAAGTCGACTAGGCGGAAAAAAGCTGTGTGAAACGAAACTGCGCGTAATAAAATATGGAGCTAGAAGTACTTGACGCTAAATCTGCCAAGCCCTTTGGCAAGGTGCAGGTGTCCTCACCCTCCACATCAATAAGTGATCTGCGGGTTTTGATTCACAAGGCCTTGAAGCAAACGCCGCATGCAGACCGCATTTCGCTGTAAGTGCACAACACACACACATGTGCATACATACATACATATATTAAATGGAATTTGTAACCAACGAAAATGATTTTTCAGTCGCCTGGAGCAGCGTGGCAAGAGCTTAAAGGATACGGATTCCGTAAAATCGTTGAATCTAGGCAATGGCGATAAGGTGTACGTAAAGGATTTGGGACCACAAATTGGCTGGAAGACGGTATTCCTGGCCGAATATGCAGGTCCTTTGATTGTCTACTTGATGTTCTATTTTCGGCCGGAGCTTGTCTATGGAAAGGCAGCTGGCAATGCCATCTCTCTGACCACACAGTAAGTATGCAGGTGTATATGTGAGAGTGTTTGTGTGTGTGAGTGTATGTGTGTGACTTTCGCCACACATCGTTCGATTATATTAAGCAATTCCAGCGACAACGAAACCACAACAACAACAGCGACCCGCTTGACCCAATGGACAACTAATTTGCGCTTATGCAAAGCTTCCAAGCGGTCAGAGCTCGCTTTTACCTGAGCTGTATATATGTATATATGTATATATGTTGTGATTAACAAGTTTGTTGATTTAATCGCTTTTGTAGTATCGCCGCTGGTTGCTATACGGTGCATTATGTGAAGCGTTTGCTGGAAACAATCTTTGTGCATCGCTTCTCGCACAATACGATGCCCTTGCGCAATCTCTTCAAGAACTGCAGCTACTATTGGGGCTTCACAGCCTATGTGTCCTATCACGTCAATCATCCTTTGTACACGTCGCCCTGCATGTGCACCGTTTGGGCTGCCCTGGCCGCCTTTGCCGTGAGTTCACTTTAAATATTACAGTTTGTATAAAAAGCTCTATTAATTTTGTTTACTTTACAGCTGTGCGAATTGGGCAACTTTTCGATTCACATTGCTCTGCGCAATCTGCGTCCACCTGGCACCAAGGTGCGCAAGATTCCTGTCGCCGATTGCAATCCATTGACCAAGCTGTTCAAGTGAGTTTCCCACTATTTAATACGTTTAATAATCTTGTACTAACAGTGATTACTTATGCTATTGCAGCTTGGTCTCTTGCCCCAACTATACGTATGAGATTGGCGCCTGGGTGTCCTTTTCGGCAATGACCTCGTGCTTGCCAGCATATCTGTTTGCCCTAGCAGGCGCATTCCAGATGACTGTGTGGGCCCTGGCCAAGCACCGCAATTACAGGAAGGAATTTAAGGACTATCCAAGAGGTCGTCGTGCCATTTTCCCATTTGCCCTTTAAATGGCAAACAGAACAAATTGCAATTACGGCTTAAATGCTGTACATATTCCAATTCATTAACTAGCACTAAATATAATAAATGGGTAGAAGACTTTTGAACTTTGCGCTTGCAAAACAAACAAAAAAAATCGAGAGATATGTATTTATTGGGTAATGAGTTAGTTAAGTTAATGTTGATTCTGCAGGGACTTTGACCTCATCGATTACACCTGGTAAAATGCACATGATATAAACCAAATTTTTAAATTGCCCGCCACAATCAGGGCTGCAAAATGCATTTAAAGAGCGAGTTGGCAGCTCTTGACAGTGGAAAACAAAGTGAAGTTGGCTGCTGTTCAGTTTCTGAATGTTGTTGTTGCTTTTATGCCGGGCAAACAAATTGGGCACCAGACAGAAATGAATCTCTTCGAGGAGCTGGACACATTGGATCCCAGCTCAAAGGTGGTGCCGCCACGCATTGAGACACCCACGCCGCACAAAATCGCTGTATTGATATTGCTCAAGCAGTATGTGAAAGTGAGTGCATCGAATTGAATAAATTTGCATCCCATTTAAGGATCTCAATTGATTCGCAGGACAAAAGCAATTCGCTGGACACGGGCATTGCGATGCGTCCACAGGCACGTCGCATGTTCTGCATGCTCATGTTCAAGCTGGTCCAGGAGGCGGACATGCCCTACCACGAACTGCACAATTTGCTCACCTCGCGTCCCTACAAACTGGAGACCCTGATGCTCGAGTCCTTCGAGAAGGCCATGTCCGAGTTCTGTGGCAGCGCCAGCATCGAGGCGTTGTTTGATTTTGCCGAAATGCAAAACATTGATACACTGCATCATGCCGATCTGGGCGTGAGTCAGTTCAGCATGGTGGGCGTCTATGTGCGTCGCATTGCGGTTGTTCTGCAGCGTTTCACCTTTGCGGAGATGATGCGCATGTACAAAAACATTTGTGCGTACTATGAACGCGGCATACAAGCTCTGGCCATGGGACCACGCAAACCCATCGCTGGCGGAATCCTGCACAGAGCTCCATCCCCACTTCCTGTTGTGGCAACAGTTGAAGTTAAGAAGGAGGATACGGATGCCCACAGCATGGAACGGAATCCGCTTTGCAAATGGGCACCCAAGCAGGCGAAATTCTTTATCAACCAACAATCGGATCTATTGGATCACGACGAGAGCAACGCCCTATCGCCCAAGGAACTGGAGCGTAAGGTTCAAGAGATTATCCAGGATTTACCGCTAAATACCACATCCTATTTTCTGGGCTACATGAATCAGCTGCGCGTGCGGGATTATTACAATGCGCTGTCGGCATTGCATCGGGCTCTGGATCGATCCCCGGTGCGTTTGATGAGCCAGGAGAAGGGCTATCAATACTTTTGCATCAATTTGGCCGTGCTGCACGCCACCTTTGGGCATCGGGACGAGGCACTTGCTGCCCTCCGGGAGAGTATTATGCTGGCTCAGGAGCATGGCGACAAGCGCAGCCTCAATCTGGCCAACACCTGGTACTGTCTGCTGCGGGATGAACTGCCGCTGTCGTATGTGCAGCGCAGCGTGGCGGACATCAGCGATGCCGACGGGAATCTCCTCCAGAATTACACGCTGGCCCTGCACTTTGCCGTTAAGCTGGGCACCGTGGCGGGCTATCAGCCATTGCGTCTGTTTGATCTGCTGCAGCACAGCGATCACCTGACCAATCGCAACAATCTGGCCAATCATGCCTCCGAAGCGTTGGCTCTGCGTAGTGCCGTCTGGTGTGCCTATGGCAGACACGAGCTATCGGCGCTTTATGCCCAACTCCTGCTGTCCGTGCGGGATCGTTTCAATAGCAATGGCTCGGCGGGCATGGGCAGCGCCTTGGCCAGCTTTGCCTTGTGGCTGCAGCTGCAGGGCGAGATGCGTCTGGCCCGTGTGCTGCTCCATCGGGCACGCGAACAGTTGCCGCGCATGCCCGGCGCCGAGTGCTGGATGATTAGCCAGTGCCATGTGATCATCCAGTCGGGCATCTATCGCTGTCGCTGGCATGACGCGCTCAAGGCCTGTGATCAGCTGCATCTGCTCGATCCCGCGGCTGCCATGCAACAGCGTGCTGCCATTTATGTGGCCAAGCGCGAGTTCTTCAATGCTCGCCGGCTCCTGGACAAGTTGGTGGCCAAGCCGGAGCTGCCGTTCCTGCTGCGGATGCGTGTCCAGGTGCTGTTGGCCTATTGCAGCCTGGCTGAGGGTCGCTTTTCCAGTGAGGCGGTCACGTTGCTGCTGCGCGTCGCCGAGGAAATGTCCGACTCGCAGATGGACTATGAACTGGCGCTGGTGGACATGCTGCTGTCCCAGGTGCTGCTGCTCCTGGGCATGCCACAGAAGGCCTATCAGGCCATCAAGCGCAGCATGGATGACATTCACATCAATGGCGGTCTCTATGAGCGGGCCAAGACGGATTTCGTATTTGTGCGCTGTCTGCTGGCCATCATCACGGACATGGAGGCACGCAAGGCACAGCTGCTGAAATCCCTGGACATCTTGGAGCGTTCGGCGCAGTCATTTAAACGGCTGTCGGCCCATGCCAAAGTCCTGGATGTCTATGTGTTCCTCGCCCAGCGTTTCAATGAGTTTGGCGAGCGTGGACTGCGCAACAAATATGCTGGCGAATTTCGACGCTATTTCATGGATCATCCCATACCGCGAGAGTATCTGGGCGGGCCGTAGTTGATAGACTTTTAATAATAATTACAGAATAAAAATTATGAATTTTTTTCACGAAAATTCAAATATTACTGCTTTTTTATCTTAAGAAAATTATAAAATAAATTAAAATTTATATTTAAAAACCACAGAATAAAATTAAGTTATTTTGTGATCTCAAAAACAGTTGACATTTAATTATTCTTAGGTGCTACAGAATTTGCTATCGCTTGAATTTCACTTAAATTGGTATGAAATTTAAGTAAAATTCAAGCGAAAGCGATTTCTGTGGCACCCCCGATTATTTTATAATTTTATTAAGCTAAAAGTGTATACTATTCCAGGATATACCTTGGATTTATTCCCATTTTTCCACAAATTTATTAGACCCCGTACTTAAAAAAAGTACAGAAGTCTATTAACTTTGTTACAAAAAAGAAAAGTGCGTAACAGGCGGGAGGAGGCGTGGCAGACCCCACAAAGTATATATATTCTTGATCAACATCAAGCCGAGTCGATATAGCCATGTCCGTCTGTGTCATCGCCTTGATCTCAGAGACTATAAGAGCTAGAGATTCCAAACTTGGTATGTAGGTTCGTCTATATTGCATGAATATTGAGTTTCTTTTAGATTTTGAATCGGACCTCTATATCATACAGCTGCCATAGAAACGATCAGTCGAAAATCAAGTCTTAGTATGGAAAACTTTTTTGCTGTTTGAGATATTTCAACCAAACTGACAGAATATGCTTATAAGATGGTCTCATTAATCCTGACCAAATTTGATTGAAATCGGATTAATATATCATATAGCTGCCATAGGAACGATCAGTCGAAAATCAAGTCTCAGTATAAAAATTTTTGTTGTTGTTTGAAATAACTGAACCAATCCGACAGAATATGCATATGGGATGGTCCCATATATTCCGACTACATTTGATTGAAATCGGACTACTATGTCATACAGTTACCATTTGATCAGTCGAAAATCAATAGCGATTTATATAATTTTACTTTAAGCAGTGTTTGCTTTCCCATAGTAAGTACAGGGTCTCCGACAGTCGAGTATGCTCGACTGTAGCACCGTCCACTAGCTGATCTTAAGAAAATTATAAAATAATAAATTTAAATTTCTTTTTAAAAACCATAGAATAAAATGTAGTTACTCTGTGATTACATTTAATTATTATTTTATAATTTTATTAAGCTAAAACTATTCCAGGATATATCTAAGATTTATGCCCATTCGTCCAAGTCAGACTTTTTAAATTGATAACTCCTATTGCGATTCCTGGGTTAAACTCTTAATAAACGTATTTTTATTAATTTGTTTTTAAACAGTAATTGTTTTGGTGTGTGTTGTGTGTGTGTGTGTCTGTGTTGGCCAACTACAAATACTCGTACTAAAACCCTAGCCGAAGTTCTGCCAACTATTTCAGGTGATCTCCGAGATGCTTGCAATGGTTTTTAGAATGAATGCACTTCAAAGGCAGCTTAAATGCTGAGTGTGTGTTTGTATTGTTATTGTTGTCGATTGATTATTGGAATTTCTATTTGCTGCGTGTTTTTTATTATTATTCACTGGCAGGGACTTGGACTAACTGATTGACTTAAAATCTAGCATGTGGCATGGCATTATCATTCCATTTGATCTGGAGTCCCGCTTGGTTAATAGAACTAACGTATTTTGTATGTAGTATGTATGTATATAATCAAAATGTTAATTAACGAATCAATGGTAAACTGGGCGATGGTCCAGTTGCGGCCATGGCGCTGCCAGGACCCAGCAGTACTTGCTTCTGCTGCGACTTGTGCAGCTCCTCCATCTGGGCGCGTTCCGTCTCAAAGATGACGGGCGCAAACAAGATGACGGAGCTTGTGAAGAATATCCATGAGGCATTGCACGAGAACTGATACAGGCTGCGACAGCTCTTCACTGTGGCATTCGACACGGCACTGGCCACATTGCGCACCGAATCGGGAAACATTTCCGTTAATCCCATCATGCGTTCGCCAAACGATTCATCGGGCTCCTGAAATACACACACATACATACATATACATATTGTACACACAAGTTTGAGGTTAGAATGCGGCAAAAATATGTTGCAAATGTTTACAAAAAAAAACATATAAACAACATGCACCACTTACATCATCATAATTCTCCGCCTCCGACTGTGGCTCATTTGTGGGCTGCAATGAGAAATCAAAGAAAGCACATTGTAATAATCAATAGATATATACGCATGATAAGTAGATGGTTGTTGTTGTTGTTGGAGCCTCTTTTTGTTGTTGGTTCTTCTTGATTCTCCAATTACGTGAGCACGTAAGACATGTTTGTCGTTCGCACGCTTTTCTTTCACTCTCTCCCACTTACAATTGCCACTGTTCGGCGCTCTGGCGTCTCGTCCTTGCTGCCACCCAATGAAGACATCCCGCTATCCTTTTCAATGAACTCAATGTCAGGATCAGAGTCCATCAAATCCTCAATCTTTACGGTATCGGTATCCACTTTTGCGGCTTTATTTTTAACACTCGACGAAAATTCTCTGGGCTTTAATACCCTTTCAATATGTCGCAATTACAACACGGAAACGTAAACGAATACAATGAACAATTAATTCAGTTTTCACTGTCGTTTAATTGAATTTTCTTTCGTTTTTCGTTGTAAAAAAAATTGATTTTATATGTGTGATTTATCTCGTTCACATTAAGCTCGATTGAACGATTTACTGAAGTGAATGAACGAACTAAATCACCCACGTTTTAAAACAGTGGCGTCACCTGTTGTCGGTTTGCGAAACATAAATACGCCACCTAAAAAAGATAAGGGCAACACTGGCCGCACATACAGGCGAGCGAAATGAACGAGCAAAGCAATTAAGCGACTAAACAGTTCAATCGAACTTAAAATGAACGAATCGATCAACGACTGGCTCCGGCTGGGCGGGCAATTTGAATTGTGAATTTATTTGCAGGTAGCTATTCTTACCTTCTCATCCATTTCGCTCATGATTCTTAAGCAGCAACTAAACTCGTAAGTTTTTATTTATATACAAAATATATACACGGTATGCACAGAGTAAAATTTAGAAACGTTCGGCAAAGTTGAACGAGAATATTTTTATTCTTATTAAATGTTTTCTTATTACTGTTGGAAGTTCGACTAAACTTATTATGTATCAAGCAAACCGAAAACACACTGCCTACTACTGCTGTAGAACTTTTGAAATCCGAATGAAATTAAAAACAAATATTCCGTTGAGCGTCTGTTTATTTATTATTTATTAAATCCATTTCGTTTGATTTTTCACAATTAAAAATTATGAAATTATTAATGCTTAAAGAAAATTAACTACAGTTATGTAAGTAAGTATGTACGCATATAGATAATGTCTTAAATTGGTGTGTAAGTAATATTGAATAGTTTTCTTGTTTTTTTTTAATGGTATTATTTGTAACAAAAATAACAGTATTGGTATAGTTTATAGCATATAGTAGGTATATAGATTTGCATATACACAATTTAAGCACAATTAGATGTCGTAATAAAAATCTACTTCAGTTAAGTATTACATTTTGGATATTTACGGTTAACAAACGGTAACGGTATTTTCAGTATATTGGTATTTTAGTATTTTAAAACATGTATGCTTTTGAAAAAAGCCTTGCTATATTTTGCAGTTTTGTAAATACCATCAAAAAATGTTGCGGTTTACTTTCCTTGTATTTCCAATTTTATTATTTGTACCTTTGACCTGATCAATTATTGCCCCTTCTAGTATTTTTTTTCTCTCAAAATATATGGTATTTTTTGATGGTTAATCAAGAGCACTTTTTTCATATGAATATTTTAGTATATTTTATCTTTGAGTTAATTCTGCATTGTTTCAAATAGCAAATTTTATTTGAAACCACAATACGAATTAGTTTATTTTCGCACTGATAATAAACTAACGGTATCGGGACGGCGATGTAATGGACTTGAATTTTGGTATTTTCTGGTATTTTATGATATGAACTCAAAGGAAGCAAAAATATGTGTGGAAGAAAATTCACCTGACTAGAGAATACACTGTAAAATAAATTTTGATTTGCATAGTTTTTGGTTTTGCTTTGATTTGAATCAAAATTTATTTATAAAATATATATGTTTATATATTGTTTGTTTCGAAAATTCCATTATTCTTTTTATTATTAATTGGAGATTTTCGCATTGATTTGCAATTGAATTGCATTTTGATAATTTTTTTTGATTTTCCAATAAATAGTTTAAGTATTTATTATGTTTATATATATTTAAATAGTTTAACAATCATGTATCTCGACATTAAATATAATATTTATGCAATCTGGGTTTTTTGATGTATGTGTTTGTGTGTGTGTTTATGTTATTTTCTTATAATTTTCAAATCGAAATTAAATTAATTAAATATAAATTTTTTTGATTTCAAATTTTTAATTCTTATTTAAGTTGTAAACATTTAGTTTTTAAGCTTAAGCTAGCAAATCTTGAAACATTTTGTGGCCTTGTTTTTGCTTTTGTTGTTGTTGTTTTTTGATTAAAACACAAGCATATTTTCGATCATTATAAATATACACATAATATGCATTAATTAAATTTTGTTTTTACATGCTCTGTTTTTTTTTGTTGTTGCAGCACCCTAAACACAATATCACTCACGCTCTCAGACTTATCCGAATATATGCATATATATATGTATTTATGTATGTTTGTATGTGTGTATGTGTGAAACGATTTGATATAATTACATAATTTATGCATTAATTATATATGTTACTCCAAACATTAACTTAAATCGTACAAAAAATGAATTTCCAGAATTTTTTGCGTTTTTACAAATGATTTAGAAACTAATTTTATGTGTGTGTGTATGTGTGTATGTGTGTGCTTGTATTTCTTCTCATTCCTACCAAGTTCTTAACATAATTATTAAAATAGATTTATGTGTTTCATTTCATTTTTTTTGTTTTTATGTATAAAACATTCATTCAATTCTGTTGTCTGAGTATGTTAGTAATCGCTTAATAATTAAGTTAAATTTGTTAATTCTTTTTGCCATCCTTTTTGTAATTGCGCTCGATTCTGGACTTAGAGCAAAAGTCTCGTAAACTCTGTAAATGGAAAAAGAGAAGAAAGTCAATTTAATTTATCAGTAAATTGTTGAAAAATTTGGAAGAAAACCAAGCTACACCCATTGGCATGTAATTGGCTCACGCCCCATCCTCCCCTTTCCTCCTCCCCCTCTGTCCGGCTGTCACCAAAGTGGACTTTTATGGGCAGCAGCAAAATGATGAAAGGCATTTGGCCTAAAGGAAACCCTCGAGGGAACGCACGTTTAACGTGTTGCGCAGCGAATCATCGATGACACGCCCACCGAACGCCTTCGAACAACATGCAATGTCAGCGAAACGAAGCAAACAATCAGATATACTCGACTATGAAATACCCTGTATGAGTTTCAATATTCCTAAAGAAACTTATTTAATTCAAAAAAAATGTGCAAGCAATTTTTCTTATTTTTTACAGGGTATATTTTTGTTTAAAATGTAACCAAAAAAGTTTTGTTGCTGCTGGCCGTACATGCCGGTGTAAAGTAAATAAAGTAAAATAAATAAATTGCAGATGCCAGCAAACAAACAAATAGCAAAGGGGGAAAGGGAAAGGGGGAGAACTGCGCATTGGCAGCAAAGGGGCATGTGTTACAAGGTCAAAGTATCAACTAGCAAAGCGACGGCATATGAACCTAATGATAAACCCAAGCCAAAGTACGCACACACACACACACAAAGACAAATATCTGCTTGTAGACATGGCCAACAGATACTCGAGCTTGAAAGGGACATCTTTGTGTGTGTGTGTATTAGTTTGTGTTTAGTAAATCAATTTAATGCCTCACAAGGGACACATACACAAAGCACGTCCTTAGTCAACTATTTTTATTTTGTGTTGCTGCGCAGCAGTTTTACAGATAGAGGAGAAAATGTAGAGTATGCATACAAAGACATTATTCTCAAGTTTATCTAAAAAGTAATGTAAAAATGAAAAGTATCAACAAGCTGCATTTTAAATAACTAGTGCAATGTGAGAAAAGAAAACATTTTATGGCGTACTTTCAAGCGCCATTAATGTGGTAGCAGAAAATATGATAGTGAATACTTTTAGTTACCGTTTTAAGTAAAGTATGGTAAGGCAAGAAAACTTCCAGGAAAGTTTTAATTAGAGTAATATTTGATGAGAATATTACAACATTGATAGCACGATTCCACGACATTCCAAGCATTTAACAAAAAAAACCCTCTTGTTTCATCTCCTTTTGTCCCGCAACTCAAGAATTGTTGGCAGGCAAATTCGGCGAAATAAAATAAAGTTTTCTCGTCCGCCATTTTTCTACTTAAACTAAAAAGTGGGAACGATGCGCGAGCGAGCATTTGTCACCTCTCTCTCTCTCTCCTCCTCTCTCACATTGTCATTGTCACAAAAAACAATAGATGGCGCACCAAAGCGCACACATAGATGGCGCCACAACTGCGCGCCTGATCCAAGTGATAAAAGTGGTCCGCAAAAACGCAAAAAACGTCCAAATTCTTCTGAAATTTTTGAGAACAATTTTTTTGGCCGAAAAAATCAACTTTTTTGTTTTTTGAGCTAAAAAAAATACCAGACATTTTGTTGAATTTTTCTCGAGTTTCCGATATCTTTTGATTCTCAATTTTATTTTTATTTCTCAATTTTTTTTTGGCTTTTTTTTCAGTTTCGACACCAAACTAATTTTAGAATAAAGTTAATTAATTTACCGAATTTTGCATTTTGTTTTTTTTTTTAAATTGTTTTTATTTAATTTTTAATTGATTTTTTAAAATTCCATTTCAAATTTGCGCGCCCAAAAATGTGAAATGTTATTAAATTCAATAGTATTGCATACTTTTTGTCATCCGTAAAATTATGTTGCAAGACAAGCAAAATTACATTGCATACTTTCAAGCGCCGTTCTTTAAATAAAAGAAATAACACTTTTTTATTGCATACTCTTTGGCGCCGTTTAAAATAAAATACTTTCAGCTATTATCACAATGTAATCGGCCAAGTTTAAACCGATTTGTGGTGTCCCAGCCAAAAACAAGCCAATCTTTTGTTTATAGCATGTTGCCCCCACTCCTCTCCTGCTGCGCATTGCAAACACTAAAAAACCGTTGCGGGTAAACAAACAAATAATGCGGCTATATAAAAAGTGCGTTGTTTGTGTGATGGTGGAGGGAGGGAGGCAGGGAGGGAGGATGGGAGGTAGGTGGTGATGACTACTGACTTGTATCTTTGCACACAGGTTATTCAACTTCGACTGTCGATTGTTGTTGTAGTTGTTGTTGTTTTTGTATACGTATTTGTATTTGTCTAGCTGATTTATGAGTGAGGCGCTCTCCAGAGGCTTTTGCAAATATTGGCACAAGGTTATACATCTATGTGTGTGTGTGCTTGTGTGTATTTGTTTATGCGTGTTTTATGCTGCAGCTTGATTAACGCGCAGACAATAACGCTAAAAAGTAAACGCAGCTTTGTGGCTTTACTTTTATGGGTCCTTGGCAACAAAAACCAAAAAAAAAAAAAAAACCCCAACCTTGCGAGTGTAGTGTCCTGTTTTGTGGCCGACATATGGTAACTTACCCTCGTAATTAATGCGTCCATCCTGATCCAAGTCGGCAATTGCCAACAGCTGCTCCAGTTGCTGCTCGTTTAAAGGCTCCCCAATCATTTCCATTGCGGTCTGGAGCTCATCTCGTGTTATAAACCCATTGCCATCACGATCGAATACTCTGCAAAGTTTGAAAGAATTGTTAGCGAATTTGTTTAAAATCTACTTTGATTGGTTTTCAATTTAATTGATTTGTCGTTCAATATTCCTACATCTAACTGTACAATTTTGAATTTTTAGCCCAATATATTTTTTAGTGGGCTTTTATCTCAACTGAATATTCATATGTGATTTTCACTTATAATACAGATTTGGTAGTTAATTTATATCTCCAGTAAATATTTTATTGTAATTTTTTAATGCCACAAAATATTAAATTGAAAAATTATAACAACGAAATAACTGGAATAAAAATATTTTGTAAACCGAAGCATTTGATTTTGACTATAAAATTTAAGTCAAATATTTAGAGGTACTGAAAGTTCCCCTTACTTAGGGCATTGTCTTGGGAGTTAAAAGGCATTGTTTTTTGTGTATTTTTTGGTTGCTCACCTAAATGCGGCTATTAAGTCTTCGGTGACATCATCGGCCTCATCCACGGGCTTGCTGGCTGTGCTGGCGCTATCATCATGCTGTTGCTGGTCGTCTCGCAGCGCCTGGATTCTGCCAACCCATTGCAGGAACTCGGCCTCGTTGATTAAACCGTTTCCTGTAATTGAATGTTGAGATTTAGAGCGAGTTTGAATGTATGTGTGTGTGTGTGTGTGATGTACATAAGTGCACGATTAAGCAGTGAAAGCTCAGCTAAATGCGAATGCAACAACTAACATAGCCACATGTCTATTTGCTACCACACACACACAAAGTGTGTGAGAGAGAGAGATGGAGAAATTGTAATTGAAAGCTTTGCTTTTGTTGTTGCTTTGCTAGTTGAAAAATGTTTACACGCTTCAAGCAGCAGCAACGAGGACAACATTGAGAAAAAAACAGTGCATTGTTGTTTGTAAACACACACAAGCACGTACGCACACACACACACGATCGCACATATAAAGAGAGTGCCAAGTGCAACGAAACGTTGCCTACTTTTGTGCGCTCAGGTGGCCGTTGTGAAACACATTTGCCGCTTATATTTTCCTCTATTTTCTTCCTGTTTTTTTTGTTTTTTTTTTTGGGCAGGAACATGCCACATCAGTGTGGCAACGCTTGTTAATCCTTTATCTTTGCGTCGTCACTAAAACTTTTACAATTAAGTGCAATGATAAAACGCAGTAAAAACAAAATCCTTTGGCGCTTTGCTGTTTACCGACTTCCGGAAATGGCGCCAGTTACAAGACAACCCCATAGCCTTGACCTTCAACATTAGCCCCAAAAACTAAAGCCATGCACTCGACTAACACATACCCTAAACTCTAATTATTTGCTTGCAGCAAAAATCAAATTGCAAAGTCAGCGCTGATTTTTTTGGTTTTGTGCTTCATTCTACCCTTTCATAAAGTTCTACAGGATATATACAAATGCAAAAGCTTTGAGAATAAAGTGCAAATCAAAGATAATCTGCTTTGGCATAAATTTTGTGGCGAAACCAAAAAACGGTCAGCTGCTTATATTATACAAGTATAATTGCATAACTTTTTTCGTCCTGTGCCAACTTTGTGAAAATATTTTTAATTGCAATTTGTTTTGGCTTAAAATATGAATTGCTAATTTGTTACATGGCAACAATAATGAGCAAAAAATACGAAAAGTATAAATAAATTAAAATTGAGTAAACAAATAAAAAAAAAACAAAGAAATTATGTTGATCAAAAAAAGTTGGGCATACTTGTAGGCGCAGTTTTTACTGAAAGGAAATTCGTGTGCCCACTGATTGTTTTCGGTTTGTTTATTTAACAACTTTGTTTTGATCAGCTTTATAGATCCCACGATATGCATTCAATAGCAAATTTTCAAGGCCAAGGTCGCACAATCTTTATGTCATAACTATAAAGTCGCTGAAAATGGCAGCCCAAAAAAAAAAATGAAAAGGAAAAACTTCAAGTCAGGTAATTTCCATAAATTGTAAAGTTGCCAAGTTTCATTTTTCCTGCTTCTGTTTCTTGTTCTTTTGATTTTTCTTATCGGCTAGTTGGCGTCGCTTGATTTGACGCCCCTCCCACACAAAAGCCATTGCCAATGTCAAGACTTTGGCGCAGAAGGACATAAAGATACTGACAAAAATGAATATGCTAAGACATGTTGACGTCGAAACAGGCAACATCAAAATCAGCTTAAATGTTTGGTAATTACAAGGAATTCTACTTCTATCCCCCCCCCCCCCCTTGCTGCCTGCCACAATCAGGCCAAGACCATCGACCTTGATAAAGTGCTGGCAAAAAAAAAGTTTACGATGTTTTTGGCCTCATGTGGGCACAGCTCACACATGTGTGCGTGTACTTAAGTGCCTGCTTTGTTGCTGCTGCTGGCATTAAAAATGCATCAAAAGTCATAAAACTTGATGACCATTCGAATCAATTAGACAAGTTACAAGGCATCGTTTGAGTGTTGACTTATCGCTGGGCAATTGTTATATCATCATTCAACATGTTAACACATGTGTGTGCGTGTATGGGTGTGTGTGTGTGACATTTACACTCGCATTTGTTCATCCAAGTCTCGTGCAGCTGACATTTTGTTGGGCAAAAACGTCACTTTCATTTGTCTGCCTTGGACTTGGACTCGAGTCAAGGATTTTCCGGCATTTGTTGTCATTTTCATTTTCATTTCAATTTTTTTTTTAAATACAAAAACCAAATGTTTGCCTCGCTCATTGTCGCTCCAAGTCCAAGGATAATGAAAATGTGCGGCGCGCGCTTTTGTTGTGCATCTGCCATTGTCACTAAGGACATTTCGGGCATCCTTCGAATAGCGCTAGAATTTTGGCCTTCCCTATCTTCCTCCCTCCCTCTCTCTCTCTCTCTCTTGGCCAAAGGCTAAAACATGAATTGAAAGCCTGCAGCTTTTGATAACAAACACACATTGTTATGGTCTCTGATCGATAAGCTTTGTGCCTGTTTTCAGTTTGTCGTAATGACATCACAATTAAATAACAACAATTGGATATGAGGGATAATTGGAGAATGGGGTCTCACCCCTGAGCCATTGAAGTAATCAATTTAGTAGCAGTTGCTGCAGTTATTTGCCGACAAGCACTTGGGCAAATTAAGTGCTTTAAAGCAGCCACAAAATCCAAAGCCAAGTTAAACCGCAAGCACCAACAGCAACATCCTTTTGTTTGGCCAATAACAAATGGCAGCAGCAAAAACCAGTCAATGGCAAAACCGGCAACAGCTTCATGCCAAAATGCAATCAATTATTGGCAAATGCACCTGCTGCTTTTTGCTTTTTGCTGACCTCAAAGTGCAACGTGCAACCAGCAAACGGAAACGGATCTCAGGTGTAGGTGTGCTATAAGTGTGTGTGTGTGTGTGTGTTTTTGTTGCTCGTTTGTTGTCCCTTAGCTGCAGCTGTCGATGACTCTGCTTCTGCCTCTATCACCTCTCTCTTTTACTCTCCCTTTCTCTGTTTTTCCCCCTTTTACTTCAGTGCATTTGACTTGTAAAACATGCAATAAACATTGAGCGTTGTCTTTGACTATACAAAATGGGAGTAAGCACAACAACAAGCACAATATGTTTGTGTGTGTGTGTGTTTTCTACCTGAGCCATAAATTACCTTACAAAACACACACGCCAGCTGACCATTAATTAAATTGCTCAACCGCATTTATTTAAATGTTTCTATATCTAAAACTTTTACAACACTTTGTGCAACGTTGCGTATGCGTAATTTATTTCGGAAAAAGACAAGTCATTTTTTTAAACAATGCAACTTACAGACAACTACAATTATATAGTTCTAAAATGTTCCGTAAAGTCTTCTAATTGAAGAAGAGACAAAAATAGCATTATAAAACATCCACAGCAGTTGTCTATAAATTAAATAATTCACCGCATTTATTTAATTGCTTTTCGTGTTAAGAACCTAAATTTAAAACGCACAACTTTTTGCACAGTGCAACGTTGCGTATGTGTAACGAATTTTGAGGAAATGCAATTTATTTCACTGTTTTTGTAGCTCTTATGCAGCTGCAATTAAATCAAAGTAAATATAGACTTAATGGTATTTAATTGTAGGCTGTTAACCAAAGTATTCTAATTAAAAGAGTGTCAACAAATTCTTCACAAAATTCACCATTTAAACCGCATTTATTTATTTATTTACAAAATTAGACAAAGTATATAATATTAAATCCAAGACATTAGGTAAACCGCATTTATTTATTGCTTTTTATACAAAATAATTTAATTTTAAAACTGTGGCATTAATTAAAGCATTGTGCAACGTTGCGTATGCGTAACGCATTACGAGGAAATTCTGTCTATATTGCAGTTCCAGTTAATTCGAAATATAGAATTTTCCAGCTAAACGACAGATAAATTTTGGCCACTTACATTTAATTAAATTTATACCATTTACAGACTATATTCAATATATATATATGTACAATATATATAAGTTCTCGAAGTTCTTTCAATGCCTTTTAAATCGCATTTGCACAATTGCCTGACTTTGCTTTAACTTGGATTGATTTTGCCCTTCCAGTTAACGTATTTTCTGTTTATTTGTTTTTTTTTTTTTGGTATTCTAGGCCAACACACAGCTGGAATATTTTCTTTTATTTTCCTTTCTACGTTTTGTTGCATGCCAATTCCATTGAACTTGCCCCCTTCCGTTTTTGCCCCCATTTTTCTGCTGAAGCATTTGAATTCTTTGATCAGAATTTGCTCGGCATCTTAAGCTGTATTTAATTTAGGCCATTTCATGTGTATACTTCACCCCGCGGGTGTCCATTTGTTATGCAAATTTACAAGCCGCAGCTCAGTTGCAAAAGGGTGAGGGTTGGGGAGAGGAGGTGGGTGGTTTTTGGGGTTACAGTTACTCGGCATTTTCGTGCTGATTCGATTAGATAGCGAGTTCAAAGATTACCGAATGCACAAAGGCAATTTCAATTTCGAGTGAGTAAGTGAAGAGAGAGGGCGAAAGAGAGGTCTTGAAGAGTGAAAGAGATGGTCAGTAGAGAGAGAATGTGTTAAAGCCTGAAACTGTATGCAGCATTTGGTCATAATGCCTGTTGACAGTTGTGTCTTTGACGTGCGGTCACATACATGTTTCACAGAGTGCAAACTAATTTAGACAGGCATACAACACAACCACAAGTGCACACACACACACACACTAACAAACACACACACTCACGCACACACACCTACACATAAAACAAAATGTTGCCTGTTTGGCTTTTTGGCACTTAACAAGTCGCAAACACGCAATGGCAATTTTATGGTCTGGCTAAAACAGAATGAATCAAAGTGCGGCTGTTGTGTGTATGTGTGCGTGTGTGTGTGTATGTGTGCAATCTGTGCCCCACACAAAAGGCCATTTAAATAATTTTAAAGCATTTAAAGAGCACTTTTAGCGCAACACAGGTCATAAAATACATATTTGAACAATTTTTGTGTTCATTTTCGCCTAAATTAATTGTGGTCACCGAAAATGGGCAAACGTTAAAAGCGAATAACAGTAAATGTCAGTTGGCCATTTTGTTGAGGTTGGCCAAGTGTCGCTGCTGCTTAGGCGACAATTGACCCCCAGGTTGGGAACTCTCCTCTGAAATCCAACTTTGTCCTGTTCTGCCGCCATAAAGACGCACATAAATAAGTTGGCCAATGGGCAAATAGGGAGACCCAACAAAATAGCTAAATCAGTGTAAAGCCAAAGGGGGTGGGGGGAGGTGGAAGTGCCACTGAAACCCAAGGAATGTAAATGAAGCCATAAAGTGCGCGTTTTACGCAGCGTTCAACAGTTTTCTCTGTTTTTTTTTTGTGTGTGCCAAATTGATAAAAAATGTGTTTGCACAAAAGTCTTCAGAAAAATCAGAAAAAAGTTGAGAAACACAGACAACAAAAGCTTCAAGAGTTGTTGCTCAAATATTGGCGTTACGTGGCAAAAAAACAAAAAAGAAAACAAATACGTTTTGCCAATAATTTTATAATTTAGTACTCAAATTTTGCAGATTTCAAGTCATATTTGTGCATGGAATTTACTTGGAATTCACTTTTATCCAATAATATTCTTATTTATTTCGATTTTATTCAATTTAGCTAGAATTGAGGTTCTTTGTGCTGAATTTGATATGCTTGCAATTCTTCTTTTCTCAAGAAATTCAACTGCTTCTATTCGATTTATCTACTTTGTTGCCTGCATACAAATGTTGCATACTTTTTGGGGCAAATTAAAAATTAATTGCTTGGCTTTTTAGTTGTTTGCAAAGAATATTCCAAGTTGATTGTGCAATGTGTTCTATATGTATTATATTATAAATAAATAATAAGAATACACTTAATGAATATATTTGTTATAAAAATAAAAAAAAGTCATCATCAGTCGAAAAATAATGTTTTATTTTGTATCATAGATAAATCTTTATAAGGATCAAACGACTTTTTGTATAGAAAAAATGGCCCTGTTAAACAAATAACTAACTTAAAAGGAAAGAGTAAAATTAGTTTAATGTTAGCCAATATTAAATAGACCTAAATATAATAGATAAGCTTTCTAATTCCACATTTATTTCATTTGCATTGGAAAGCAATTGATATGCAAACTCAATGCACAAATTAAAAAAGCTTCAAAGAAATTTGATAAATTTAAAAAAAAATATAAAAGTCAAGCCCTTTGTTGTTTTCGTGTTGTCTGCATTTCGCTCACGTGTCGCTGGCTGCTGTTTGTTGAAGTCTTATATAGAGCAATATGAATGCAGGGCAGACAAATACAAATACAGATAGAATACTGTACATAAATATATATAATATATATATCGCGTCTACTGACAGTAACAGGCATCAAAACAACTCTTGAATTGTGTCAGCAACAGTTGCCTGTTGTTGTTCTACATGTGTATGTCTCTGAATACATACATATGTATGGGTGATTGTGCACGTGAGTGTATTTATATGTGTATGTGTGTGTGTGTGTTGGGTACTATATCAAATGGGCATTGTGCGTGACTGCGATTTCAATTTGCAGCTTTTGTTGCAGGCCAAAGCACAGCTTTTTGGCCTTCAGTTGATAAGCTTTTAATGCACTCGATAAAACCATGTTGAAAACGATGAGACAAATGATAAAACATATACTGGGGTGCCACAGAAATCTCTTTCACCTGAATTTGACGTACATTTGTATGAAATTTACGTCATTTTTCAGGTGAAAGAGATTTCTGTGGCACCCCAGATAATTATTGAATGAATCAATACAATTTGTAGCCATGTTTGCTGTTATCTTTTTGTTGTTTACATAATTTGCGTCATTTGTGTGAAAATTGCATTTGCATTTGGCGACAAAATTCAATTTAAGCAGGATAACATTAATTTAATTTAATTTAATTTTCACATGTTGTTTGTCATGTGGAAAATGAAATGAAAAACAAGAAATGCCCATCAAAATAGTATCAAATAAATTAAATCAACAATGTGCGGCCACAAGGCAAATGACGGCAAAGCATGAACACGACAACGATAAGACGACAGGACGATAGGACTATGGCAATCTGGATGGAGGCAGGCTGTTAGCCCAGTTCAATCGCCTAGCTGGCTATAACACTGTGCCATGGCTAACTAAAAATACAATCTAATAAAATGCGCTTTAAGCAACAGAATGTTGCTTGGGGCATTTTTATAATACACAAAATTGCATTAGCTAACGAGTAAATGAAATTGATAGGAAACTTTACAAATTGGCTTAAAGTCGATTGGCAGCACAGTCAATCGATGCTATTCGCTTATATAATGGCTCTAACCAAAGTGTCAGCGCTGTGATTGAACGAATTGTCAAACTGAGCTGCATTTTGCAACTAATTAAAGTGTTCAATTGTTCAACAACGCGTTGCCAACGCTGCGTATACGTAATGTTTGATATTCATTGTTAGGTCAGCTTAATTAAGTTGATTCTCTGCTAGCTTGCAGTTTATTACGCATACACTCACAAGGTACATATCCCCACTTATACACACACATACACATATATATACATATATAGGGCGTTGTTATAGCTACAGTCAGCGAACTGTTGCATTTGCCTTCGTATTTCTTGCTTTTCTTGTGAAAAACTTAAGCTAAAGTGGCTCGTTTGAAGTTGCTGCACTTGTGCTGATTGCTCATTGTTAAGTTGTTGTGTTGTTGTTGTTGTTGTTGTTGTTAAGTTGCAAGTGGCACTTACCTGAATGACTTGCCTCCCTTATGAGATCGTGTATGATTTCATCACGCACGTCTATGCCCAGATTCTTGAGCATATATTGCAACTCATTTGCCGTGACGCGTCCATCCCGATTTCTATCTAATAGATCGAATGCTGTGCGTAGATCTGTAATGAAAATGTATAATTATGATTAATTGCTAATCAACAGCTTGGTTAAAGTTACTTTATAAATTCAGATCTTAAATGTGTAGCGCGAAAACATAAATCAAATCGAATTTATGCGAATAATTTATGTATCTCATATTGTCAGCCATTATATGTGCAAAAAGGAACAGAAAACATAGTAAAAACCAAAATATTACGTATACGCCAACGCAAAACGCAGACTTTACTACAATACTTTCTACGCATTTGTAACTTATACGCAACTACAATAACGTCTTAACTGCTGCCTAGCCACGCCTCTTACGCCCTCCTTTTTGTCAAAACAATAACAACAATAACAATATCAACAGCGACATCATAAAACCAAAAGCCTGTCATAAAAATCATAGCCAAAATTCACCAGAAAGTGCGTGATTTTCAATGGAAATTTCGCTTAAAACGCAAAAGGAGAAAAAAAATGGGAAAAGCGTTGGGAAAAGCGTTGGGAAAACCGCTAGCGAGAAAAGCCCCAAGTATGACGAAATTCATTGGTTTGACCTTGTTATTATTAATGTTGTTGTTGCTGCTTGTATGTATATGTTAATCACATTATTACTCACTGATATTTAAGCGAGTTTTGTGTTTTAGCTGCCTTATATTAAGCTGAATTTTTCAGTCTATTTTGGCTTTAACATTGAGATTTTTTGCTCTTATCCTGAATATCCTGCAACCATGCATGTGTATAAGTGTGCGCTTTGTGTAATAATTAAAGCAGAGTTTATGGCCTTGAGACAGCGACCTTTCATTCGCACTCATCATATGCGGCACACGTCAAGACAAGACCTTAATCTATGTGTGTGTGTGTGTGTCAGAGTGGTGGGTTGTGGTTTGTGGGCTAAGAGTGGGTGGCTGTGATTATGGGCGGCCTTTGTGGTGCTTTGCAATGCCAAATCGATCAAACTTGCAGTTGACTTAGCTGCATAGCAAAGAATTTAGGCCATCATTATTGAAAACTTCAACTTCAGACTAGATTCTTGGGCTTAGCGAACAAACAGAAAACTGTCAGAAGAGTGCAAAAAAATTGTGGAAGAAAATTTGAAGCGAAAAAATAAATTATATAGCGATGTATAAATTCATCGTAAAATGGAAGACTGATTTGAGCCACCGATTTTCAAGTACTGTAACTTGATCATTATTTTGACAATCGATCGAGTTGATTAAATCGTTTTTAATAAAAAGTTAAGTTAAGTTCACTAAACGATATATTGGGACCAAAATTAATTGGTCGAATATATTTAAATTTGAGTGCAGAATTAATTCAGAGGCAAAGTTATGAATGTTGGAAGCTGGTCTGATATTTGACATAGCAAGATTAATTTTTTTCTTTTTAATTTTATGAAAAAAATCGACATATTATTTGGAGATGTGTAAATTGACAAATCGACTAATTTTTTAACGATTCTTACGTTTTGATATAAAATCCGATTTATTGATTAGATTAACATCACTAAAATTCTTCACGCTTAAGCAGACTAAGCGTGTGTGTGTGTGTGAGTGTATGTGTGTAAATATTTCAAAGGTGTGTGTTTGAAAATTGCATTTAAAATGCATCAAAAGATGTTTCTAAGAGTGTGAGAATGTGTGTGTTAGGATGTTTGTATGTGTGTGTGTGTGACTTGACAACTTCCGTTAGCTTTGTTATTACCAACACACATTCAACATACACACACATAGAAGCACACACTCCTGAGAACCTCATGTGGTTGTTTTGTGTTTTGTGTTGCTTGTAATTGCGCACGTGTAAATACTTCACATATTGACACATTGACACCAATATTTCAGCCAGACATGAGGAACATATTGAGGTTAGCTCCCTAGTCGCATTTGACGAGACTTTTCAATTTTTGCATCGTGTCAGTTGCAAATTTCCGTCGAAATTTCAACGAAAAAATGGCAGCAATTTCATTTCTTTTTTTTATTTATGGCCAACAGAGCCTGAAAACTAAAACAAAAACTGAAGCAATCTTCCAGCTTATCTTGATCCCTTTGGCAAAGCTTAACTATGTTGTTAACCCAGTCGTAGGTAATCTTTCAGCTAAAATCCTAGAGGGATTGTAGCTACATGAACTTTGCTACTTGTAGTTGAAGTTTCAGTTTGAGTTTGAATTGGTTTGACTATGAGCAAACATTTGTGTTAAGGAAATGTACGAGTTTGTTATAAAAATGTGTTAGAGAACTATTTTAAAGGTTGAGCAAATGTAGTTGAATGGAGGTAAGTTTCTATCATATATATTTTAGATCGCATACTATAAAATATATTTAATTATAATATTTAGAATGAAGCGTATGTATGATAGATAAATAGATATATAGATAGATAGATATATAGATATATAGAAAGATAGATGGATAGATATAAGTAATTTCGGTGACCTTTATTTTAAATTTTTAATTTTTGTCGGGAAGGAAATTTCAACATTTGCTCATAATATTGAAAATTTTTTCTATGAAAAATCGCTCATTCGTTTTCAATGGATTTTCCAGAGCACAAAATGACTGGAATAAAGAAAAAATTAGCTAATAATTTTTTTGTAATCATAAAACTTAACCAATTTTTTCTATTCTGTGTATTAAGATGGAACTTTCTTTCGAATATCGGAAAACTAAATAAGAAGCATTATTATTATTATTATAAGAACCCGGAATCTTATAGATTTACCTAATAGACTTGCGCGCTTTTTTCTAAAATTTTTCAATTATTTTCAGAGTCAAAAAATTTTATACTATTTGATACCCTTTTTCCTAAGCCAACATTTTAAATAGCCGTCATTTTCAGTTAATCTGCACATGTGTATTAAGTAACTGATTAACTGAGTCTGGCATAGACTTGATTCAGTGTCAGTTTTTGAAACTCATCTTGTCAACTGCTTAAATGGCCAAGTTATCTGACTGATGGACAACGAATAAATTGGCCAAGTGGCAAATTGGCAAGTGGCAGCTTGTAAATGTTTGCTAATTAGTGTCACTGACAAACTGTCAATCGCTCAATCGCTCAAGCGTCAATCGCGCAACTGTCAGCTATTGAAAATGAGCAAATGTCCTTCACCTGAGCTGTTGAGCTGTTGTCCTGTTTCTGTTTCTACTCCTCCTGCTCCTGCAATTTGTTTGTCTGTAATCCTGTCTGCCATTTGAGTGGTGACTATTCGGAGTTGTCCTGGCAACCTTAACCAACTGCGTAAAGTGTTGACGTTTGCAATTATGGCAAAGTTTTTAATTGCAAAATTAAATCAGAACAAAGAGACCAACTTAAGCTGAGTTACGATGTGCTCTCTGTCTTGCTCCTTTGCTCTCAGGTTTCGTAAAAATGCAGCCAAGCAGAAAGTTGGCAATCTGTAAATGTCGCATCGACTAATTGCAGCGACCACTTGACAGCAGCTTCAAGTTCAGGTTGACCCTTACTTACTTCCTTCCTTCCTTTGTTTAAACTTTTCCTTTCCATCACCTACTTATGGTTTTTCAACCCTCACACAAAATTTAACTCGATTTCCTTCAGTTTTTGAAGTGCTAAAGTTTTTCGCATAAACATTTGTTGTTTGCTTTTGCCAACACTTTGTTGTCTGTTGTGCTCTTCTCACTTCTTTGTTGTTGTTTGCAGCTTTTGCCATCGAACTTGATAATTGCATGACGGCATTCTGGGCTTTTGGGGCTTTCCAGGCATTGCCCCCAGGGTGCCATTAAGCCAGAAGCAGCTTGCAAGCTGCCTGTAATTGAGTTGCAGAAACTTGCAAATTGTTGGCGTTGTCGTAAATAGATTGCACTTGCCGTAAATAACGCTCAAAAGTTGCCAACATTCTCACACAAAACATACAAAGTCGCTTTTCAATTCAAGACTTTTCCACGCATGCAGCTAATGAAAGCCTTTTGTGCTTTGTGCACTCGTCCTGATATAATATTATTGAACTTCAAGTTCAATTGCAAGTTTCCCTCTTCCCTCAAAAGAAAATAAAATGACATTTGTCTGGCATTTTCCAACACTTGCAACGTGTCAGAGTCAAGTGTGCGTGAATTGTAAAGTGCTCGAAAATTGAAACGGAAGCGGAAATGAGAGTTGCCGCCATGACAACTCAACTGTGTGTGTGTTTGAAAGTGTATATATGTGTGTGTATCTGTGAGTGAATGTGTCGACATGCTTATAAGCATTTTATTTGACATTAAAGTGATATTTAAATCACATATTTCGATTGTTTATGCTACAATTCACATAAAAAAGACTGATTTTAAAATGATGTAAATGAAATAAATTAAGAAAATTGCCAACTTTTAATAAAACAAAATTACTAAATATTCAAATTTAATTACATTCAATTTTTGTATGTAAACGTATAATAAGAGAATTATAAATTGATGTTTAATTAAATAATAGTTAAGTAAAATTATCAAATTAAATTAAAATTAAAAAAAAAATTTATAACATTTTAACAAGTTTTAGCTGATAAATTAAATTTTAATTTAAAATCATTTTCGCAGACAATATAAATAAAAGAAGTAGCAGAGAACAGAGAGACATATTCATAAAACCATTCATCAAATGATTAAAATGTTGATCAAAACAACAGCTAAAAATTGCGCTGTACATAGAATAAATATAAATAAAAGCCGCTTAGGCTTAATAAAATGGCACAAATAGCATAGATAAAAGTAAAAGTAATAATACATGAAATTCGCTACAAAGATAAGAAGGTATTTGTTTTTTTTTTCATATTTCTTTTTATGGTTATTCCAATTAAGCCGACAGTGGGCAGTCGTAAATATACAAGAATGCTTGTGTCGATTAGATTGGAAATGCCTTTAAATGTGTATTATTATTATTAACATTGCTATTTGTTTGTTTTTGTGTGGACTGCGACTTGACTCACTTCTCACTCTCTCTTTTACTCCTTCGTGGTTTCTCTTTCACTCAGACTCGCTCATTTCTCTTTGAAATGCAATAATTTGTCATGCTTGTTATTGAGTTCATTTGTAAAACTATAAAGCAACCCGTTCCGGCAATTAATGTATTTTATGTACCCAAATTAACGGAAATAAAGGAACTGCTATATCATGTGATATACATATTATTCTTGTGGTAGTCATTTATTGATAACATGACAAAAACGATAAGATAAATATGAGTATTCGTAATATTGCTACCACAATATCTTTGTCTTTTTTATCACGTGGCATGAGTGTAAACAACAAGTATATATATATAGATCAATTACTCAGTTAGCAACTATATAGTACATTTGTGTGTAATTAAAAATTGCAAATGAAACTAAGATCTAAGGAAGAGAAACTAATTAGATGTCCATACTTAGCTCACCTCGCACTTGACTTGGGATTGCTTTGTGATCCATTTGTGATGTGATGCTCTCGATATTCTGCAGATACTTGTCGACAAGTACTTTATGTCAGTGGCAAGTATGATATTTATATTTATAGCACACACACGCAGTGCTCTCTCTTCTCTTCTTGTGTTCTTTTTATGCTTATTACTTTGTCTTTATATTTTTTTGTTTGCTGTTGTCTAACTAGGCGTATGAGTAATGCAGCGTTTGCCTTTTACACGCGCTTTGCTTTAAAAATAGCAGCGAGAGGAGCAGAAAAAATATTGCGTTTATTATTGTGGTTGTTGTTCTTGGCAGAGCAGAGGAAGTAACTTGTCTAGAACAATATACAATGTACATACAATACATATGCTAGGTATATCATAAAATAATCAACTGAATTATGCATGGATTTCTGTTGAACTTTCGCGCTTTTGTTGGCCTTGCACGCATTTTAATTGCAATTAATTACACAAATCAGTTCTAATTGAGGTCAAAGTGCCAGCCACTAATGGAGTGCGGGTGAAAGAGTTTTTATTGTTGCCACTGCTGCATCTCTTCTCTCTCTCTCACTTTGTGCATGTGTGTGTGTGCAGCATGTGGCATACAATTCGAACGGTTTTCGGCCTGTGCCCCAAGGTCTTTAGCTGAATTGAATTTTTGCTTTCGTTCATCAATTTATTGTGTGCCAGATGCGCACATAATTATCAGAATGATTCAAGATTTTTCTCTTATTAATTGTAATTAAATAATTGAGAGCAATTAAATAAAAGAAAATTATTGAGGCTGTCTGAACTGATGATATCATAGGGTTAGTTAATCTAGCCCTTCTTGAAACCAAAGCCTGTCATCATTTCACGCTTCAGGGCGCAAGAAATGTGTAGAAATTTAAAACCTAAGCGACAGTCGAGTGACATAACAGACATTGGAGGAGTATGCCGGCGTGGCATGCACCACATGCACCACATGCAACATCCACCATGGCCACTATCCAGGCTGCAGTCGGATATATGTGAGTTGTGAGTTGTTCTGGCCAAGGACACACGGCGAATGACTTCAGTTGTTGTTCATTCAATTGGGTTTAAAGTATTCCAAAGACGCGACCCAAATGTATGTGGGAGTCGCCGCTTGTCTCTTGGCCAAATTGGCAGGCGGGTTCAGAGTGTGACAAATTGAAATTGAAATCGCGTTTGCGGCGCGTCTAATGCATTTCAAATTAACCTCAAACAACAAAAACAAAAAAAATGTACCAACAGAATTTACATGCAAGTTGTTTACCATAAAGGAAACTGGGAAATTGGAAAATTAGCTGCGCTTCGCTTTGCCAAGAAACTGAAACACTTTGTCCAAAAGAAGTGTAAATTTTATGGTACCGCGATAAAGAAACTGATAGACCGACAGACCGTTGATTTAGTTAGTTTAAAAGATAGCACACGAATTAGTTAGTTAGTTGAGTTGCTAGTAAGTTAAGTTGTTTGCTTAGTTAGTTAGTTAGTTAGGGGCGTGCTAGGGACTCCGGACTCCTCCGTTCTATGTTGTTCACAAGCGCGTCGACTTTTGAAACTGAACTGAACTGAATTCAAACCGAAGCACAATGTATGCTGACTCTGCCTCTGCCGCTGCCAACGTCGCTGTTGCTGCCAACGTCAGCGTCGCGTCGTCTATGTCGGCGCCATTGGCAGCAGCTTCGGGTCCTCGTCGGCTAACGAAGAGCGTTGCCATCGCTTCGGCTCATTTCATTCATTGCTGCTTCGCCGGCAGAAATTGCAGCTACTCTCTCCCTCTGCTCCCCTCTCAAATGTTCAAGCGACGCCATTGCCCCTCATCATTGGTTTGTTTTGTTCTTGTTTCTGTTTTTTGTTTTTGTTCTTGTTGCTGCTTTTGTTTTTATAACGTTCTTCTTTAAAATGTGCACGCTCTCTCTCTTTATCTATGACTCTCTCTCATGTTGTTTATGTGTTATGCGGCGGGGAAGCGAATTGGAAAACTGTAGGTTTTTTTTCGTTGACTGCGCGTTCACGTGATAAATTCTTTTTGTTATTCGCCATTTCATTTTCTTATTTTTCAAATGTTTTTTTTTTTTGTTTTTTTCATGCTGATTGTGAAGGACTTTGGGGCTTTTGTACTTGAAACTTGATAACTTTGTTCTGCTGTCTGCAAATGAAGCCGCGTAATGCATTTCAATGCTCGCTGACATCCACTTTGTTAAGCTTTTTAATTGCCTCTTGCATAGAAACTTTTTATCATAATAACAATTCAACGGAAAAACTTTACAGACAACAAACAGAAATATGATATGACATGGGGAAATGAATGCTAATTAATTTTGTTAATTATGAATACGTGCCGGGAAGCTGTGTTAAAAAGTGCTTAATTGGCTAGGATCGAGTTCAGTGTTGTATAATTTGGTATTTTCTAGAATTCAAGATTGAAAGAGATTATCCTAATTAAGAGGAAAATTTTAGATATCGAATGGGGTATCATGGAAATAGGATGAACTATTATTTTAAGTGTTGAAATTTTTTTTTAAGTTATGCTAGTTCTTAACATAACACAAAAATTTATATTTAAGGCCTGTCTCCAGCACCTCGAAATTTTTATGTTAGGAATTTGCTATTTATTTCGTGTGTGTGGAACATAAATAAAACAGTGTGACGAATCACCTGTGTTTTGAAAGCAATGTCAATTGTGAAACTAAAATTCAACTAAAGCTCAAAAAAATGAACTCGGACATTGAAGTAGTTGATTTGGAGGCGGCATATATTGTTGCAAAAAAAAAAGGAGGAAGTACAGCGTACCCGGAGGCGCCACAAATGATGGGTGAACCCATATTTGCAGCTGATAAAATGAAAAGGGAATATTTCAAAATGATGCGAGTAAACGCAAGAGAATCTTGCACCACGTTTGAAAGCCTATCAATTGAAAGCCCAGCAGACACTAATGCTAAACTCTTCCAAATTACACCAAGTATAATTTATTAGAAATATTATAAAGGATTTTGTCAACTCTGCAGCCGGTTCAGTACTTTGGCATAATAAATCTGCTGGTGTGCGCAAATAATAAAGAATTATATTATTAATGTCTATAAAATTTACTTTTGTTTTATTTATTTTGAATTTAATTGAATTAAGGCATGGAATAAGTATTTTGATCCCGAGGGTCTATTGCTTGCCAAACTGCTGCATCTTCGAATAGAGTAGATTGCCAATCGCCACCTCCGTATATCCGCTGAAGAAGAAGGGAAGATCGTTATTTATTTATTTCAGCCGAAACACTTTCCTATGCACTTTTCACAGATACATGAATAAAATGCGTATTTTCACTGATTCACCATGGCCATGACCTGGCCTACTGTATTTGGCTCCATCTTCTCACTCGACACTAACGAAATAATTGTCGACAATATATTCCTGAGCTGTCTGTCAGTTGTTCTCTCGTTCCACATTTGTGGATTTCGTTCAAGTTGCTGGATACTCAAGCAACGAAAACGAAAAAGAAAAATTCCTAGAACATTTTTTTCTATATGAAGTTTGACAGGTATTTTTATTTTCCGGGGTGCTGGATACTATTCTTTAATAATAAATCTGAAATTTCTTTTATTTCTTTGATTAAATTAAAAAATAATTTTTTTATGAAAAATCGATGAATCGAATATGATATAACATTTATTTTCATTTACAACACATTAAAGTTGCCATGAGGCACCCTGTATTTTTATTTTAATAATAAATTTGGAATTCCTTTATTTTTTATTAAATAAAAAGATAATTTTTATATGAAAAATCTATGAAAATAAAACGTTTATTAAAACGTAGATATAACATTTATTTTCATTTAACAACACTTCAATGTCGCCATGAGGTACCCTGTATGCGACTAAGCCCCTTTGGGCAACCACTTGCAAGGAGACGCCTTCCAATGACCTTGTGAGCGGCTATCACGAAACGTAACGACAACAGATAACAACAACAACAATGTGCTGAGTCTAGAATGCAAGCGAATGCGCGCTCTCGCTCGCTCACAAGTTCACTCTCACTCTGGCACACGCACACATAATGCTGGTGCGTGCGCTTTTGCAGGGGTAAAGTTAAGGCGCTCTCTCAGTGGGTGCTCCTTACGCTCTCGCTCGCGCTCTCCCACTCACACTCTCTCTCTCTCTTTTGTGCGCTGGCAGCCATGTGTTTGACTCAGCGAACGGGCGGAACAAAACAAAATGTTGGAAAACGATTTGCAGGCAGAAGTGTAAATCTGTTTTGAAGTGTACCGAGAGAAAAGTTGGGGAAACTGGCACGTAACGGTTTATGCAACAATGTGGTCGCTTTTTATATAATCCGCAATTAAATTGAAGCTGTAAAGTAAGCCAAAGTTGCATACGAGTAAGCGGAATAATAAAGCCCAAAAATTCATTTCCTCAAAAATTCATTTCCTGATTTTTATAGGTTTTCAGTTAATAAAGATGAAACTATTTTATAGCCATATCCTTTCAGATGCTTTGTTTAATTTTTTTGTCCATTTCTGGTTGTATGTTTTCTCTAAGCTGATTAAGCACAGTTGAAGGTTATTGAACTCTGGACACAGCATGCGAGAAATGCGAAGAGAAAAACTTTTTAATTAATATTAATATGAGATGTACAACATTCAGGCGAATACGCCTTGAAGTATGCTGCAATAATTTAAGGCACAGTTCATTGCATTCTCAGCATACTTTGAGGCGCAACGAACCCAACACAGCAACAAACTAAAGTTGGAAAGATGAAGACCAGCTAAGAGGCAAAAAGTTAAATCGGCCCAAAAAAATTGATGAGGCCAATGGCGAAAGTCACGCGGCGTGAAAACCAAATGAAGTCACGTGCCAAACGCCAGAGGGCGCCACTCACGCACCACTCGCACTATATAGATATATAGATAGATAGATATTTGTATATGTATTGATGCTCTTAGCCTGACATTTATTCCCAAAGTGTTAACGCGCTTTGATTTCGGATGCTTAATACGACTTTGGATAAAGCAGGAACAAGAACAACAACATTTTTGTGTGGCTGCTTTTTGTTTATTTTCTTGGCCAACACTGATGGCCTTTTCCTTGCCATTTAAATGGAATTTGCTGCTGCTTCTGATTCTTTGTTTTTAGCCACTCGATTGAAGTATTTTAGAGCAGTTTTTGTTGGTGTCTGCGGTTGGCCATCAATGCATAAATATTGCTTTATGATGCGTTGCCCTTGCTGTTAACTCTTTTTTACTGTTACTCTTGCTGTTCTTGGCTATCAAAAGGTTCAGGGTTAGCCGTTTATTCAGCAAAAAAAACCAAGAGAACAAAAAATCAATCGACAATGGCCATCAGCCTCGTATCAAAACATTTAATGTGCAGAACGTGCACTTAACTGCAAAGCTGACCAGAGTTGGCCAAAAGTTGCCTAAAGAGGCCGAATCGGGTTGAATGCCCAAAAGTAGGCAATAGCTTTAAAGTTGCATTTAAATCGTGTACTCAAAAACTCTTTAAAATCAATTTTTTAGACTTATTTGTAGATTATCTAAAATTAAGTTAAAAATATATTTTTTTTAAATACACCTCCAAAAATATGGCTACATATTTACAATTAAACTCCAGAGAAATTGGAGACCGGAATGTGCTTTACAAAGTTGCGTTTAAATCGTGTTCTCAAATACACTTAAGAGTTAATTTCTTTGAATTTATTGTAAATTATCTTAAATTGAATAAAATAGATTTTTATTTAAGTGCAGCTCCAAAAAGTAGACTATATTCATTTTAATTAAACTCCAGCAAAATTGGAAACCGGAATATGCAAATGTAGAAACTTTAATTATTTTTTATACATAAATAGTATATGTTCAAAATCAAACTTTAAAGGCAATTCATCCTCAACTTAATTTTAATAACCTATTTAAAATATTGCTCCAAAATAAAAAGATAAATAATTCAGCTAAATTGTAAAGCGAAAAGGGAAAGCGGAACATTCCAAAATATATGTGAGAGCTGTCGTAATTTCAATTATTTTCTAACACATACAAATATATTCCATATATAAACACGTTAGCTATTTTATTAGCCAACTTCCTGTGTCTCTCTCTAGGCACGAGTTTCCTCTGGTAAATGTCTCGTTTTTCAGCAATTTTAATGACACTTGAAAATATTCAAAAAAGACGACGACGATGAAGTGGAAGAAAAGTGTCTCATTTTTCACATGGTCGTTGTGTTTGTTTGTTTTTTTAATTATTGTCGCCAGCAGCAATTTGAGCTGCCAGTCGTAACTCAGCTCAAGTTGAAAGCTACCGAAAAACGTGCCACAAAAATGGATGCCACAAATTTTGTGCGCAGCAAGAAAGTTGCGTAACCATCAATCAGAAATGCAGGCGACACAGATACACATAAACAAATATATCATGTCAGTTTTCAACAGTCTCAAATTAAGTGCCAATTGAGTGTGGAAAGTGAAGGGGGGAGAAAGGGAAGGGTGTGTTTATGTTGGCCTGACACTATCTATAATGCGTCTAAATTGCTGCCAATAATTGTGCGCAGGGTGTGTTTAATGAGTTGAACAAGTTTAGATTGACAACACACACAATTTGATTGTCACACACACTTGAATTTTATTTAGTTGCTTGCTCTAAAGTTCAGCTATTTTTATTTCTTTTTTACTTACACTTATCATCTTTGCTCATATTGGCAATGATTATTGTATGGTATTATTATTGTTATAATCAGCACCGTTTGATTGACACCCACATTAACTGTAAGTCTATCAATCGCTCGCTCAATCACGTTAATCAAATCGCGTTCGACTTTGTTACGGCCATGCGTATTTGAATTACAATCAAATCATAGAATATTGCGGCACTTGTTATTGCCCGATTCGATCATAAGCGGAATATACCCGTTAACCGTATTGTGATAGCTCTGGGTCTGGTTTAGGAACTGTGACAACTGCTGCCGCTAAATGATGTGTGAAAGCCAAAAATGGGGAACCGTTTTTCGCCTGACACACGATTTATCTACGAAAACTCCAAGATAATGACTAACTTTTGCTTTTGGCCCAAACAGCGCGCGCCTTCTACATATATATATGAGACAGGTGTGTGTGTATGTATTTATGTGTGTTTGGTATATTGTATTATATTTCATTTTGGTGATAGCCGACAACACAACCCGGAGCACCTTTCGTTGACAGCTGAGATAACTGCAATACTAGCACGAGTATTACGAGAACGAGGTACTTTTTTTTATCAGTTACCCCCCTTCCACACGAGGAGAGGAGGGGAGGGAAACTTTGGGCCAGCCCTCTGATTTCATTATTAAATATATACAGTACTAGGGGGCTCCGCCCCCTGCTCGCTTCGCTCGCCAACCCCCGCTCGCTTCGCTCGCAAAATTGAAAAGAAGGTCTTTTGTTGTCCAGCTTAAAAAACTTAAACTGCTCGCTTCGCTCGCCAACCCGCAGCTCGCTTCGCTCGCAAAAATTTAATAGAACTTCTTTAGTTGTCCGGCTTAACAAATTGATACAATATAAAAGGGTCCGTCCCCTGCACGCTTTGCTCGCAAAATTGAAAAGAAGGTCCTTAGTAGTCCGCTCTAACAAATTTATATAATATAGCATTTTTTGTAAAAAAAACGGAATTATTCAACTTCCGCTGTCCGCGGTTTCAATGTTTCTTCTTCCTTTGGCTAAAAGTCAGATTTAGTGATTTGGCGGGAAAAATCCAGATTTGGCGGGAAAAAGCTAAATTTGGCGGGAAAAAGCTAAATTTGAGGAAAATTCAAAATTTAGCAAGAAGAGTTAATGTGTGAGTTTTCTAAGAATATCTCATACAACAACAGAGCTTTTGATTCTAAAGGTTATTTTGCATCCGATTGTTCCTATGGCAGCCATATGATATAGTAACCCGACTCTGACCAAATTTGGCCAGAATGTTAGAGACAGCCCCAGACATATAATCTGTGAGTTTGGTTGAGATATCTTAAGAAACAAAAAAGTTGTTCATACTAAAGGTTATTTTCATCCGATTGTTCCTATGGCAACTATATGATATAGTAATCCGACTTTGACCAAGTTTGGTAAGAATGTTAGAGACGGTCCCAAACATATAATCTGTGAGTTTGGTTGAGATATCTTAAGACACAAAAAAGTTTTTCATACTAAAGGTTATATTGCATCCGATTGTTCCTATAGCAGCTATATGATATAGTCATCCGACTTTGACCAAATTTGGTCAGAATGTTGTAGACAGCCCCAAACATATAATCTGTGAGTTTAGTTGAGATATCTCAAGAGACAAAAAAGTTTTTCATACTAAAGGTTATTTTGCATCCGATTGTTCCTATGGCAGCTATATGATATAGTCATCCGACTTTGACCAAATTTGGTCAGAATGTTGTAGACAGCCCCAAACATATAATCTGTGAGTTTAGATGAGATATCTCAAGAAACAAAAAAGTTTTTCATACTAAGCAATTCTGTGACCTTTGACCTTGATTTTGACCCACTTACAGGTCGAATTTCGCAAAACGCCGTCTTATTGCACGATGAAATTATCTCACCTATGTTGTGTGAAAATTTCAGCTTTCTATCTTTTACCGTTTGGGCTGCACGTTGATTCTCAGTCAGTGAGTCAGTCAGTGAGTCAGTCAGTCAGGACAAAGAGTTTTATATATATAGATATGAATATAATGCAAGCAACTAAGAGCACTAACATATGAGATATAGTCGTAATACAGTAATCATATACATATATATTTATGATTAAACATATTTCGTAATATTATTCTCTTTCTCTCTTAATGCTTTGCTTTTTATTTGTTTGGCAGATTAAAAGATAACCAAAAAAAAAAAGCTTTATTCACTAAAAATTCATCGCTTATAAGATTAAAATCATTATTAATTTTTCAATTCCGATTATTTAATTAAAAAAAAAAAACTGGAAAGTTACCAGCAAGAGGTTTTGATTGATAAATTTTTAGAAACAAACAAGTATGTTGGCGGAGTCAATACGACTACCAAATACCCTATGGAAATAATTGTAATATTTGTAATACAGAATCAAATTAGAGGAAAAGTTGATGAAAAAAGTGGTCAGTTTTAAAAACAAATGAATTTTTCCAACTTTATAAAGTTTTAATGCGAAATCAAATTAAAAGTGGTTAAGTTTGGCCAAAGTAATGACATTTTAAAATTTTTTAAAAAGTGTCAAGGGTAAATATGGAAAAAGGAGACAAAGTTTGGAGAAAAATTATATTTTTCGAATCAGTAAAATTTTGATTCAGAATCATATAAGAAGTCAAATAATAGGAAAATTTATATTCCTCAATGAAATCGTTTAAGCTTTGACAAAATAAAGTAAGTTTCGAAGTTTTTGAAAAATTATGAATAAAATCAATAATATACTGCGAAAATTAAATTGACACAACTAGTAGATACCCTGCGTTTAGTCTTGACAAACTAAAAAACAATAGTTGGGCTACTTAAAATACAATCTGGTAATAACTATACAAGTCTAAAGGCTTGTTGTCACTTGACGCTTTTAATTGAGTTGACAATGCTCTGATTTTAATGTTTTGATAAGCCAGAGTAGAAGGCAGCAATAAAGTAGTACTTAATAAATGTTGCTTTATCTGAAGATATCATACAAGGTGTACACGCCTTATAATATATTGTATTAAGCTCATAAATGAATCATCAATGTCATCATGAGGTTGACAAATATTTGATCAAGAGCGATCAAGAGACAAGATGACAGTGTCACCGATGATCAATTGCCTTGGCAAATTATTGTTGGAACAACAAATGATGTCAGGTTTTTCCCGAAAGATATATGTATGTATATAAGACTTTGCAGAGATTAAAAACAATTTTATGAGTATATCTTGTTTTATGTACTATATATATTTTGTTTCTTTGTTAGCCTTAACATCCTGTCAGGTGTTTTGTCAACCTAGATTTCATACCGTTTGTTTGGGGATTAAGAGATTATCCCACACACAACAGCTTTCATTTTTGCAAGTCAGAGTGTTTATTATATTTATGCATATTTCTATTATATATAGATAATAATTTTGGGCAAAGATTTGTCACGTGATTTGACTGTGCTCACTTTGTGCTATCAGTTCAGAGTGTGAGGCAAATTAATTAAATTAAATTTCTGATTGCGACTGTCCCCTGATTAGATTAAAGACGCCGACACCGAGAAGTGCTTATTTTGATTATTATTTCATATTCGACCTTCTCCTTCTTTTGAAATGGCAATTCAAAATCGCAAATAGCTCAGACATCGCATAACTTAAGTGTCAGTGCACCTGTCGTGGGTTCTCTTGCTGCTGCCAAAAATAAATGATCTATTTAACTTATTTTTATGGCAGTGGGAAATTAATTTTAGCATTTTTGGCGACACGCAAAAGGCGGACAAATTTCTAAAATTAAAACGCTGCATTTAGTGCAAAAGTGCAAGAGTCTAAAAATAGCTGTGAAAATGCACGGCAAAAGTTGCACGTTGTAAAATTGAAAACTTGTAAATTGCAAATTGCGTATACGCCGTGTTATTGCGCCGGGCAAATTATGTGTAATTATAGCTAATAAAAGCAAAAAACTTTTCTGGCAATTTAAGCAAGACTTTGAGAAAGTGTTTAGCAAACAGTTTACACTAAACAACAAAAGTAGGTAACCGAAATTAATTTTGATTTGGATTATATAAAATTTGAAGCAGCGTTTGCAGAATGATCAATTTTAATTGAAATATTAACAATTTTATTTGTTTATCAATGATATTTTCAATATTTACAAAAAGTTAAATTTTTTGACTTACCCGTAATTTCCACATCGGTAAATGGTTTCTTTTTAACAGGCTGTTGTTGTTGTTGTTGTTTACATGCCAACCGCAAATTGAAAATACAAATAAAGTAAATTAATAGAAAAGTCAAAGAAAAAGAAAAGCTAATTGAAAAATGTGTTTACTTCTATTGTTTTGATGCTTTTGTGAACTTTATAAAATTGCATTTCTTATTTATGTGTGTGTGTGTGTGTGTGTGTGTGTGTGTGTGTGTGTGTGTGTGTGTGTGTGTATGTGTGTGTGTGTGTGTGACTGTATTAGTGTATTTACCTTTGTGGCACGTTTGCCCAGCAGCGCTGTTCCCAGCATCTGTGAAATAAAACCAAAAACCAAACAAAATACGTAAATAAAATAAAATAAATATATATAAAAAAAATTTAATTCCGTGCTAGGCTATAAATAAATAGAAATCATAATTGTTTTGCTTTCAAAGAACGCACACACAATGCTTACCCCCAAGGGGAAATGTTCGTCTAGCATATCAAATTGTTATAAAAACTTTGTTGCATACTTTTAAGCGTGGGTGAAAATAAAAACCACCAACAGACCGAAGCGAAGTGTCTTCAACAAAGAAGTAAATATTCTAATTAAATAATTCGAAGTAAAAAAGGGTATTTACTTTAGCGAGCATTAACTGTAGTTAATGTATTTTCTTCACGCTTTCCTTAAGTTATTTTTGACATTTCGTTTATTACGTCGTGATTTTTGTAGAATTGTAAACGCTATTTTCATTTTATTGTAAAATTTGTTTTCTCTGCTAAGAATTTGTGGCATTTGTTGTTGTTATGTGATTTAAACACGAACACAAATTGGGGGCGGACAAAGCAAATAGCCAAGAAAATTAGAACAAATTGTTAGGCCAATCAGTTGACAATTTACAACCTGGCCATAATTCAATTGAAAACATTCACTAAATTCTTGATTATTTTTGTGAATGTGATTTTAATTATGCTAAATAGACTACACAATTTGCATTTGTCTTGGATTTTCGAATTTGACCTTTACATTTGCCAATAAATCAGCTCATCAGTATGCATAAGGCTAAAAGTTTCCCCTTCCTTTGTAAGTCTTTTGGCCAGGTTAGTTGACGTAACCGTGAATTTTATTATGTCAGACGAATCTCCATTCATTTCACACGTCTTACAAAAGAAATACATAGTAATATTTATAAAATGTATGTAATGGGTTAATAATAACCATTTTATAGCATTTCTTCTGGCCATTTTTCGTCTACTTAAAGTCACATTTTATGGCACTTTGTAAACATTTCACACACAGACAAACATAAATTTCATTTTTTATGTGCGAAAATTTAGTCAACTTTATAAATTTTCATATTGTTAAACAGAGACAAGGATGCTTAGCTGAAATTTAAGAGTGCGTTGACTTTTTAAGCAACAAAATATGTAAATATGAATTTGAATTGTCGAAGAGCTAATACCCTTTGTATACAATTTTAATGGAATATTTATGTATACATATATATTAGAACAAGACACAGGGTACCTCACAGTAAAACAATTTTTTCTTCAGTTCTACCCAAGGTAAAGACTTGTTTTTATTTATTTTATAATCAGAATGAACAAATTATTAAATTAATAAACAACATTTTAATCAAGCAATTCCTTACATCATTTAACTTGATTAAAAATATATTGTTTATAATTTCAAAATTGAATAATTTAGCAAAAAACACGCAATATTTTGTGCCCTCTCTCACACATCATATTTTTCATAACAATGTCTTAAAATGCCCCAAAATAATTGTCTAGAAACAAAAGCTAATAATCGTTTTTGTTTATATGCGCTGCGTAAATTTTATTTTTATTTTCTGCTTCTTCGCAGTGTATAAACAATTGATTTTTTTTAATGCCATAGAAAACATTGAGCAGACGTCTCATGATACTAAAATTTCAAACTGGCATCAAAGAGTACATTAAGATGCCATTATGGACATATACTATGTACAGCGTGAAAGTTGTTAAAATATATATAATATTTCTATATCAAAATTTCAATTTACATTTTTATTATGTGCTTTATGTTTTGTCTACTTTGTTTGTTGTCGACAAAGATGTTATTTACGACCGCAAAATTTCAGATTTTCCATTTCGATAATTTGCCACAATTGTCAGTTGATGATGTGTGAAATTTAGTATAATAAATTAAGAGAATTTGACTCTATTACAATTCTGTTTGGACTCTGGTCTGAGAATACTCTGCGATGTCTGCTAATTCAATTCAAATTTAAGCACATGCTGTCAGCATTTATTGAATTTTCCTCTTTAAAACAGCTAAGTGATTGAAGAAGAATTAAGAAGCTACAGGTGGCACAATAGATTTCTACCCTATCGACTTCATTATCATAATAAACTAATAAATCGACACCTCAGCAATTTTTAACATCAACGTCATAAACATAACTGAAGGGCCTTGATATATATAGAAAACAACTGTATAAATCTCGGCAGAATTTTTATGAAAATCGCTTTTAATGACAGCAAACGTGACGTGAAATAAACAAATTATTTGTTCATAAACATTACACAAATATAGCACAAAAATTACAACAATAGTCAAGGTCTATTGTTGACAGACGAAACTAATTAAAAAGTGAAAAGTTGAAGTAAAAAGCATTATTTAAATAAAACGTATGCCTGTCGAGAAAATAATAATTGCTAATTATAGCTGTTTAGCAAATTGTCGTCACTGTTTTTTTTGTGTATTTAAATGTAAATATGAAACGTTTATGAAATAATGAGAGCTGTCGCTTTTGTGTTTTGTTTTGGCTTACAGCTAAACAAGCCATTAAATAACTATAATAAGTTTTATTTATAGTCTAACAGCAATTAATGCGAGTATAAACGAAAAGTAGGGAAACCATTTTTAGTACCTGCCAGACGGAGGCTGTTTTCACTCGATTCGAGACTAATTTATTAAATATTTACACAATTGTTGGCCAGGTTGTTGAATTCGCTTCGGTTCGGTTCAGTTGTGGGTTCAATGCGGTTCAGTGACAGTTTCTTAAAAAGGGGTTTAGTTCTTAAGGGATGTTACTCACCTTTAGCTGCTGACGTAGTCCACTCATTGGACTCATTCAATATGCTTTGTAGTGCAAGTTCAAAGAGAGACAGTCAGTGAGTGTAAGAGAGATGGAGATGGCGCAAGCAGGATAAGTCGGTGCGGTGGCGTATGTGTAATATTTATATATTTGCCCTAGATATTTTTTTATTGTATTATAAACAGGTTTTTGCTTTATATTAAAGTGAATTTAACGATGTGCAAATTATTTGTAAAATATTGTTTTCTTTTTTATGCTCATTAGCACTTTAGTTTTTTTTGTTTGCTCAATTTAATTTGTTAAATGCGCCGCGTGCAATCAATTAGTAAATCGCCCATTAAATTGTTGGCAAAATAACTTGGAAGAAATCACAAAATGTTGCCATAAAAGTGAAAGGCGAAAACGAACCGACAAATTGCCACGAAAAAATGTTCTATAAATAATTTATTATTTATCCAAATGTTTGCACTGCTGAAAATTGTCACACTACAACTTTTATGTAAAATATATTAGTTTATTGAATTGTTTTTTTATTGTATTTTGAAATATATTTTTTGCGAGTCGCGCGCGATGATCGACGATCGTCTCGCTACGGAATCCCAAACAATATTGAGCATTTCGTGCGCTGCCTGCAAATTTGCGATCGGCGATCTGCGAAGGCAGCCGAAAATGTTGGCGAAACAACGTCTAAAATATACAAAAGTGGGCGCGAGACAAGCCGACAAAATAATAAAATGAAACAATATTCGAAAAACCAAAAACTGAAAAAAAAAAAGAAAAGAAGAAAGCGAAATGAAAACAAAAACAGCACATGGAAAGAAAAGGAAAGGAAAAGAAACCGGACTAAACAATTTGTTGTTGCCTTCTCATAAATTTCGAAAAATGTTCGAATCTTTTGTTGTTTTGAATTTCATTTCTGTTTTTGATTTACTCATTTTCCATTTTCATTTTCGGTTTTTTTAATTTTATTATTATTATGTTTTCTTGTCAACAACGACAACCCCAAGCTGATTCAGTAAGTAGATTATGTTAAATGGCACACATTTTATGTATCTCATAGATACATGTACCTATATACAGTGGCGGAAAAATTAATAGGGACACTCTTTCTTTTACTATAACAGCTATTGTAAGTCAAGTCTTCAAATTTAAAAAATATATTTGGAAAGGTCATCTAAATTCCGTTTGAATGATGTATAACTTTCCTTAACCCATTAAGTACCCATTGAAATATTCGAATTTTAAAAAAAGTCTACTTTTTCAAATTTTTTCCTCGATTTTTTCCAAAAAATGTTGGGATGCAAAAACATTCTTTAGACGATTCTAGGAGTGACTGCAAAAAAAAATTTTAAAAAATATTTTTGCTAGTATTTTTTATAATTTTTTGAAAATCCTAAAAATGACCATTTTAACCCATTTTTCCTCATTTGTATGCAAAAAGTGCCTTTTTTGCAGTTTTCAAAAAATTATAAAAAATACTAGCAAAAATATTTTTTAAAATTTTTTTTTGCAGTCACTCCTAGAATCGTCTAAAGAATGTTTTTGCATCCCAACATTTTTTGGAAAAAATCGAGGAAAAAATTTGAAAAAGTAGACTTTTTTTAAAATTCGAATATTTCAATGGGTACTTAATGGGTTAAGGAAAGTTATACATCATTCAAACGGAATTTAGATGACCTTTCCAAATATATTTTTTAAATTTGAAGACTTGACTTACAATAGCTGTTATAGTAAAAGAAAGTGTGTCCCTATTAATATTGCCGCCACCGTATATACTATATATTTCACGGAATTAAACGTAGCTAAATTTGTGGCTATGCGAATGATTTGTGGATTGTTTATTAGTGCGATTTATTGAAATCCCAAAATCAAAATCAAATAAAAAAACAATCAAGCAATCGTTTTATTTATAGTTAGCAAATTTATATTACATAAATTGTGTTCAAAAGTCATTCAACTCTACTCGCTGCAAGATGGACAGAAAACTGCATATTAAGTGCTGCACACGTTGCGTATGAGTTATATTTAGGGTGTCGATGATGCTAGGGCAACGATTTCGACATGAAACTTGGCAACGGTACTTGACAGCAGCGCATGGAAGGCAAATATATATATATATATAGAGAGAGAGAGCTCAACAGTGAGTCAAAAGGAAACAGCGAAAGAGCAACGCGAACAAAGAAGAATGATCTCTTTAATTAGGCAGCTGTCGTTAGCTGTCGCACCAAGCGGCGTATACGCAATATCGAACTTTGAATTTTTTAAAAAGCGCATTTTGCTAATGGCACAACATTTTTGCATTTGCAATTTGAATTATGTGGGCTGCGTCAACATTCATCATACGCCGCGTTGGACGTGTTGAATCAAGTGTTTGGGCTTTTGACAAAGTACTTTGAACTCTCTTCATTTGTGGAATTGTGTTTGCTTTTTTAGAAGCTGCAACAACACTTCTCTCATTCCATTTCCAGTGAGAGGGAGAAGACATTTAATTTATTTTGTATTTGCCATTATCTAACATTGTTGGGATTTTTAAAACTGCTTGGGTGACCGTTAACAATCATCATCATTATCAGCTCGTTAAGATCAAACGTAGATGTAACATGACTTTCGAATATTGCCGACCAAGAAATTTTGGCACTTAAATCATTTGTGTAGGTGCCTCAGAATGTGTGCCAAAAATGAACTAATTGCATATATGCATTTAATACAAATTATTAAATATATATTATGCATATAGAGGAACGCTCGATTGCCATTCAATATTGGGATATACCCTGCAATCAAGGAAATGAGGAGATAATCATTAACAGACGAATTCATCCATCTGTCCATATGTCAATCCCCCAAATCTGTTGTATAGTTTGCTTTACATTTATAAAACATTGTTCATCTTTCATTTGCTTATCGAAGAGAGTTTTATATACTTATAAATTATAAGTTATAACATATTTAAACAGCAAATGATTATATAAAAAAATACAATTTCTTCAGAAATTATACATTTTTAAATATGCTTGGAACTGTAATAAGCGCATGGAGTTATTTATTTACAGGGTATCTCACACTTCTCACTTGTATATCTTTATGATTGTTTTCTCCCTGTTGCCGTTGATTTATTTTCGAGCAAAAATTAAAATTTTGATCAATCATTGCCCTGCTAATATTCTTCCAATGTAAATATTTACAGGATTTATTTTTAAACATTTTAGAAAACGCAACAAATTGAAAGCAATTTGCAAAAAGGCATGCAATATATGTATAGAAGAAGAGTATATACTACATGCAATGATAAATATTATGAAATTGTATAGATATATTCACATACTCGTATGAGCTGAATGTGGCATGAATATGACACTTATCTGAGGAAATCGTTAATGCGGATTAACAGCGCATAAATTGATGTCGTTTAAATGAACATGGGAAGCATTTAGCGAAGTTACTCGACAGAAAACGAAAAATGAAATCATGAATGAAATCATCACAGACATACTCGCGTGAGTTTCAGTTAGCTAATTTAACTAATTGTTGGACAAACGAAGCGTGAAAACGTTCCAAGGTTAAAGTGCAAAATATAACAATAACAATGAAAAGAAAATAAAACAACTCGATTTAAATGTGCGGTTCCATTTCTGTGTGTAACTGCACTTACGGCAAACGGATTTACAAAGTTATCCTCTTGTTCCGCCAACTTGTTTAGGGTATTCACACACTTTTAATTCACAAAAACAAGTTCAAAATAACACGACAGTTTTATGACAGTTTTTTAATCGGGGCAATCGTAAAATCAGCTGCGAAACAGACACGAACAGACGGCGATCATCCAAACGGCAACACAGACCAAACGCAAATGATCAAAACATTCGTATAACATTTGTCAACCGAATTTTTGCTCTGCTTTTTTTTGTGGAGGAATTGGAGGAGGAGGAGGAGAAGGTGGCGCACGTCATTCCGTCTGTTTGTTAGTTGTGTGTGTGTGGGCGTGTGTACAAAGGTGTGTACATGCTTTGTAGTTGTCTCGTTGCTTTACAAACTGTTTTCTCTTTTATCATCATCATCTAATTTCTTTTAATTTTTTTCCATCCCCCACATTTAAATTTAATCACTTATTTATTGCGCCACAAACGCAATTTTTCCAATGAAAATTTTCCAAATTATCGCCCGTTTATTTTTCAATTGAAGAATCTAAAATTAAACATGCGATTTTATTGCAATTGATTTTGGAATTAATTATTATCTGTTTACTTGGAATCAAGATTAATCACCTAACACTTTTGAGCCCATGAACAGCCAATTGTTAACTAGCTTGGCTTTTAGCACAAGCCAATGTCGACAGGGCCAATAGGAAATCAATAGGAATTACGACTGTTTAATGCTGTTGCAACAGCAATTTTTATTTTTCTTTTTCATTTTGTTGTTCGTTTACAAGGCGAATTTATTAGCACATTATTGATTGTTTGATTAATTACATAATTAACAGTTTGTTTGTTTAGTTGCCTACAGTTGATAAAAAGTTAAATATAATTCATTCATTTAAAATTGGAAGTTGAAAATCGATTAGTTTTGTGCGCTATGCTTTGATTTTTAGCTACTAAAATGCTTATGCTATAAATATCACAATATCTGGATATTATCTAGTGTGTTCGATTTGAAGTCTAGTAAAAAACTATGCTAGTTTAATATTGTGAAATATTCCTAAAGGTACTCGTATATGTCTATATTATCAGATTAAATAAAATCATTATTGTAACTATAATATAATAAAATTGTGTCCTGTAATGTGGAAGTATTTTGGGTTTCTAGCTTAAAGCTAAACTAATTGAGCTTGCAGCCTAAGTAAGCATATTTTGAGTAGTTCCATTAGTTAGTATCACAAACTTACACCTGCAAATAACGATAATTGGCGCTGGAGCCTCCAGCTCCATTGCGATAGTTGCATTCGCTTAGCTTAACATATTGACCCAAAAAGCTAAGGACAAGGCTGCTGCGGCAAACGTTATGCAGATAACCCATTAGATATGGCGTCAGTACCGTGATCACAATATAGGCCACTTGTGGCAGGCGTTCCGTGTGCTCATAAAATGGCCATAACCAGTAGCCCCGCCGCACCGCGTCCCTCGTGTGATGCGTAATGAAGGCACAGAGCAGTGCGCCCAATAACAGGCTGCTGCGGAAGTAATTCAGGCACGCGGTGCAAATGTAGAACAGCAGCATGGCCAGCACAATGCTGGAACAGTGCAGAAATGGACGACGCGACAGATTGGTGGCATCCTGGACAAAGACAACAAGCAAATAATGACAAAGGAAAAGGCAATTACATTAATAGACAGCTCACCTCCAGGTAGAGTGAGCGCGCCTCCACAAAGTGATCCAGGTCGATAAACGAGGACACCACAAAGCAGGTGAAAATCAATATCCAGCCAAACAATTGTGTGGTGCGCTCATAGAATTGCATGGCAAATGCGATGCCCGTCAAGGCGCCAATTGCCGCGTGTGTCGCATTGTCGGCGAGCGCCTTCAGCAGCGGGTGCTGTGTTAGTTCCACGAAATTGTCGCCCAGGAGACACGTTATTGTCACCAAGGTCGTTAGCACTATGCGCATTATAAACCATTGTGTGACAATGTGGCATCGATTGCAACAACTCCAAAACTCCAACTTTGCAAATTGCACTTTGACTTTTGTGTTCTATTTTTTGTGGACGGCTTTTTAGTTTTTCCAGGTAATTGTACGCATATTGCACAATCAAACACTATAAATTTATTGTTTAATCACCATCAAATTCAGTCTGCAAATGAAACAAAACAAAATGTTTGTAAATTTATCTTATATTGTAAGTATCTTTTCATTTTGCTACTCACGTGTTTTCTAGCGCACATTTGCCGCATGTAACGACAACAACTGCAATGCAGCAGCAGTGTGGCGACTCCTTGGGGGTTGCAAGTACACGTATACCATTACGTTAAATCCATTTTTACACTAGAAGCAGCAACAACAAGCGGCATAGCTGGGTCCAAAATTCCCCCACAGCTGGCAAGCGAGAGTTGCCACTTTGCTAAAAGAACATTGTTTATGAGAACAGCTGACAGCAATACGTGTGCGCTGGTCACCCTAAAAATGCAACAGCTGAGCGCGCTAAAATTGAAGACGTATAAAAAAAAAAAGAATTGCAGCTCAGGTACATACATATGTATAAATTGTTTGCAACGTGATTAATGATTGAGAACTGAAATTGATGCTAGTATGAATAGCTCTTTTGTTCTGTTTACAGCAACAATGGAAAGTTTTTCATAGAAATATATACAAACAGGCAAAAGCTCTCTCCTAATAAAAAGCTGCGCACTATTCAAGATCAAATGATACCCACACATACATGTACGAAATAGTGTGCTTATGTGTGTGTGTGCGTGATAACATTTGCTTCCATTTAAAAAGCTCCTACGCTCTCATCGTGTCAAGCTTAATTGGAAAGACAGCTTACGTTTACAGTGTATCATGTAATTTTTTGGACAGAATACAAAAATTAAATTATTTATTTATCATTTTAAAAAATAAAACTATTGAATATTTTTTCTTATATTAAACTGGATAACTATATGTAAGATAAAAATAAAAATAAATGAGATATTGCATTTGGGTATGTGCATTTTTTATTTTGTCAATAAACTTACTTGACTAACTGTATATATATTATAAGTAATAATAACAAGTAATTTTGTAATAATTTTCAATTATTCATATGTGAATGTAATTTCAATTGATTTCATTATAACAATATTTAACAAAATCCAATATGAAATGGATAATTTGTACTCTTAACGGCATGTTCCATTTTAATGAGTCGTTCTCCAGTATTATAAGTGTCCAGCACCGCATGATCAGCTGCGTCCAATTTGAAATCGAAAATGTTGAAATTCTCCTCAATACGCTTGGGATTCGATGACTTTGGCAAAGGCACAGTGCCAATTTCGATCTAGAATGAAGGTTAAAGAAGGTAACATTCTAGTGATTATACTTGTACATATGATAGTACACTTACCAGATAACGGAGCACCACTTGAGCCGTCGACTTTTTGTACTTATCGGCAATTTTCTGAACTTTATCGTCGTAGATGAAACTTGGCTGCTTCTTGGCGGGATCTGGCCTGCCCAGGGGACAGTAGGCGGTGACAACGATATCATGCTGCTTGCACAACGCAATCAATTTCTTCTGATTCAGAGCCGGATGACATTCGATCTACGAAGAAAAAATCAAATATTATAAACAAATCTAGTATAGAGACCGCAAGGAATGTTCACCTGGTTATGTATAGGCTTGATTTTGCAATTGGCCAGCGACGTTCCAATTGCTGGGCATTGAAATTGGAGACACCAATGCTTTTGACCAAGCCAAGTTCCACAAGCTTTTCCATCGCACGCCAGGTGTCCACATAATCGACATCGCTGAAGGAATAACAAATTTTTTGTCAACTGTACCATTTAAAATTATCTCGGATTTACCTGAGCTCCACTTCGCCCTTGGCATTGGTTGGCATCATTTCATTATCCCCACGATAGACATAGGAATAGGGCCAGTGCATCAGGTAGAGATCCACATAGTTCAGACCAAAGTTTTGCAATGTCTTGCGACAAGCAGCTTCAACTCGTTCCGGTTCATGGAAGTGACACCAAAGCTATTAAAGAAAAACATAATCAGTTGTTAATTAAATATTTTGATAAAGTAAAAATTCACATATTTGTTTTTAATTTTAAAAAATAATGTGGGCTCTGAATTTCTTTTTGTTTCCAAATTAAAAACTTAGCTTGTCAAATAATTTACTTCAGCAACTGTATTTTAATTAGTCCTCTAATCGACCAGAGGTCATTAGAAAATACTAACCTTGGTGGTTATAAAGATGTCCTCGCGTTTGATGACACCCTCGGCAATTTTCTTCTGCACCGCCTTGCCCACCTCACCCTCGTTCTCATAGAAGTAGGCGGTGTCTATGTGCCGGTAGCCCACGTCAATTGCATGCAGCGTCGCCCGCTCGCAATCTCCTCCCAGTGACTGTAAATATTTAATTGTAAGTCATCAACATTTCATAATTATGGAGATAGTATCATTCTCTCTGACAAGCTTTAAAGCTGATAAGCACACTATTTGCCATTATCTTTGTATTGTGCGAAAGTGATCGGGAAACTGTCTGGAGAGCTTACCGTATAAGTGCCCAGTCCAATGGACTGAATTTGGGTGCCGTTATTATGATTAACGTTGGGAGCTTTCGATGCCGACATGTTGCAAATTCTGCCGCAACTGCGTTTCAACTGTTGCTCATCATTTGCGCGCGCTTAGCTTTTATACTCCCCCCAAAATGAAAGCTTGGCGTGTTCTAAAAAAGCTTTAATTAGTGCTGGCTGTAGGCGAACACTGCATCCGCTTTGGCAAGCAAGAGATAATGTTAATATTAAATGATAAAAAGTTTTTAATTTACTTACTTATTGTATAATTTCTTACAAATGTAAATCATCTTTTAAATAATTTGTTATTTATTGTTATTGTAATAATTGCTAATTTATTCACCTAACATATTTAAGTTTATAAGGAAATCATTATAAATTAATGCATTATCCGCAAAAAAGGATTGTAACAATTATTCTATTTATTATACATAAATATAATACATTTTTTTTGCTATATATTATATTTAATTTTTATATATTTATACCTTTTTTTTTTTAAATTGTATTTTTAGTTTTTATTTATATTCGGAGCTTTAGCTGTGCAGTCTGTGACCGTTAGTTGGCGCATGCGTCGAGCTTTAGCAGCTGGAACGCTGTGGCAATGGAACAACATCTGTTATTCAAAGTGGCACAATGTGGTAGTCGTAGTCCTTGCCCACAAACCGTCAGATGCCAGCACATTGGATGGAAAACGCACATTAAAGGAATTTATTGCTAGTTTGCTGGTGAGCTAAATTAACCCCTTTCCCCCCTACCTGCAAACTCCCACGCGCCAGAAGTGTTTATTTTAAGTAAATATTTAAAAAAGTGCGAAAAATTTGTGCAAAAAGCTATAAAAAAATGCGAGTCTGAAAAATATGTGCAGTTGAAAAAAGTCTATAAATATCCTGCAGCTACAGTAGACACTCTTTAATGTCTATCACTATACAGAGTGTCTACTGTAGTCGCAAGGATGTTTAGATTGCATCAATCAATCAATTAATTAAGCTTTGTGAAATACATGGTGTGAAATACATGAGAATGTTTGTTAAACAAATTGATTAAAATTGTATGCGCTGCTGAAAAATTATTTGTATTGTGAATTTCAGTATACGCAGCACGCCTACAACTGCGCATGCCCCGAATCCCCGCAACCCCCCTAATACACCCCAAAAGAGTCGAGGCCGAGACGCAGCAGAGGCAGCGACAGCGGCAGAGGCAGAGACAGCGACAGAGGCAGCAGAGCGACAGCAGCAGGTGAAAGCGTCGACAGCGACTGAGACGGCGACTGAGACGGCGACAATTCAAGGCTATTTTTCGGGCTTTGATTAATTGAAATTGAAACATGGCCACAGTGGCACATGGCTGCAGTAGTCCGCGCCAGCGTTCCACGTGCAACGGCAGCAGCTCACCTGGCGGCGGCGGCCATCACAGCTCCACGCCCGCCATGTACACGACCATGCCGCACAAGTATTCCCGGGCCGCCAGCCAGACGCTGTATGCGACCAGTCAGCAGGTGTTTGGGGGCAGTGGCGCCACGGGATCAGGCGGTGGTGGCATGGCCAGCGTGGAGAGTCAATATAATGGACATGGAGGCGGTGGCGGTGGATTGTACATGTCCGGCGGCACCATGTCACAGCGTCCGCTGTCGGCGTCGGCGCTGCCCGAAACGGCAACCGGTTGCCGCAACTATTGGAGTCAGAGTCAGGGTCAAGGTCACGGTGGGGGGCACAGCTCCTTCTACCGACACTACAACTACAACAAGCGCAAGTCAGCCGTGGAATTGTTGGCCGAGTCCAAGCCCTTCTACATCAAATCGGATGCGGTCTTTGAGCGACTGCAGCAGTCGGGTTATCGCGGCAACGGCGGCACTGGCGTCAAGCGTGGACGTCGCCCGGAGGAGGGACACTACAGTGGCGCTGCCAACTACAATGAGCTGGAGCTGGAGGACAGACGCTACATGAGTCTGACGCGGCAGCAGCAGCAGCAGGCGACAACTCAGTACAGCATGCACAATCATCATCAGCATCATCATCACAGGCATAATCCCAATCAGACGCAGTCTCAGTCACAGTCCCAGTCACATGGCTTGCCCCGGGAACGCTCTGGCTCCGCGGTCAATAACAATCTGTTGCAGCACAAGCTGCGCATGCTGCTCGGCTCGGAGGCGGCCAAGGAACGCAGCAGGCGGCACGAGGACAACGCCGATCGGGATCGAGATCGGGATCTGTTGCCCGCGGACTATGGGGAGGATGAGAGCAGCGCCTTTCGCATTCCGCCGCCGCTTTATCTGCCGGCTCATGCCTTTGGCAGGGACTCCTCAGCCTACCCGGCATATCCCAGTGAGTCGACAAGCGGCGGCGAGGAGCCTCTGGTGCTCACCGAGAACTACAGGCCCATAAGTCCGCCGGCCGAATACGCCGCCAAGTCAAGTCAGGCGCACAACGAGCGCTACAGGTGAGCGAAGAGTTCTTAGAGGTCGCAGATAACAGTCAACAAGAAATTTTTAAGCTTAAAACATTAAAAAAAAACAAGCGGAAAAAGCTATAGTCGAGCTCCCGATAAAATATTTTCTATAGCATACTTTTAGGCACTTACCTTGCTTGAAACTCAAAACAGTCATTACCACGTTTCTATTTGTCCAATCTTGTTGCGATTAAGCAGGATGATAGCTAATTATATGTAGTAGTAAATAAGTAAAATACGAATGAGTTGGGCTTATAATTTTAATAACGATGTAAATCCAAATTATGAATCGAGTTTTAAATCGAAATGTTAAAATCGTCAAAAGAAAAATCGAGTTGTTTGTATATCGACAACAAATGATCGAGTTATGGTACTTGAAAATCATTACCGCAAAATTCGAGTTGTCGATTTTTTTATGAATAGAATATCAAAATTTTTTTTTTATTTTAAATCCTTATTAAAAGTTTATACTATTTTTGTTTGCTTTAGTAGTTTTCAAACTTATAATATATAAGTCCCTGGCAAAAACACTTTGGAAGTATTTGTATGAAAATTCTCATCAAAAAAAGCACAAAATAAAATGCAAAATCCGTTCAGTTGCTTTTTAGACAACCTTAAAGTGAGAATCAATATTTGCGACCTTTAAAAAATGCCCAAAACCAAGTCAAATATGTATCCTATGCTAAATATATTCCCCTTTGACAGGTACAACTATCAGCGCTCCTATTCGCACTCGCACGAGGTGGCCAATCCGGAGGAGCGTGCTCCATACACTGCCGGCGAGTTCAACATCAACAGCCACAAGTCGCTGCCGGATCTGCACACCCAGATCAGTCGGCACTCGCCGCACAGCGAGATTCTGAGTTGTTGCAGTCGTGGCAATCGTTCCATCAAATCCGCTGGCGAGTCATCCATCAATCGTGACTCCGGCGGCAGTTCGGGACACTATACGCATCGCAGCGAGCCGTGCTACAAGCGACAGAGGGAGACGACGAATCCGGGCACTGCCAGTGGCACCATCAAGAACTGCTGCAACCTGGTGGCCGCCACACGGCGGGACAGTGGCTCCTCCACGCAGCACAGCGCCAACTCGTACTGTGGCTATGTGACGCCCGCTGGCGGAGATTATCCCCCGCTGCATGGCAGGAACACGGACTGCATTGACTGCCGTTGCAAGCAGGATACGGGCGGTGGTCCTGTGGTGGTGCTGGGTGGTGGTGGTGGCTACGACAATGCAGCTGCCGATTATTTGCTCAATTTTACGCCGACTCCGGAGGTGCCCGAGGCATTCCAGGATGATTATACGCCGACGCCGCCATCGCCGCGTCTGAAGACACAAACGACGCCGCGTTATTCGAGCTCCTCGAGCCAGCAGCTGCACACGAGCTCCCAGGGCTACACGAGCATCAACCACTCGCAGAGCTCGCTGGTGCAGAGTCCCGGATCGGCGCCCTCTGTGGATGACATAAGTCCGCCGCCCATACAATTCAAGCGGCAGCGTTGCATTCGCTTCAAGAATCGCAATCGTCTGCCGGTTCAGCCGCGCACCTCGCCCATCAACAATACCGTGGAGTGTCTCAGCGGGGGAGGAGGAGGCGGTGGCTCAGCGGGCTACAAGCGCAACAATATGGAGCATGAGAACGTGTTCTTTCCCAAAGGTTTCTCAGCGGACGGTTATGCGATGTCGCAAGCCCACAACCTGGACATGGAAAGGGAGGCACTCAACGCCAGCATTTCGGAGCTGGAAAAGTTCTTTGATCGCCTGGGCCTCAACGATGAGGCCTTCCATGAGATCTACAGTCATCCGCGGCGTCGTCACAATGCCGAGACCGATGACTCCGATGATTCCAGCACTGTGTTCTTTTCGGATGTGAGCACGGTGGATTCGATGCGATTGCCGGACAGCACGGAGACACAGCCGCAGACCACACAACCGTATCGACCGTCGGAGCCGCCGTCGATTGTGGAGCGCAATGCGAGAATCATCAAGTGGCTGTGCAACTGCAAGAAGATGCAGTGCGCCTGAGGATCAGGACCAGAGCAATGACCATGACCATGTTGTAGTAATTGTAGCCGACAATAGCTGTAATTTTCACATATTGTTCGATTTTGTCCCGATTTTTGCCCCCGATTAATCGATCAATCGATCGATCGATCGATAGCTCAACGTCAGTCAAGTACAAGTTCAAGTTCGAGTTCAAAATGTAATAGAAACACTAGAATCGCTAGCATTACTGGAATTACTAGAAATCACCTAACTGTACAACTGAAATTTAAATCAAATGCTTATTAATCGTATGAATGTGAATCCCCCTTTCAGCCCAACCCCACCTCCATTTTAAGCCCGTTCTATTTTGAATGCCAATTAAAAAACAAATAATCGAATATAGCTAATGAAAATTATCATAAATAATAATAATATAATATGAATAAATACATATGTATGTCGTTTATACAATTGTATTATTAGATGAATTATTTTACAATTAGTTCTTGTAATGTGCATATATCGTATATATATGTATAAATCGTATATATACTTTACTAAATAGTTGCCAAAAAAAAACTCATACTGGATTCAAAAAGTACTCGTAATGAAATTGAACCTACCTATTTATGTAAATGTAAAATGTAAAATGGTTTGCATGATGAATAAAAATATTTATGATTATCAAAAAGTGAAAAAAACACAAGCGGGAAAGGCTATAGTCGAGTTCCCGACTATAGGATACCCATTACTTATTTATTGCAAGCATTTAGTTATAGCAAAAACAAAATGTTGCACACTTTTAGGCGCTTTACTTACTTGAAAGACTTAAATCAGCCATTACTTTTGTTCTATTTGTCCGATCTTGTTGCGATTAAGCAGGATGATAGCTAATGTTATTACATAAGGTTAATAAGTCTTACAGACATGGTCATATCTTGCTTATCAAGAAAATATCTACTTTATAGGGTCGGAGATGCTTTCTTCTCCCTGTTACAAACATTTCAACGAATACAAAAAAATTTTTTTTAATGTATAACTTAATATTATTCGTCCCAAAATTGGTTATCAGAATTTTTTGGGGGATGAAAATGCTTTCGTCACTAGAATTTTACCTCGTACAATATACCCTCATACTTATTTAAAATCAGTCTCTGTATGTTCTAGAAATATGACCTATAAAGGGAGGTGCTTTGTTTTTTTTTAACCTATATATGCTGTAATAATAAAACAGCTTATTTTATTGTTAACTCTGCCTATAAAAACGTTAAGAAATTGACAGAGTTTCAACAGTGAGTACCAGAAATTTCGGAGAAATGCGGAATTTTTTACTTTGCGCCGTTGCGTTGGGATTTTTGGTGTTGGTAAGTCGAATTACTTGGGGAATTTTCTTTAAATGATTATATTTTATTGCTTACAGGTGTGCTGTACTGGTGTAAGTATTTTATAGTTCAGTTTCCTAAGGAGTATATATAATATTTCCCTTGGTAAAGCCCGGTGAGGAACCTGTAAGGCCAAAGCCCGCGCCTCATCGTTACCCAAAACGACATGGCGGAGGTGGAAGCAGTCATGGTGGAGGAGGTGGACATGGTGGAGGAGGCAGTCATGGTGGTGGAGGAGGTAGTCATGGTGGTGGAGGTGGTCATGGTGGTGGCGGTGTATCCGGTGGAGGACCCAGCATTGCGAGCTGTCCCCGTCCATCACCTGAGAGCATAAAAGTAAGTGCAGGAAATCGGGAAATCAACTCGAGTTGTGTTGTGAAACATATAAGAATTTTGACAAATGCATTACAGTGTCTGCAAGAGTGGGCGTGCCAGCAAGTCATACGTCTGGATCTGCGGTAAGTTGTACCCCACTTAACCCCCCTCACAACAGTTAGTTTTCACTTTAGCCAAACACAAAACTTTGACAGCTGTCTGCTGAACCTGAATGGCAACAATTTGCTGGGCAATCTTGTGAGCATTCCCGGCGTAGCTGGCGGAGGCAATGCGGCTGGTGGTGGTGCTGGTGGTGGTGGCATTCTAGGTGGTTTGCTCGGCAGATAACCTGGCTAAAATAAAAAGCAAGCGAAATATAAATAAATATGCACATTAAAGCAATAAAAGGTTAAGTAAAACGAGATGACCACATCGAAGCTGTTTTAATGGTCAATGGCCAATGATAATAATAATAAGACTCGTAACATGCGATTCTAAGGGTTATTGGCAATGGTCGATAATCGCACCACATAACAGTTAACTCGATTATTGTTTAAGCGCTCGTTTTGGCCATCAGCAATGCAATTAAGCGAGCAATTTTCAAATTAGCCAGCAATTTATACGAGTACTGGATACTTTTCCTCTAGCTACCTTTAAACACGACCCCTTTGCATTGGTCAGCAGACACCAGCGAGAAGTGCAGAGGGGGGAGAGGAGAGGAGGAGATTGGACTGCCCTTAAAGCTGTGCTGAGAAACTTGTAGCGCATTCAAACAAAGTCGCAAATCATTGAAGCATATGCAATTATTCATTTTGAGGTTGAATGCGCTCGAACGCACACAGAGATACAAACGCTGCTGGAGAACATGAGCTTACTCAACAGCCTCTTGGTTTCCTCCTTCCTCCTGCTCCTCCTTCGGCTCCTCCTGTGGCCTTTATCGGTGGCATTTACTAGCACTCGTAAACGCAACCAAATTTAAATTCAACAGCAGTTCTTAAACGGCAGGCACCATAAAAATCGCTTTTACTACGCGTAGTTTTTTTGTTGCCATCATTCCTTTTGCATACCCTGTACTCATCAAATGCACCAAGAGGGTATATTAAAGCTGTCTATAACTTTGTAGCCATTGTATTTTTAAGAATTTAGTACTTATTAAAGTATTTTGGGTGGTATGGAAAATTTGATAATTTGACAGTTTTGAAAAAAAATCAAATATTCCAAATGAATAGACTTTTGAATCAGAATCAAAATATAATAAAATTGACATTTCGCAAGGGAATCGGGTTAATTTTGACACAGCTAAGACAGTTTTAAATTTTTGAAAAAGTTGCAAGGCGTAGCTATGGAAAAATTTGATATTTAAAAAAAAAAAATTAATTTTCCAAATGAGAAACATTTTTATGTAGAATCAAATTTGATTATAAATTAATAAATAATAAATAAATAATAAATTAATTGACATTCCGCAAGGAAATCGGTTAAATTATGACAAAGTTAAGACAGATTCAAATTTTTGAAAAACTGTCAAGGGGTAGGTAAGGAAAAATTGGATATTTTTGAAAAAAAAAAAAAAATTTCAAATAAGTTAAATTTTCATGTAGAATAAAATTTGAAGTCAATCAATGAACAAATTGATATTCCACAATAAAATCGGTTAATTTCTGACTAAGTTTTGACAGTTTGAGGACTCTGAAAATGTGTCACTTTTGACTGGGTATCTCCAAGTTGAGCACACTCAACTTGTGCAGTCTTTCTTGTTTTTTGTCTGTTGTTTTTTGCTCGTTTTTTTAATGCCCTCTTGATTGCAGCCGTCTCTTGGCAAAGTTCTCGCTCTCAATTTAGCTGATTTCGTTTTCGGTCCGAAAAGCCCCGCTCCTGCTGCCCCGCCCTCATTTCCGCCGCCTCCCTCCGTCGGCGCTCTCTGACTATTTTAGCTTAATCCGTCACTTGCATCGACAGCTCAATAGTCTGATGGTAGCTTCAATTTCCTTTTGCCCTTTTATAATTAACTTTATGTGTATGTATTTAGTTTTATTGCTCGTTAGACAGCAGCGCTGACTCTGGCTCTGGCTCTGTTGCCTGCCCAGAGACCCAGAGACAAGGACAATGAAACAACAATTTGTGGCTTGCGCCTCCCCAAAAAGAACCGCAATGTGTGTAGGCCATTTTGGAATCGCCATTGCCATCGTCATCGCCATCGCCATTGCCATCGCAATTTCCCATTGCCAGAGCACAGCCGTCGCCATTATATTAATTACAAAACGTTTGCGATGCCGCATCTTCAACAGAGAGAGAGAGAGAGAGAGAGACAGAGAGAAGAAGATTGGATAGAGACGGGAAGTTCCTGTCTCACTAATGGAGCCACAACAAGTAAATCACACGCAAAGCTCTAAGGCGATTTCTGGCCAGTTAACGAGCAACAACCCAGCAAAATATTTCAGCATCAACTACAAAAGTATCTCATAGATACATTTTCGAATTACACGCATTTATTGAATTGCATACATCATCATCATTCGTCCTTAGCTTTGATGACATCAAAACTGGCTATATCCGATACCGTTGAGCTCTGTATCTGGGGCGTCGTTGTCTCCAGCTGCTCAGCTGGGGATTGATTCGATTCCATAATCAAATTCTGCAAGGGAGTTATTTTGGTAAAAAGTTAAGTTAACTTTACTTAAAAACTTGATGTTGTTACCTCTGCTTGAAGTGTCTGTGAGTTGGCCTCTTTGAAGGCCTCCGCCAGACCGGGATGTATTTGGCTGAGAGACTCATCCCCATGCCGTATGTAGACTGGCACATGACCTTTGCGCGGCTCAAGCTCCTGATAGGGCGCAGCTAAAGAAAAATTTAATTACAAGCCATTAAATCAGCTCTTTCCTTATCAGTCTGGTAATCTACTATGACATACAGCCCGGAAACCTTGAATCACAGCGACTCCGTCAGCGACAGCGTAATTATGACTAACGAGCTAAGAGCTGAGAGAGCTTGAAGAGTTCTTCCAACCCCCCACTTTAAACTACGCCCCTGCACGCAGATGGTTTTATAGAAATTAAAACCTGTTTCAACACAGTTCAGTTCAACTCAACTGAATCGAACTCATCACACACAGAGCAAACAGAAAACAATAGAAAAACGTGAACAGCTGTGCAATAAAATTAATTTCGCAAAATATTTTAGAGATTTATTGCTTTAAACTTACCCATGATTAGACTTAGCATAATCAGAGCGATTAAAATGGTAAAGCTGGACTTAAACATGGCTAAAGTTGTAGTTTAATGTTGATAACTTTGCAAATTTCTTTTTATAACAATTTCTTTGATTTTTAGCGCAATACCTGACGGAAGACTGAAGACGGAAGATTGTAGACTGAGCGGAGATCGTACAGCATCTGTGCTTTAAAACCTCTTAACGTTGCTTCGTTCTAAGCAACAACTCGATGCTCTCTCTGCTCTTCTCTACTCTCCTTTTTTTTTACTACTACAGTCATCAACAGCTTGAGCAACAAATAAACTTTTGTTGGGGCAAATTACTCATGGGTAGATGATGATGATGATGGTTGTAATGAAGCTGTCGGCATTGGCGAACTTTTCCAGCTTTTGCCACAATTGAGCAAAGGGGTGTTGGAGGGGGATGTATAACAAACACTTCTCATCAACTTCTACTTGGAGTTGTATGCTGTGGCAATTGCCTTAGCCAAAGTAGCTGAAGCTGAAGCTATAGATGCAGATAGAGAGCTGGAGTTGGAGATGGAGACGAAGCTGGAGACGGCATTTAGTGGCCTGTGGCGTTAGCCAGACTCTGTGGCCATAAAGCAGTTGCCATTGCCGCTTCTTCGAATTCAAACGCTCATTGCGTACTTTTTATTTTATTCAACTTTTTCCACTTTGTTGTCGTTCTTCGTTTTTTTTGTTTTGTTTCAAATTAATTGGGTCGTTAGAGAAGCCATTTGCGCGGGTTCCTCTGCATCTTCATTTTGCCCCCAATCCCATTTTCCAATTCTTTTTTTCTTTACATTTTGCTTGTGCTCTCTGTGTGTTGAATTGTTTGCCCACTTTCGCTTTCTGTTGAGTGTATTCAAATCGAGAGAATTGCTGACATCTGTAGAGCTGTTACGAGTACTACATTGAATACCCGCCGCCGACACACTGACTATTCACTGTATAAGGCATGGGGATTGGCATGCAGATTGGGATTGCGGGATTTGGTATTGGTATTGGTATTGGGCTTGGGATTCCATGATGATGGTTGGGGGTGGTTGGGTGATGTGTTTTTTTATTGCTCTTGTTTGCCTACGTTCGATTGTTCCGTTGAGCGCGTCCTTGATACAATTCCATTTAGATGTTGTACAAGTGGCATGTAAAGGGCGCAAGATTTCAAATCAAATTGTTGAGCAAATATTCAACAGAGTAAATATGTTTATGCCGAATCAAGCAATTTCATTTAAACACACTCAACACCCGCTCACCTCTACACCTCTATATATCTCTCTCTCACTCTCTGTCTATCTATCATACTGTTAGACAGTGCAATGTCATACAAATTTTCGATTATGTCAGATAAATATGTATAAATGCTGACATCGAATTGTTGACTCTAAGCTCATGTGTCTACTTGTCCATTTGTCTGTCTGTCTGTCTGTCTCTCTGTCTGTCTGACTGTCCGTTTGAGCGACCTGGTCCTGAAAATGAAATTTATGTTAAGTTTTTAATGGGAGCTGACATGAGCCACAAAACGGCACTTAAATTTAAGATGGCTGACAGCATAACTTGTTACTTACGAGGGTCGCTTGATTGATTGTTATTGACAGTTATGAGATGGACTCTACATTACATATTTTTATTGTCATTTTTTAATATTCTTTCTTAAGAAAATTAATTCTTAAATATGTATTGAGTATTTAAAGTACTAAAATCTCTTTACTAGGTAAAAATCTTGTGACGAAAACATTTGCATACCGCAAAATTTCTGATATCCATTTTTGTGACGAACGATATAAAGTTTAAATTTATTTTTTTTGTCGTTTCTTAATATTCTTTCTTAAGAAATTAATTCGTAAATATTTAGAGAGTAATTAATGTACAAAAACCTCTTTACGAGGTAAAAATCTGGTGACGAAAACATTTTCACACCGCAAAATTTCAGATATCCATTTTTGTGACGGATTATTAAATTTGTAATTTATTTTTATTGTCATTTTTTAATTCTCTTTCTTAAAAAATTAATTCTTAAATATTCAGAGAGTATTTAAAGTACAAAAACCCCTTTACGAGATAAAATCTAATCAAAATCAAAATTTCTAATATCCATTTTTGTGACGAACGATATTAAATTGTCGGCCATTTGATAAATTCCAGTTTTCCTAAAAGATTATCCTTATTGGTTATCCTTATTAAATTTCAAATCATCAGTTTCTACAAGGGCTTTTTAGTAAAATGTCAGATTATAGACTTACCTTATTTTTTGTTCCCATATAAAATCTGAAATTTGTATTTCCAACCATTAAAAGATTTTACAATTTTGTTCTCTGTCGTTTATTTAATATGTTTATGTATTTTATGTATGTATGTTATATTTTCGAGGCTCTAAAAATAGTTACATGGCTGCACTAATGTGGATGTGTAGCTATAATAAGTAACTATATCTAATTAATATTATCATTTTGGATTTGACTTGTTTTCGTCTTTCATTACTTAATGACATTTCACTTCATTTCATTTCGTTTCATTGCGCTTTGTTCAATTGCATTTTTCATTTTCTTTAGCATTTTCCGCATTTCATTCTCGTATGTATGCATGTATCGTATGTATGTATGTAATGGAGTATGTTTATACTATTATTCCATTATGGATTCTGTGAAGTTTTTCTCGCTTTTGTTTTGTTTTCATTAAAATTTAAGAATGTATAAGCATTTTGGGAATATAATAGATAATTCGAGTATACTCTACATATTTGCCATAAAAATTGTAGTATGGTTATGTATGTATGCAATGTATGTATGTAAATGTATGAATGTACGTATCTCTGTTATGTATTATGTATGTATACGAGTATGTACGATAATACGATAATAGCTCAAAGAACAATCCATTTGTGTACGTTTTGTATATAGACTGGGAGAGTATTTTGGGCAATTGCTAATTTCGAGTCATCTAGATACATTTTGTGTGTTGATTATTATGGTATTATTATTTTTTAAGTATTTTTTATATGTATGTATATACTTATTTCGTGTTTCATTTAAATTTCTACAAAAGCTGAAACTATTTAATTGCTTGCACATTCCCACATTGTAGAGGAAAAACATTATCTAACTAAAAGTCGATAAATCGAACAAGAACGAATTCTAAGTAAGTATGTAAGTAAGTAAGAAAAATGCATTGCATTAAAATCGCTGTGGATCCTACATATGTAAGTATTTGTTAAATATACTAGTACAGTACAGTACACGCACAATATTGTAGTTGCGATAACTTATAGGGTTGTCTGTCATCGGTCGTTTTCATTGAAAAGAGTTGACTAGTTGACTTAGTTAATTGCTTGGTAAGTTACATATATTTGTGTGTTATGGTTGTTCATCAACTGTAAGCTTGTATAAATAATCATATATAGGGTATAGGGTATGTGTGTGGTGTTTCTGGTAGTATATGTAATGTGTATATATCCTTTAATGAAGTTTACAATATATTGCAATTTAAATGTATATATAACTGTTCAAGTCTTTTTGCATCTCTAATATATGAATATATAAATTAATATCTTTTACGTTATATACCTTCACTTTTAATGCTTTTGCATTTGTTTTTATTTTCATTTCATTTGTTTTTCTTTTTTTCGTTTATCCATTATAAAATATCTCATTTTGTATAATAATTAAAAGTTAATTGGTGTCATTGAACTTGATCATTTTCTGCATGGATTACCAACTAATTTGTCTGGGGGATAAGTGCACACTTCTCAGGGTTTTCTGGTCAAATCGGGACTCTAAGGGGGCGGGGGGAATTTAACTTGACGTATGTATGTCTAAAAACAAAGCTTCTGTGTAAAAATATTTTGTTTGCATTTTTTTAAATATTTTTTTTTGTTTTCACTTTTTTTTTCGTTTTAATATGTATAAATAAATCTAACTTGTAAATGAATCAATTAAACGCTTGCCTCAATATACAATATAATTTGTTTGTTTGTTCGTAATTGGTTTTTTTTTTATCTTTTGTTAATATGTATATATATGTATGTATGTATATATTTTGAATGTAAAATTGCAAATCACATAATTGTTACCACTACTGTTCAATGGAATTTATTTATTTAATTATTATTAATTTATTTATATGTATATATTATATGTATGTATGTATATATAGGCATTTAATGCTATTTAAAACGCTATCAATAATCATCAATAAAGCCATGCATAAACACGATTTCGAACTATGGCCCTATAAACAATTGCACATAGCACTGTGGTCTAAATTCTAATCTCAATTTTTTTTTTTCGCATTTTCTCTTTTTAATTTTATGTTTTACTTGTTACTATTTAATACGGCATATGGCAAATGTATTTGTAATTGTATGTGTATGTAGCTATGTATGTACCATATAATAATTCCTTTTTTTCTTTTTATTGCTATAAAATATTGTGTCTGTGTGTGTATTTGTGTGTGTGCCTGTCCATGTACCTCCGAAGTTAATAATTAATATATATTTTTTTCTGGATTTTCTGTTTGGTATTTTTGTTTTATTTTCTCGTTGTATAATTAAGTTCGAATTGTTTTCAATGTTTTTGTTTGTGTTTGTTTTTTTTTTCTCATCCTCTTCTTTCATTCACTATACTTAATTTTGATATAAAACTGCCTCTTTTTGTTTTAAATATATATACTTCTATATATATATATATATTTATTATATATGCATTAAAAAATAACCTCTATCAGCGTCAGCTTTTCAATTCTTAAATTAAGAAATAATTTTAATTGACAATTTAATTAAATTGTTTGCTTTTTAAATTTGTTTTACCTTCGTCTTGCTTATGGTTTCAGAATAAAAACTACGCGTAAAATAAATACATGTTTTGTTGTATATATATTATATATACCTTTTTTCGATTTAATATATATAGAGTTACAATTTTTAAAACTATGTCACTTACTTTTGGAATTGCTTTTAGTTATCATTTTGTTTTACAAGTGCTTCATCTACTTCTCCTTCATCTCCATTTTCATCTTCACCTCCGCATCATCATAATTTCCAGATGCTTTACCCAAAAACTTTGGGTCTTCTGATTCCGCGCAAATGGATTTCATTCATCTTGACATTTGCACGGAATATTGAACTTCGACGATTGCCAAAGTTGTAGCTATATTTTGGTAATTGTTTTTGTTTTGTATAAAATTATTTTATATTCTGGATTATATGTACATAAGCTAAGTCTAGTAATAAAATAACTATGTTGCAAATTGTTTTTTTTTTTTGTTATGAGAATGTGTGTTCAATGTTCTTAATTGATTCCATTTGTTTATATTTAAATTTGAATGTATTTATGTTTAAGTATTGTCCTTGTGATATGTTTCTAAATTGTATTCTCATTAATTTTAATCATTTCTAAGTAATTGAAATAGTTTTTTGTTTATCGAGTTAGAGCATATTATGGAAGTTATTCATCTTAAATAGAGGGTAAGAATGTAAAGTTTGCATTGCTGTTTTTTTTTTAAATTGTGAGTATTATTCGATTTCAATATCAATTTCAATTGCTAATCTATTGCTGTTGGCCTACCTTGAACTTGATGCCTTGCAAGTGTTTTTTGTTTTAAGTAAATATTCAAAAGACTAAGAGCGAGAGAGAGTTACAGGAAGTGCTAAAAAGTCCACTAGTTGATTAGTTGCTAAGATTCGAAATGAGCTTTTATTATTTTTATTCTTCAGTTATATTTTGCCTAATACGAGTACTCGCTATATAAGCCCGAGTTTTTGCTACTCTTTCAACTTGCGATTTTCCATTTAAATTGGAGTTATCTGTATTCAAATACTCGGTCTAGTTTTTATTTTTTAGCTAGTAAATGTGTAAGTTGTATGCATGTAAGTATGTAGTCACCCTGTACCTATATAAATCTCTAGAGCCCTAAAACGATGCCTTAAAGTAAGTAATTGTTTACCCAAAAAACATGCAAATTGGTTCTGCTCGCTATGTACTCAATACTATTCATATAATCAGATAAGATATATATATGTATGTATATAATTTGCTGTTGTTGTCTTTGTATATAATGCTTCTTATTTGATCTGTGATTTGTATATATATATATTTATATATAGAATTTCTACTTATGTTCCATAATATTCGTTGTGTCAGATTTTTACTATAAGTTACATTTTGGATTTCATTTTAAACCTTTTGTTTTTTTTATTTTTTGTTTTTTGCTTGTTTCATTCAATAAAAATGCCTCGACTTGAAAAGTATTGCTCATTTTGACTATTGTACCCAAACCGGAAATAGATTTAGTGTAATCATAAATAGATAAATATAATAATTGAGATAATAAAAAGAAAAAAAAGAGGTAAGTACATATGCATATCATATCGTATTGAAGTTATGCTATTGACTTGAGATCCATGGCATCATTCCGTCCTAAAGGTTCATTCATGCATTCATCATCATTATCATCATCATTATCATGCTGAAAACTACTTGGATAAGCTGCTAAATAGTTGACTTGACTCTGATTTGATTCTGAACTGGGTTTCTTAAACGTTCTTAATTCAATTCGATTCAAGGGTGCTCGAGTATTGCTTCTAGGAATTTTGGTATAAAGTTCTTTTGTTTGTGTGTTATTAAGATTAGGTAAGATTAGTTAGGATATTATAGATAATAGATTGCTTAAGCTACCACAATATCCTGACTGTTCTCATCACTGTCCAACTCATCCGCATCCAGATCATCATGATCTTGTTCGTTATCGTGCTTCATTAGCTCATCCTCATCATCCTGATCGTCGTGATCTCCATCGATGCTCTTACCCATCGATATGGCGCCCGCATCCCGCAGACAAGCCGACTCCAGATGCTTGTTCAGATACGATTTGAGCGCAAATGTCTTATTACAGCGATGACACTTGAAATTCTTGTCGCCCGAATGGGTTTGCATGTGCGCCCGCAGATTGGAGCGATCCGCGAAAGCTTTGCCACAGTGGACACAGGCGTAGGGCTTCTCGCCGGTGTGGGAGCGCAGATGTCCTTGCAGCAGCCAGGGGCGTGAGAACAACTTGCCACAGATGTCGCAGCTGTGCGAGAGTTTGTGCGTCAACAGATGCATCGCCAGCGCGGGCATGGAGACATAGGCCTTGCCACACGTATTGCACTTCTTGGCCGATTGGGAGTCCAGAGATCGATGCGTTTGCTTGTGGCGCGACAGATTGCTGGAGGTGGCGTATTGCTTGCCACATTCGGTGCACTTGTAGCAGCCGCGTTTGCGCTTCGCATAATTCTCACCGCTGCCCGAGCTGGTGGCGTTGTTGCAACTTGCAACAGTCGGACTTGTGGCAACTGTGGCGCTGTTTGATGATGATGTATCGCTGACTGTGGCAATGCTGCTGCTGCTGCTGTTGCTGATGCTCTTGGGTCGCTGCTGCTGCTGTTGATCCTTGTCCTTGCTGGCCGCCTTGCTGGCCTTGGTGCGACCATCGAGCATGTTGAGGCACATCTTCAATGCCGAGGCACGTTGCTGTTGTTGTGGTGCCGCCGACGACGCCTGTTTGTTCCAATGCAATTGGCCGGATTCGGAAGAGGAGGACATATCAATGTCCACATCGGAGCTGTGATCGGAATTGGGCGGCGTCAATGGCGAACAATTGTTCGATGTCTCCGGCGTGCTGTGCAACATGTCGTATGAGCTACTGCCAATGAAACGAATATTCCCATTGGTGCTGCTGCTCTGATATTGCGGCGACTTGGAAGCATTCGAGATCTCTTGCATTATCGGCACTTGCTCCGACTGGCTGTGCTGTGGCCTTTGGGCCACCTCCTGCTTCATAATGGTCACCACACATGGCGGTATCAGTGGCGGCAAGCTCTGTGACAAGGATAATAGATCATGTGCCGCCTCTGTCTCCTCCACGCTGCGTCCCCTATAAATAGCAGCTGCAACCACTTGTTGCTCCCTCTCCCGCTCTCGCTCCCGTTCCCTGTCCCTCTCACGCTCCCTCTCGCGCTTTATAGCCATGGGCTGTGGTTGCCGGGCAGCTCCGTTGGCGCTCGCTGGCGGCGCATAGAAGATCACCTTGCTGCCATCCTCGGCTGGGGTTCGACCAAAGGCCACTGGACGGCGCATTGATACTGCAAAAAATGTGTTCAATAATTATTGCATTAAAAACATAGAATGTTCCCAAAAACAAGCTCCAAATATAGCAACAAATAAACACTGACAGTCTAGCGGCAATTCACGATTCTCTTCTGCATTAACTTCAGTTTCCATAATTGCGTGAAAACTTTGTTTATTATTGACAATATTACTTTTTAGCGACAATTAACGGAAGTGCCAAATATTTGACATATGACGACTTTCAGTTAATTGAACTGGTTCCGATTTTTTGGTGATATTGCAAGCACAGGGTGGTTCGTGGATCCGTGAGCTTAATTATTTGGTGATGGTACTGACCAGTGTTGCCAACTACTTGTGGCATAATACGTTTGTTTATGTTTTTGTAAGCAACTGAAACTTGTGGAAGAATCCAGCATCAGGTGGAATTCGCTTGTTTTCATTGTTATCCATTATTTTTAAATGAACATTAAGGAAAACCCTTGGATCATCAGAATAATAAAAAGTTAATATAAGTCTTACAATACAAAAGAATGTATGTTATCAATGGAAATTATTTAAATAATATATTTGGAGGTAGACATCTAATCTATATTCTATTGATACTATTACTTTTTATCATTCAGTTTTTAATATAAAAGTACAGCCGAACTTTCCTAAATCGAATCACCATTATACAAGAAAAGTTCGAGCTATGGAAACTTCGACTAATGGAAGTCTTTTTGTTAAGTTTAATATACGCTATTGTCACTCAATTTAGTTCGAGTTACAGAGAATTCGAGTTATAGAAGTTCGAGCCATGGAAGTTCAACTGTAGTTTAGGCTCAAATATTCCATAATAGGAATAATAAATATTTATAAGATATTTTGACGTAAATTGCATAGAAATAAATGTTAAATTGGAAATCATCACTTTGATAAATTTAATTGGACTAAGGAAAAACTGTTGTTAGATTCCCTGAATAATTTTCTATTAAATATAAGTGATATTATCTAAATTATTGCAGATTCTTCGAGCCACTATCCTACTTTTGAAAAGTAGCTTAGTATGTAGAAAATCAGTTAACTCTTTTCAGATTAATGCGACTTAGCCTTAGCAATAGTTGTTTTAACTTTATACATAATACAATATATAAGACAATTTGAGTCTGACCATGATTGCCTGTGCATAACCAGTGTCACCCTACTGATTATATAAATCAGCCCTTTGTTTTTTTCTTTCATTTTTTTTCATTTTGGTAGCTATAGTTTTTTGTTGTAGTTGCTTTTTATTTTCTTGTACTCGCATTGTTCACTGACGCCATTATTTCTGGCATAGAGCTGACCTGTTACATTTCGCCTTCTCAATCGATAAGACTTGTGACTAGCAGTAAACCCCGTTGCGCCCCCTTCCCCCTTCCCCCTTTAGCCGCATTTTTAGCTCAAGTCCCTTAAGAGGCCTTTCCCCCACCAAACAACGACCCCATGACAATGACGCGTGTTGGTTTTCGTGTTTGCATTCGCTTCTCTGCCTTTTGTCAAGAGCAACAAGCAACAAGCAGCGACAGCAGCAACAACAACAACAACAACAACAACAACAGCAACAACAACAACGACATCGACAAGAAGGCAAACATGAAAAATGCCAACATACGCTAAAAAGATTAGCTAACGGCGACAATGTCAAACACGCGCACGGAGAGAGCTGCAAAAAAACGAAGGACGAGCGAAGGATGGCGTCCAATGTCCGTTCTACACTCAGAAAAAAAAAATCAAGATTTCCGAACATAAACAGGAAATATTCAAGCACAAGCTATCTCAAAAGCTGCCTTTGCTCGACATCTCAAAAAAAAAACTGAGAAAATAGTATTATTTTCAGTTGAATTTTTACAATATCGAAAATTTTAAAAAAATATTTTTTTCGGTGATTTTAAGTACGTTTTGGGATTAATTTAAGTCGGTAAAATATTAGACCATACAGGAGAAAGACTTTTGTGAAAAAAAGCTCCAATAAAACTTGAACATATCCCAAAATGTAATTATTTCAACTGCGAAATATTTTTTTTTTGAATTTGACTGGCAAAAAAGTAGTAGCGTTTCATTCTTAGTAAATTTTAAAACACTTGCAATATGAACATTGACTGCAAAATATTCTCACATTTAAGTTTATTTCAATTTTGAAGTTTATATATAGTTTAATTTTATAAAAATCGCGCCAAATAACAAAATTGAATACCATTTTATAATGATATAAATGCAAGCAGCAATGCTCGGTGTTCAGCCAGAATCAGTTGAGAATTCTAAGGCGCAAGAATGACAAATGAAATTTAAGCGTTCATACTTAAGTCAAGAAAAATAGTAAATTAATTAATTTAATATCATATAAAATTACTTAATTTTATTTTAATTTTTAAAAGTATTTTTGGTCAAAAAAAAAAAATTAAAATGTACACAAAAATTTTAAGAGCAAAACGGCATAAATTTAAGTACGGACATACTTAAATTTAGCATTGCATATTTTTCTGAGTGTAGTTGTTGTTGTTGGCGTTGTTGCTGTTGCTGTCGTTGCCATAGCCATTGCGGAGCCGCAGTGGGCGGGCCATAAAAGGTGGGCGTTTTATTTGAGGGGGCAATGGCTACTAAAAATAAATACGACAACACGAGTACACAAATTGTCGCAGCCACCTGTTCACATTGTTGTGACGCAACTTCTACAAGTTGAATAGGAAGTGATAGACGGTTGGCTAGATGGGGCATAGAGGGGTGGGCAGAAGGGGGGCTGAAGGGGGGAGGTCATAAGCCAATGGGAAACCCAAAACGGAAAGCGGAAATGTGGTTAACTGTTGCACCTACCTGCGGGTGCTGTTGTTGCTGTTGTGGTTGTTGCTCCAGCTCCTGTTGCTCCTGTTACTGCTGGTCCTGTTGCTGCTGCTCCTGTTGCTCCAGCTCCTGTTCCCTCTCCTGTTGCTGCTCCTGCTCCTATTATAACTGCGCCCAGACATCGCTGCTTCTCCTGTTTGGAGTTCATTTGCACCAGCGATTGTGCTGCCGACCATTCCAGCTGCTCATCAGGCTCATCCTCATCATTAACATCATCATCTTGGACATCATCTTCCACACCATCATCATCAGCATAGTCATTGTCATCTTTGTTGTTGTTGGCCAGCTCGATTATCTCACGCTTGAGTGCAGCAGCTCTTCCGTTTCGCTTGGTCTCCCTTTGAGGCTTGAGGCTAGACTTGAGCGTCATCATCTTGCCTTGGCCATTGTTACTATTATTACTGTTATTGTTATTGGCATTCCGCAGCACTGAGGACTTGTCCTCAATGGGATTGGGACTCGAGCTCGCATTGGTATTGGAATTCTGTGCTGGCCTCAGTTTGCGCAGTGTCGTCGTCGTCTGTTGTGGATGCGGATGCGGATGCTGTTGTGAATGTGACTGTGGATGATGATGTGGAGTCATCGTCGTCGTCGTCGTCTGTCCGCCTCTGGGCGACTTCGCCTTTGGCTTCGGCTTGGGACGTCGCCAGCTTTGGAGCTCTGTGGCAGATGCCGCATATTTTTTGCTCGCATAGGCAATCGTTTGTATCTTGTTGCGATTGGGCAGTATAAAGTCCACAGACATTGTGTCGTCGTCGTCGTCTCCACTTGCCACTTGCCACTTGCCAGCTTTGGACCGTTCGATAAAATTGTTATAAACTACTTATGAGTGTATGCCAGACCTTATATATAGTATATATATTGCATATTATATACCCTTCGGGCTTTTGTTGCTCGTTTTTGTTTAGTTTTGTTTTGTTTTGTATTTGCTTTAATGCTTTTTTGTTGCTTATTTATTATTTATTTGATTTATGTATGTATAATATTATATTTAGATATAGCACAACCTTCTTTCATATCGACTCCAGTGTCGTCTGCAGTAAAAATGCTTTCACTTTGACTCCGACTTTGACTTCGACATTGACATGAGCTGCCTTCTGAGTAGCGCTACTTCCGCAGATCCTTCTTCTTCTAACTCTATCTCTAAGTTTAGCTCTTGCTCTAATTCTAATTCTATCTCTAGTTCAACTACTACTGCTGTATTGTGCCCGTTCCTGTGCCGACTGCGGCTAGCGGGCATCCTTGATCTTGATTCCGATTCTGGCACACGGATTTGTGCCTCTGATTCCTCTTCTTTGGCTCCTGTCTCCTGGCTTCTAGCTCAGGCTCAGGCTCTCGCACTGGCCCTAGCACTGCCAACTGCCAACTCAATCTCTCAGCCTTCCTCCCTAGAACATCTGCAGCTTCGTTTCACAATTTTCTCTCGTTTTGATTTATATCACTTTTCTTTCGCCGTTTGCCAAAATCACTTTGAAACTGTTTAAGGTATTGCTTTCGTTGTTGCGTTTGCCGTTTTTCCCATGCATTTATCAAAGTTCTTTATAGATATAGAAAAGAGAGATTTATGTAGAGATTAGCCACAGTTGAATATTGAAAGCTAAGTAAAAATTAATGTTAAATAATCACTGCATATAAATCAGAGTTATCTATCAAAATATTATTACAAACTTAAACTAAAAAGGATCATTTCATTTCATAGTTGACAAGAGTAAAGATAGAAATTTAAATTAAAATAAATAAAATATGAGTTTAGACTGAATTTTATATAAGTTTGGCTTAAAAACGTCATATTTATCTTTAAGGCGATTTAAGCAATATTATTTAATTTAAGATCGATTATAGCTAAAAGACAGACTTAACATTGATAATTTCTGGTAAATTATAATTATTTATAATGGAAAGAATACAGATTAGTGATGTAAAAATACATCGAGAATCGATTTGATAAAATGTTAAAGCTTAAGAATCTTAATTTTGAGATTTCGGAATAGTTAAGAATTCACATTTGTTCAAAAGTCAAAATCTTGAGACAGAAAAGGATTTGAATACAGAATATGGTTAATCAAAATTGACATTGAGCTTGGAAATCAGATCAGTTTTGGCAAGTTATGAAAGTTTGAAATTGGTATGATTTTAGACCTAGAAACTTTCTTTATATATTATATGATATAAGATAATTAGAGATAAAGGTATTATTAAAGATTCTAATAAACATATTAGAAAGATTCTGGATTCTGTTGTCTTAAGAATTTTTAGAAATGAAAATATATTTATAATATAATTTTATGATCATTTAGTGAGAGAATTATACAAAGTATACGTTAAATTAAAATGAATAAAGACAGAACCAAGTTCAGCGATTTATTCGATTATTTTAGTATTATTTTAGTCATATTTTAGGCGCGTGAGGGAAATTTATAAAAAGTTCTTTGAAATACCGATAAAATTCTCAATGAAGCACTAGTTTCTAAAGCGTTCTTCTTCTTATGTGCCGTTTATAGAGTCTAAAATGGCCATTAAATGAAATGGTTGTCTCTCAAATTGCATAATTTAGACGCTGTCTTTGGTTTAGAACTGTAAACAAGTTCGTGCACGCACTGCTTCTCACTCTCCCTCTCCCGCTCTCTCGTTTTATCGCACTCGTTCCCGTTCTCTTTTTGGTTCGCAGATGCTGTTCACATAATAAATAGAGCGTAGAGAGATTTTCCAATAAAATGCGCGATGAAAACACAAGTCACAGCACTTTATAGGGATTGTTTAATTAAAAAAACAGATTTAATTTACTATATTTTCGCACTTTTTAGCAACAATTTGTATAAGTTTACTTTTTAATACTGAAAGTGGAAGTTTCGGTTTGAGGGGAGAGGAGAACTGTGTGTGTGGGTGTATAGGTAACGGTAACGGTAACGGTAACGGTACTCTTCCAATGGAAGGCGCGCACGCACGCACACGAAACTATCTATCCCTATCCCACTTTTTAAAATGGCGCATGGCCCGTGGACTCGTTGTCTTTGTTTAGGAAATGCAGACTTTCGATTGCAATTCCGATTTCTTGTCGTTGTTGTTGTCGTTATATCTTAAGGACATTATACTTAAAAACACATTCACAACACAGCTTATTGAATTTTGATAATATATTTACTTTAAGCACGCACTTTAAACAATTTTTTCAACGCCGAAATGCGTTTGAAGTGTAGGCGAAAAAATTGTGTGGAAAATTTTCTTCGTTGTTCGCTGTGTTTCAGCAACAACAACTTGTTTCACTCTGCACTTGTCGAATGTTTTGTGAATTGAAACGCGAAAAGAGACGGGCGAACGAGTGAGAGCGAGAGCGACAGAAAGAGCGCAACAGTGAGAGAGAGCGAACGTGTGAGGAGAGAGAGAGAGTAACGAGTGGCGAGTAACGAGTGCGGCATACATGCAACAAATAGTCAACTGTTGGTTGCCTTAGCCTACCTCACTGTGCTCACCCACCCCCATAACACACACACAAACACACACACACCCACTCCCTTGCTGCCTGCTCTTCCTCGTTGCACATAAACAATGCGAGAATTTATTGCATACTTTGCAGCGCTCGCTTCTGCAGCGAGTTGGTCGTTAGTGTCTTCGCTGTTGTCGTTGCTGCGGTATACGACACACACACACACACACGCATGCACTATTATGTTGTACACACACACACACATAGACACGGCACTTTGTTGCATATACACGTCACATGCAACAAAAGTTGACAGCCAAACATTGCCGCAGCAGCGGAAAAATCAAGCCATGCATAAATTGAGTTTTCTTCCAGTTTTAAACACAATTTGCTTGTATTTCATTTTGTCTATGACCGGAAATGAAAATGCCAAAAAGAATGAAATATCCCTTTTGCGCTTACACTCGCTCTGATTTTATATATCTGTAGAATATGTGTGTTATAGCCTGTTGAAAATTGCACACCTACTTCCGCTGCTTTTTTGCTGTTGTTGTTGCTGCACTTTGATTTCTCTAAATAATTTTCATATATTTTAGTGGCGTCGTTTTAATTTTGCACTTGATTTGTTTATTTTTTTTATGTTTATAAATATATTTAGTAAAGTTGTTGTTAATAATATTATTTAAAATATGGACTTTTGGCTGCCGCTGTGCGTCAGTTATTGACGTACCACTCCCTTCTTCTACTCTGCGCTTCGTGTTCGCAGCTTTTCGTTGCTGTTGCCGTTGCCGTTGCCGTCACGTCACAGTTGCCGTCGTGACTGTGATACACACACACAAACTCAGTTATATATATGTGTGTGTAATTTACAGCGAGTGTGCGTGATTTCGGGTCAGCAGCAAAATCCAACAACACCAACGTTTTTTGGTGGTGTTGCTGCTGTTGCTGTTGCTGTTGGTGGTGGTGGTGGTGTCGATTAATGCCAAACCATGGCAAATTTGCTGAGCTCTCTAAAGGGTTGCACGCACTTTGGAGCTTAAGCCTGTAACTAATTAACTAAGCGCTGCAATTAATTTGAAATCGATAAGCCGCATTTTGATCTGTCGATTTATTTTATGATCTTCTCTTTTTTGTTTTTGGTTTTTTTGGCAAAAACCAACACAAAGACACAACAAGTAGCCAGGCAGCGAGGCAACAGCAGCAGCAGCAACAACCCCCGAAAAACAACATCAACAACGAATGCGCCGACGCAGTTGCTCTATCATCAAATGTAACGAGAGACACACACACACACTAACACACTCACACACACACAGCCTTAAAGGAGGCGAGCACACACACTTGTGGATTGCCGAAAATTATGCAACAGCAACAGCAGCAACGACAGCAGCAACAGCAGCGACAGCAGGGGGTGGCAAGGTGGTGGGGTGGCTTTATGTGGCATGTTGGCAGTGGCGAGGGTTGCTATGAACATCAACGCCAGAGGGGGTTGTGTTTTGATGTCTGCCACTTGGCTGCCTGCTGCATGGAAAGATGGTTAGATGGATGGCTGGTTGGTTGGTTTAAAAATAGACCCAACAATGTAGACAGCCAAAAAGGGGGCAAGTGGAAGTGCTAACTTAAGCTGAATTATGGCCAGATTTGAAGTAAAGTCCACACACACACACACTAACACACACACACACACAGGCTCTAAAGTGGAGTAAAGCGTTTAATTTGATTATTTTTGCATTTGCAAAGCGAACAATTGTCGCATAGTTTTGCCGTTGACCAAAAAGCTGACACACAAGTTGGCCAAAAAGGCGGCACTAACACACAATGGACAACAGTTGACCTCACTCCCTACCTCCACTTACCCCTACTGCCCTTTTTGGCATTGCCTGTCCTGTTGTCCTTTTTAACATTTTGAGGTTTTTGGGGCTTTATTTCGTTACGTTACGTTTCGTTTCGTTTGGTTTGGTTTCATTTGGTTTTTGGTGCTGTTTGCACAGCGCAAACCAAATCAAAAATTGGCGGGGGGAGGCAGAAGACGAAAAAGAGACAATAACCAGGACGAGAACTGAACGGCAACAAGGACATCATGGCCCATGGAACTGTGGCACATTGCTGTTGCTTTGTCTTCCACTGTTGCTGTTGCTGCTGTTATTGCTTTGGGCCGAGTCCCTTGTGGTTTATTTGGGACGCAGTTGCTCTGTTGCTCCCCCCCCTCCCCCTGCCCAGCTGGCATTGTCATCAACGCTTCCGTCGCGAACTTCCTTATTATTCCTGTCACTAAGCCGCCCTTTAAATTCGCAATGAATGCCAAACAGCCAAACAGTTAAATGTTGTTTTTTTTCTTTCGTTTTTCGTTTTCGTCTTGCGGAAGTGCAAGCAACACCCCTGCCAAGAGTAGTGCGGAAGGGGGGCGCACCCCTCAAGGTTAACAGCAACAATAGCTGTAGAGGGGCAGGGTGGGGCTTGGATGTCCTGCCGCGTTGCGGTTTCGAAAACGCGGTTACATTGACCCTTTTTATTTTGTGTCTTTTTGTCCCTTGTTATGCTTTGCTTTCGTCAACACTAATGGAGCTTAAAAAGTTGTCAGAAAGCGGCGCAGGATTTATATTTTAATATCAGAGTGCCAAAATAGAAAATTAAATGGAGCAAAGTCTGCAAAGGAGGAAGAAGGAAGAGGAAAGAGCAAAGAGTAAAGAAGAGGCATCAAATGAACTTAACGCTGCCAAACACAAATCAGACGCCAATCGCCGTCAGTCATCTGTCTGGTCTACCTTTCTCACTCACACTCGCTGTCTCTGTCTCACTCTAGCTTAGCACAAAGTGCTGGGCTGTTGCTCAGTGTCGAGTCCTGGCGAGAGTCCATCGCATTTATTGCCATATGCTGACAGTGTTGCTGGCGGGCAAAATCGCGTCTACAATAGCAACGGCGACGGGGGCCAATTTGAGCTGTCATAAAAATGTACAACAACTGGCTACAAAGCAAACAATGCGACGAGTGCCAACAGCAACAGCAGCAACAGCAACAGCTACAGCAGCAACAGCAACAGCAGCAACAACAACAACAGCAATGGCCGCATTCAGCAATTGTGCAAACAAATTGCTGTTGCACTTTACTTTTATTTTACGAGTGCGAATGCGATGTTTCTCTGCTTCTATTCTTTTTTTTTTTGTTGCTGCTGAGCCGGACCCAAAGCAGACCGAGGGATTGCTGCCTGTCAGCCAGCAGCAGCAGCAGCAACACTGCCCCCTATCTCTCTCTTCCCCTCAACAACATGCCGCCCAACGGGCCACCCAATTTGCATTTTACTATCGTTGCAGGTTTTTATAGTTGTTGCTCGTGTTGTTCATGTTGTTGTTGTTGTTCTAGTTGTTGTTGTTGCTTTTTGATGCCTCACTTTTGCGCTGGTTTTATTTGCGCGCCGCAATTTTCTTGCGTTTCTTTGCTGGCCCAGAAGAACTGTTGGCCATAAAGTTTACTTAACATGCTGCTGTTTTCTGTTTTCTTTTTTTTGTGTGGAAGCTGTTGGCATTCGGATTGCAAAGTCAAGCAGCTTACCACACATACACACACAGAGACACACACAATATGCTAGCAAATTCATCGGAGGTTGTGGCATCGTGTTAATTCCAAGTCCCGACATTGCTAATGTCCTATGCATTTGTATTTGTAATTCTATTTGTTTTGAACTTGTAACTGCGCTCCATAAATTATAACAATGTTACAAAGTAACAACTCTAGTTTTTCACCTTTTTTCCCTTTACTTTTGTTCTCTGCTTTTTTTTTTGTTGATAAGCATAAAGCAAACCACTTGATTTGGTTTGGTGTTGGGGTTTTCTGCGGTTCTGCGGCTTCGCTTTCACTTCGCCAAAACTAATTCCAACTCATTAAGAGACCTTTTAACAACAGCTGCACTTAAATCTACTTAACTGTATCAACATTTTAACAAAACAAATTAAAGTTGTGATTATTATGATAAAGAGTTGACAACTACTTGCCACACATTTTATTGGATTTGTCCACTTGATTGAAGATGTTTTAATGTAGATTTAGTTGACGAAACTTGGTAGAATAAAAGAATAAATTATTATAACAATACAGCTTAAGGTATTCAGAAATGTAGCTATGTTTTAGATGGTTTAAGTTAGTTCTTAAGTTGCCCTTGAGAACTTTCAAGATTGTTGTAGAAACTTGTTGCAAGTTGTTTGGGAACTTTTTAGCTATAGAATATGGGTTTTAAAGTCTTAATAATAGAATTATGAAAATTATAAACAAGGGAATAAATTGTGCTTGAAATGTAAATATGCTGATATTAAATAAAATTAATTTTCAATTTAGTAAATTAGGCTCAACTTTTGTAAAAAATGAGCTCTGCAAATTTATAATCATATTCGCCCTTAAGTGAAGCTATAAATTATCGAAATACTTGCTACAATATTCTCTTTAAATTAATTTGATAAAAATAATTTAAGTCAAGATAATTTAAATTTAAATTTAAGATTAGATCTGTAAAATCTTTTTAAATTAAAGAGAATTACTTGTAGAATAATAGTGTTGAAAATCTTTAAAAATTTAATATATATATAAAAATAATATATAAAATTAAAAAAATACATTTTTTGAGGATATGAAAATCTTCAATCTATATAAAATCCACAATTCAAACTATGAATATATCATTTACAAACTATAGTTTCATACCTTAAGAGCTTAATAATAATAGAACAATAGAATGTTCCTTAAAAAACTGTCGCATTTCTTTACAATAGTCTAAAGTGCTTCAGCTTTCAACAAAAGGGAAATAGTTTTCATTGTTCTACTACCTTAAACTGGAGCAAGCTGTTCTTAAGTTGATCAACTTTCGAATTCAGCGTTTGGGCCAAGTTATCTAATCAGAACTTTTTAAACGAATCGTAAATCGTTTTACTTGCTAGTTTCCGGTATGAATACGAATACGAATACGAGTATTCCTGTATCTCCTGTAACTCCTGTGCCACAATGTACAATTCAGTTTGCAACTTGTTGTGCCACATAACAACAACAACACTAAATTTTCTTAGTGTCGCCACCATGTTGTTCTGTTGTTGGTGGTGTTGAATCTGCAGCTTTTTATCGTTTGCCTTTGGTATCAGAAACGGTTTATCCTTTTTATTATATTCCCTTTATTTTTTTTTTCTGCTCACATTTTTATATCATCCCCCTTGCAATTTAGAGCAACATTTTCACAATTTTCAGCATTTGTATTTATTTGCCGTCATGTGTTTAAGATGTTGTTGATATATGTTGTGTCACACACCCACATAAACACATGCCACACGAGGTGGCAAGTAGAGCATAGACATGCCTCCAGTGGCAACACACCGGGTTATACGGTAAGTAAATTAGGATTTATGCTTTGTTCTATTTGAGCGCTTGCAAAGCCATAAACGATTTTTTATGTACAGTCACTTGCCGCACACTCGGTGGCAAGGTGGCGAAGGTGGCCAATGTGGCAAAGTGGCAAGTCGAAGACGCCGTTGCAAAGTCGTGTGGCAAAGTCGAGAGTTCGAAGCGCCAGCAGTTCGCACCTTTCGCCTCAGCCTCAGACGATTTACGAGCGAACGCATGTGAGAACGTAAAATTGTTATAAATTTGCATGTGCATTTGCAATGTCCCCCCCCCCCCCCGTTTCCTGCACTGACTATAACCGGATGTCGGAAGTGGCTGCGGAAGTGGATGTGGAACTGGAACTGGATGTGGTGAGGGCATTTTCTGTATGGACCATTAAATAAAACCAGAGCCATGGCCAAGCAAGATCAATCGCCACGGCTTCCTAGTTAATGGCACATGAAACACAGCAAGCACTTCAACCGAAAGAGAGGGAGAGAGTTGGAAAGAGAGTGAGAAAGAAAGAGAGAAGATTACACTTAGAAAGCTTGTACTCTGTATTTAAGAAAACTGCTAATAACTTAACGGAACTATGATTGAGACCCATTTATTAAGATTGAACAAAATATTCGAAATTAAAAAATTAATATTAATTAAGTAATTAATATTAATTAATATTAATTATTAATTAATATTATTATTAAAATTAATATTAATATACATGTAAAACATATCTAAGACATAGATTGAATTCGTTAGTTTAAAAATTTTAAGATGAAATCGCCCTAAAATATATTTTTTTTCCTAATAATAATATTAATTAATATTTATTATTAATATTTCTTAGAATAAAAATGTTTTTAGCATAAAGGCAAACATATTTATAAGTTTTAATTGACTTTTAATAAATTATTATGGATATTTTCTAAATTTTAGCGTAAAAATTTACGTTCTTATGCCTATTTTAAGGTAAAACTTTTCTTAGAGTGTATAGAGAATAGAGAAGGCAAAATGGCAGCCAAAATCTTTCAGTACCCAATTTTTCCTACACTTTGAAACGTTGCGTAATTAATGCGCGACAATTTATCAAGCTGCATTTGGGTAGGAGATTTGAGCCAATGAATGAAACCTGTAACTCATTTTGTCACAGCCAAATCAACAACAGCAACAGCAACAACAACAACGTAGTAAACTGTTGCTAAGCCCCAAAACATTGACAATCATCTGCAACTTCCACTTCTCCTTCATTTCATTCTCCACCTGGCAACGTCATTATTACCATTATTATCAACTTCATGATCGGCATTTACATTGCGTGTGCATATGTGAAATGACACCAAAAGTTTTAGCTACTGTTAAATTTTTTGACCCACTTGTGTGGTGTTTGGGGTGGTGCAGATGATGACGCAAATCTTAAAGCATAGCCTACTAAGATGTTCAGATAGTCGACAGTGGATTAATGCTGCCATAATTCCACTGTTGCCACTGTCAGGCTGGCAGGCAGGCGAAACTTGCCTCATCGCATGTGGAGTGGAGTTCATTTAATATATCCGATAAAAGTATTTGCAATAAATCCTGTAAAAGCTAATGATTAATTGCTCTGTAGCTTTTAACGTCAACGCCGCATCGTAGGCACGGATTGTGTCAGAGCCACGAGGACGACGACGACGGCGCTTGGCGAACGTGGCGTATGAGTAATTCGACTTTGACGCCGCAGCGCCGCCGCCGTCGACGCTGCGCGTGGTTTGCCTACAGCACACACACATACTATCACACACTCACATACACATACACAGTGACACATACAGACATTTGTCTTGCTGCTGTTCATGTTTTGCGTTATTGTCGCTGCAAAGTAAAAACACAAAAATATTTATTTCAAATGAGTCTGTGTACAACTGGGACTGCTGTGACTTTCCTGCCCCTCCCTTCGTCCTTCTGCTCCCAACTGCGACTACGGAATTGCGGAACTGCGGAACTGGTAAACAGTATGTTGTTGTTTGTATTATATATATTTTTTTGTTGTCGTCTTCTTCGTTGCTGTTTCTCTGTCTTTTTCGGTGGGTGGCACGAAAATTACAGTCAAAGTCAGTTTTTGGGGTGCGACGTTGGCGCCTTTCCTGTGCCAGGGTGAAAGACAGCATTTGCCATAAATTGTGAAAGTGTCAACGAAAGGCAAAGACACACAAACAGACACACATACACACACACACACACATAGAGTGTCCCACTGTCTATGTATTAGTGTGAGGAAGCAACACGCACGCATATTTATTTTGAGCACATCCTTTTTTTGGCCAGAACATTCGTGATACAAATGCGATATATACTATAAATACAATATATATAGAATGTCCTTACATATTTACGCATATTGTTCTAATCAGTGGCTGCCAATGGCTTGGCTTTAATGACAACTTCCTCCCCGCTGTGCCCCCCTCCCCCCCTTTGAAGAATGTCAATTTTTTGTTGTCTAATTTATTTGGCTGTTTAGTCGCCAGTTCAGAAGGAGCCCAATGCTCATATTTGTGGCTTGACTTGAAAGAGAAACAGAAACAGAAACAAAGACACAAACTACCACCCACCAAAGAAGGCAGAAGGGCAAAAGGGGGTGTGGCAGGGAGCAGGCAGTTTTGACACCACGCAGAGACGCTGCTGATTATTGTCACGACAAATTCCAGCAATCGAGGGAGCAGCTGATGGCTGAGGGGACGGGGAGGGGAGAGTGTGTTGAGTGCCAACCGCATATTTGTGCCCCTGAGATTCTCCAAAAGGGCGAGGCAGCAATACAGACAGCATAGCGGGGGGGAGGGGGAAGTCGGGGGTAGCTGTTAACTTGGCCACTTGGCATTTTGCATAAGCTGCTGCTGTTGACACAGATACAGATAGAGCTACACTGAAAGAAAAATACATATTTAAGTTTAAATTTTATGATTTTTCAATGTATTATTTTAGCTATGTTTTAAAGATGTTAATGTTAAATTAAATTAAATAAAATTGCGGATAAACTAAAAGCCAATCAGTATTAAAATACAGTCGAACTTCCCTAACTCGAATCACCATTCGACTTATAGAGTTATTTTTCTGAAGTTTATTAATTTTACTGCCACTCCCTTAGTTTGAGAAAGAGGAATTTCGAGTTATAGAAGTTCAACTGTAGTTTAAAAATGTCTTTAAAATATACTTATAGCCCTAAATTCAAAATATTTGCGGAAAAGGAATTGATAAATCGTACTTTACTTAAGAGACTTTACTTACTTTTTAAGAAATTCCGAGATTATCAAAATTTTGACAACCTTTGAATTGATTTAATTCCGTAATCCGTAATCTCAAAGTTTATCTTTCTGTGCATAGTTACCGATTTGACTCACAAGATAGATAGTTTTAGCTGGAATCTGTAGATTGGTTTCAGGTAACATCAATACGAGTAGGCCAATATTTATGGCCCGTTAGCTGACCTACAATTGACCGCAACAGGGGTTGAGATTTCATTTCATTGAACGCTTTAATAAGCTGCCAAATCCTTGCAAATGGGCAGAGAAGTAGAAAAAACAATCACTTTAAGCAATTATTATATTAATTTCTTAACAACCCCACAAAAAGAAAGAAAAAGAGAAAATGAAATGAGAAAAAAAGTCTGCTGTAATCTTAACAATTGCAGGACATAAGTACCTAGAAGCCATAACTCAGTTCAGCTCAGCTCAGTTCAGCTTGGCTTGGGATTCGGATTGGCTCCTGGCTCGTGTCCTGGGTCTGGGTCTCTGCAGTTCCACTAAATTGGACACATCTGCACTGTTTTTCAGTCTGTTTTTCTTCCCCTCTGGCCAAGCGGCTTTTGTTTTCCATCTCGCCACTTCCTTGCCGTGTGCTCATGCACGTCCTTTATGGCTATCCTTATACTTATTCCTACTCCTACTCCTACTCCTGTGGCTGGAAGCGTTTTAGCAGCGTGTCAATCTTGCAAGTCAAATGGCGGCACGCATGGCGAAGTTTTCCATTCCAAGCTGCCACACTGGAGCCGTGGCAAATCCCCGCACGTTTCTACATTTCAACAATATCTGAATTCACATTCACATTTGCATGTATACCACACACACACCTACACACACACACACACCTATACACAATTTGTATGCTTAAGTAAGCCGACTGCGTGCATGTTTCTAATGGGCGGCACAAAAGGTTACCTGATGCTGGCTAAAAAGAAAAACAACAACAACAACAACGACAATCTGAAACCAAAACTGGAAAACTCATTTCAGGCCCTCGGGCGTGACTTTTATAGCACTTTGTTTCGAGGGGGAGGCAACCCCAACCCCTCCAACATCTCCACGCCCACATTTAAGTAAGAAAAAAAAATATAAAAACAAATGGTTTTTTTTTGTTGTCAGCCTCCTTCTATTGGCGGCATTGGAAAACTTTTAGCTGTCGCATTTCCAAATGCGTTCTACAATTTTTGGTATTACTCGTAGCTTGTAGTAGTTCCTGTTGTCGTTATCCTTGTTGTTCTTCCTGTTGTTGCTGTTGCTGTTGTTCTCGTTGTTGAACTTATCAACACGCCGATCACTTGCGACAGTTTCCGTTTCAGAGCACAGCCGCCTAATTGCCCCGCACTCGTTATACTCGCTCTCATGTTCTCAGCCAAAACTCAGTTCCATTCAAGGTGAGCAATGTAACAACAACAAAAACAACAGCAACAGTAATAACAACAACAGTAACAAAAGCAAATACAAAACTTCCTGTGCACTCATTTGGCAGGTACTTTAACTCCTGCTGCTTCTATTTTTATACACTGCAATACGTTTTGGGAATTATTTAAAAAAAATCCAAGAGACAAAGAAATATTTAAGGTATACGAATTAATAGATAGTCTTTTATAAGTTGAGATAGTAAACATTGAAAAATGATCTAAAAGAAATAAAATAAAATATTTTATAGCCAAACAAATTTTTTTTATTAAATTAAATTTTCTTAAACACAATTCAAAAAATTTTGGGAATTATTAAAAAGAAACCAAGAGAAATAAAAATATTTAAGGAATACGAATTAATAGATAGTTTTTTTAGAAGTTAAGATAGTTAATACTGAAAAGTTATCTAAAAGAGATAAAAAAAAAATATTTTATAGCCAAAAAAATAGCAAATATTTATCGTTTTGAAATAAAACATTAATATTTAAGAATTTCTGCTTGTTCTATATAATTCCGTATAAAAGTTAAGGAAAAAAAAATATAATATAATGTAGTAGTACATAAGATAGGAGTACACAATATTAGTTATTAATTAGTAAAGTAAGAACAATTGTAAATATAGTTATATTAATTACATATTTAGAACCATTGTAAATACATATATCGATAACTATATTTAACATAACCAATTGTATTTAACATAAGCGATAAATGCTGAAAGCATCTCTTTCAAACATATCGATAATTCGATATGTTCTGATTGAGATGGTGAAATAAAGACCGTCTGAAGATCGTACTTGAATAGTCTACAATAAAGAGCAGATTACTATTAATTACTTATTATTATTAACTTAAAAACATAAGACTTTTGATGCAGAAAAGTTTCTTAAAGTAAACTTACTTACAGAGGTAGAAACTTTTCCATTATTTGTTTATGAAAATAATTGGATATAAGTCAAAAATCTTTTTTAATTTGCTAAAAAATTCAATATTCCCAATATTTATGTATTTATTTTTATTAAACACAAAATACTTAAACATTTTTATTATACACAACATATTTCATTCATGTCGCTCATTCAATTTATTAATATTATTATTAAATTACTTTTTATTAGTTGCAAAAATCTTATTTAATTCATGTTTTAATAATATTTAAAAGACTTGTCTTTGTTTTGATTCAGAATACTTGTCTTTTATCTCAGTGCAGTCGGTGTCTGTGTCGTGTTATGCTTCTTATATAAACTTCATTCGCTCTCTCTCTTTCTCTCACCCGCTCACACCTTGCAACGTGCAACTTGAACAAGGCGCAAAACCAACAGAACACACAATACAAAAAACGGATATAGAAATTCAATACTTTGATTCGTGCCACAGTGGCAACAGCAACAGCGACAGCAACAGCAGCGGCAACAAAAGGATAGGAAGTGCAACCATACAAGGTAACCAAATAGCAGGATAACACGTACCAAAAAGGAGAGCACTTGCTTCAGCAGGGGGGATATGTTCAACGGGGAGAGAGGGGCTATTTATTGGGGGGTGTGTCTACTATACAGATTTGCAGCTGCAGTTGAAAGTTGCTGACTAACTAACTGGTAACTGTTGGTAACGTACTTTTCGAAGCCACGTTTAGTGCATTACACAGTTAGTAGGAGTAGTTTCGTGGTTTCCACATGATTGATGCCATATGTCCCTGCACCACCACCACCCCCTTCTAAACAACACCGATCGACAATAAAAACAATTGAGTATTTTGTAATTGCAGAGTACACAAACGGGAACTAATAAACAGAGCACGCAACGTTGTCCCGTGTATCCTTCTGTGTATCCTTCGCTGTGTGGGAACAACGTGTCTTTGTGCACTATGGGAAAGTGGTAAAATGTCGGGAGTAGTACTAGGCTATAATTACTAAATACTTAGTGCCCTGTCTGTCTGTCTGTCGGTCTGTCTGTCTGTCTGTCTGTACCTTCGTCTGGCATCCGGTTAGAAGGGAAAGCTCATGGCTCGCAACTCACATGTCTGCCAATTATAAGCAACTAACCGCAGATAACGCTACAGCTATAGAGGATGCTGTTCTGTCCTGTCCTTTCCCATTTCCCATGTCCACATTCCCACATTGCCACAAATTCCCAGCTATATCTTGAAACCCCCTTCCCCCTATTCCGCTTTCAACTCCTCCTGCAGCTTCGCCTCCATCGACCTGTCAAAGCGACGTGACTAAGTGGTGAAAAATGATTTCATGAAAACGTGTAGCTCTCAGTGGGGAATGCGAACTGAATGCAAACCGGGAACCAAGTCTGGCAATGGGAATGGGATTCGGATTGGAAAGGGGAGTAAGGAGTGCACAGAAAAAAAATCTGGGGTTCCAGGATAAAATCAATTCAACGCGATGTCAGAAGTTCGGTATTCTTGAAATTTCTTAAATTCAGCATAAAATACTTGATTCAATTATTAACATTGATTTTAAATTAATATAAGTAGATTAGACAGGGGTTTTCTGGGTTTTCCCCAATCCTAGCAACAAATGTTGGGCCATCATTTTCTTTTTTATTTTAGTTTCCCCGGAGGGTTTAATTTTAATTTTGATTTTCATAAATTAATTTTTAAATTAATTGTTGTGTCGGCTGCATTTAGACAATAAATAAATAAATAAATAAATTAAGATTAAACTGCGCATAATTAAAAAGATTAATAAAGAAAATTAATAAATTGACACATAAAACATCAGGCTTAGTTTTAAGATTAATTGAAATTTTTAAGAGTTTTAAACTGTTTTAGTTGCCAATTTGTTTGAATATTGTATTAATTTTACATGCTTAAATCAAGAATTTTTAACTTAAATCTTAGAATGTTGCTTTTTTTTCTGTGTAGATGGAGGGTGGGGAGGGGAAGGGTGAGGAGTTAGAGGTAGGGGATGCTGGGTTGGCGTCAAAGCGTTCACAGCTTCCTTCTGGCCCAGCGCCATCGAGAGCTTCACTTGACGCGCCGAGTGTGCTACCTTGGAGGCCCAACTCTTCCCCCCAGAGAACGAAGGGAGTTGGCTGGTGATAGAGAGAGAGTGAGAGAGAAAGGACAATCGTCAAAGGATCAACATTTTCGGGATGCTGTCGTCGTCACGCTGATGCTGATGCTGCTGCCAAGTAGCACTTCAAGTGAGTTTTGCGACGCATTGCCGCATTGTCGCTACTTCATCAGCGAGCGGCATCAAGTGCAAGTATCATGTCGTTGTCGTTGTCGTTGTTGCAGTCGACGTTGCAGTCGCAGTCGCCGTTGCTGTCGCCGTCAGCGTCGTCGCGAGCAGAGTGCACTTGTGCAGCATCTCGTTGTCTGAATGTTGCCAGTTGGCAACTGTGCGTCCGCAGGAAATGAATACGTGTTGAATATTTGTCGAGTGAAGCACAAGGACGATGTCTTGTCCTACCCCCTCCCCCTCCCCCTTTATCCCTTTCCTTTTCACTTCCCCCTCACACCCACTTGATGCTGCTTGCGTCTTCAAATGGGTTTGCCAGTCAGTCACATTCAGATGCCGCAGCAGCAGCAGCAGCAACATGCATGAGTATGTAGAATGTATACACATATACATATATATTCAAACATGCCAGCTTACTCGTACTCGTTTGTATTCACATATCTACACAGAAAAAAATGCATTTTAAAATTCAAGTTTAAAATGCTTGATTTAAGAATATATTATTTAAGTATTTATTTAGGATATTGTTGTAAAATTAATATGCGAATAAAAATTAATTTATTAATTTAATTTATAACTACAGGCGAACTTACTTAACTCGAATCACCATTATCCAAAGAAAAGGTTCAAGTTATGGAGACATTTGACTTATAGAGATCTTTTTCTTAAGCTTATTAATTTTACTGCCACTCATTACGTTCGAGTTAGAGAGAAATTCGAGTTATAGAAGTTCGATTTATGGAAGTTCAACTGTAATTCTCTTTTCAGTTAAATTATAAATGGTTTAGTCCTAATCGTATTTTTAAATTGATGTTTATAATTGTGACTATATATTCTTGATATTAGCCTGTGTTTTATTTGATATATATTCATTAATAACTTAGCATTAATGAAGTCAAAACGTCTATGAATTAAATAATTTTTAAAACTAACTAAAATTGTATATATACAATATGTAAATCATTTCGACTTATTTTTGGTTTTTCTTATTCATTGCAAATTGTTTAATCTTAATAATAAGTATTTTACAATCGGTATTTTTAAAAGTATTTAGTGTTTTAAATAATAAGCTTTAGCTTGTACTACTAGCAATCGACATAAATATATAAATTATAAAAATAATCTACATTTGATTTTGCTGAAAAAATTCTCCAATATTCAAAATATTTTCAGAGAAGTAATTGAAAAACCGTAATTGAATCAAGTATTTTGAACTTGTGCTAAGAATATTCGTAATTATATTCTAAAACCGTGTTTTATTGATTTTATATCGGAATTGCAAAATTGTTTTCTGTGCATGTATTCGCATATCTATGTATGTACTTATCTATCTTGCATGTGTCTCTGTATGTGCATCTGTATTGGTATGCGTTGGTATGTGTGTGCAGCATGTGCTTAGCCTTGTCTTGCCTTGTCTAATGCGCGTCCCAAATATGATAGACGAGAATATGTGTACGAGTATTTTATGTACGAGTATACAACAGAGATTTGCAAACGTTTCATATTTACAACACAGCACACAACAACACACAACACTGCGGCAGCAACAAGCTGCAACATGGCAACAATCTATAGATGACGACGGATTGTGGGGGGATGGCAGGGGGGAAGGGGAAAAACCCCGCCAGCTGCTGCAAATGGCACGCATGAAAATGAAAGGCCCATCGAATGGGCGCGTTCATTGAGAATTTATTTCAATAAGAGACCCAAAAGAATAAAGAGAGTCTCTTCAATGCAGCCAACAGATGAGGCCGTTGTGGCAGATGATTCAGATGAGAGGCAGTTGTGGCAGATGAGACGAGAGTTGAGAGACTGCGCTGCGGCTGCCCGACAACAACAGCAGCAACAACAACAACAGCAACAACAGCAACCGAAAAAAGGAGGTAGCCAAGCACTAAAGGACATCGGAAACTACACTATGCATATGTAAGTCCTCAGTCACATATATATACATGTGTATGTGTGTGTGTGTTTTCATATGTATGTGTGTGTGTGTGTGCAGCAGGCTGTCAGGATATTACTAAGTGCTCTTGTTGCATGCTGCCATCGAGAGGCATGCCTCTCTATGTATCTGTGTGTTTGTTTGTCAGTGTAGTCTCTAAAATGTAACAAGTAATTAGTATTAGTGCTTCAATATTCAGACGTATATGTACAAACATATATATAGAAAATACTTGTATATAATAGCTCACATATCATAATTTAATATGCATTATTTATGTACATTAAAGAGTTTAGTAAATACTCAATTTGGGGGAAAGACAAAACGTCCAAGTTTATTTTACGTCTTAGGTATAATCAATTATCTCCTTACACATACATATATGAAAGTAAGTCTTAACTTGTCTTCTTTTTGGAGCATCTGTGAGACAAACAGACAGAGAGTTAGAAATTGTTGCTGAGTGAAATTGTGTGAATTTGACTTTATTTGTAAAGTCTACCTTTTGAGTTTAATCAAATATGCATATTCTTTTCTTACCGTAACTTGTCTATGCCCTTGGGGTCTCTAATTATAAGACAGACTAAAATAGGAGAAGAAACTCCGAAAACAATTACGACTTCGTTAGATATCATGTTGTTTTATTTTTATTTATGGTATAGAAATTATAAAATATTTTTCTTATATATATTTTATATTTTTATGCATCTTTAGATTCATTATAATAAGTAATATTCACAATCCACTACTTTAAAAATTTGACATCAACAATAGGATATTCAATCAAAGACTATATTGAAAACCTTTTTTTATAAATAAGCCCAAAGAATATGTACCTATCCTACCTTATTATTTATTTATTTATTTATTGTCAGGCTAAAAGCAGCTGACACACCAATTAATTTAAAATTATTATTAATGTAAATAATTTATATATATATTTAAATTTAAAAATTAAACTAAATTAAATTATCTTCTAGATACATCCACTTTCGGTTAATTCTCTGGAACTCGTTTACTCTACCTTTCATTTCTGTCATTTCCCACAAAATGTCCTATAATATTATATTACCAATCATTCCTTCACAAGACAACAACAAAATAATTCAATTTAGTGCTTATGGAAGCCATAAGAAGATCCTTTTCAAATAACGAACCCAAGTCATTTTATTTTTCTCCTCTAAGAGCTACCACAAGAAAAGGTTCTACAAGTTTAATGGAATCAACTGCTTGACTGATCAATGAATTGTGAATGCAGTTCAGCAGCCATATTCAAATTTATGCCTGACTCTTCTGTCTGCCTAACAGCCATTAGTTGATGAATTCAAAATACAAAACACACACTCACACACACTCTGGCACAACAAAATGCCAGAGGGCACTAACCTAAGACCTGGCTTGAAACTCTGAAATACAAGAACTCTGGGTGCAGCCGTCGCAGGACTTTAGCCTGAATTTGAACTCGGAAACCCGAAATATTTAGAGCCAGTAACCAGGGTCAGGGAATCAGCTGCTGCTGCTGCTGCTCCTTGCCATACATAATCATAATGCAAACGTGGACAGCTGTCGGAAAATTGCTGAAAAGCAAATGAAAAGCCGCGCGCGCATATCAAGCGCCCTTTTTCCTTTTTTTTAACACACAGTCGACGAAGCATCCACAATCAACAATCATCAATGGCAACAGCACCACCAAAACTTGTTGTTATTGTTTGTATGTAGATCGTCAAATGATGTCCCGTCGACAGGATCGTAGGGCGAGCCACACAGCACACACTCTTTTTGTAAGCAGCATTTTCCTACCTGGATTTTGGTTCGGACCCGTCCTAAAAGGTCCACACATCGATAAGGTCTTTGAACTCGAGCTCTAGCTCATCTATGTTGATGATGATTTCTCCAGCGGCAACAGCTGCCTTCAGCTGAGGATTCGAATTGCAAGCTGACAGAGAGAGTGAGAGAGAGAGAGAGATTCTCTGCTCAAACAAATGTAATTAAAAATGCAGTTGGCTAAAAGTTTCAAATTACCGGAATTGAGGAGAAAACTGAACGTGTGTCCAGTTGGCCAGCAAGAAGAATCCACACAAGTGTGCAAAACTTTTGTATCCTGTTGCAGGACATGCTAATAAGTCAGTTTTTGAAATGTGTTGCCCCAACCAATACCCAAAAAATAATGAAGAAGGAAGCAGAAGTAAAGCACAATTTGGTGATGACGTAAACTGAATTCCTTTTTTTTGTTGGATTTTTGTTGTTGTAGTTGTTGCTTTTATTGCTAATGAAACAGGCGCACGAAATGCTGTTGCTGTTTCAATTGTTGTTGTTATTATTGTTGTTGTTTTACCTGTTTGCTGTTTCTATGTAGACGCGAAATGGCAAGCGGCAACGAGGGGGTTGTTCGCTGGGTGGTGCTGATGTTGTTGTTGTTGTTGTTGTTGATGGTGGTGGTGTTGCTGATGGCGTTGATGATGATGTTGTTGCTGCCGTTACTGCTGTTGCCGTTGCTGTTGCTGTTCTTGATGATGATGATGATGATGGGGTGGTTGCAAAGCCGTTTCAAAAGGAGTAACAATGAAATTATAGCTGAACACAGGAACAAATAGCATTTGGGAAAAACTCGACAGCGAGCGTCCAGAGAGAGAGACAGAGAACAGACAATGCTGCAGCAACAACAGCAACAAGAACAACTCGTGCTTGTTTCCACTTTAATACATCATTTGGACACAAAAAAAAAATAGAAATGAAAAAGGAAAAACAGAAAGAGCATGCCAGACACCTGGTTCATTTTTCGGTTTGCCTCGCGTCTGAGTTGCCTGATTGGGTGCTGCACGGGGCAGGATCAACAGTTTTTGGGTTGCTTTTAGTATTTTCACTCTGTTCCTGTTGCTGTTGCTGTTGCCGTTTCTGTTTCAGTTGCTGCTGCTGCTGCTGCTGTCGCTGTTACAGCTGCCACTTCCTGGCCCGTGCCACGCGAGCGTCACACTTCGCTCGATACTCAGTCGTATGAACAAAATATACACTGCAAAAAAAATCAATTTAAAATTGATGTTTAATACTCTTGATCTTAACATGTTTAGAATATTATTGATAAATTAACACAATACTATACGGATAAAATGACTGAAAACTAGATAAAGTTGCCACTAAAGGTAGCAAAAAAGCTGTTTAAATAAAATGTACAAATTTAAAAAAAAAAAAAAAGTTTAAATGACAACTAGTTATCATTTAAAATAGTCCAAAACACCCAAAAATTATAGTTCACCTTTAAAGCTAAAATTCTATTTGTTAATTTATAACTGAATATTTTTTTTCTTATTAATTGTAAATTGTTTAATCCCAATAATAATTTAAAATTGAGTTTAAATAAATAAATAATAATAATAATTCACTGAACTAGTTTGTATGTAGCCAAAATAATAAAAATAAATTCCGAAAAAAAAGCTGAAAAATCCGTATTCCTGTTCCTTTCAATTGTAAATTGTTTAATCCCAAAAATAATTTCAAATTGAAGTTAAATATGTATATTTGTATGTAGCCAAAATAATAAAAATATTTTCGAAGAAGAAACTAAAAAATCCGTACTTGAATCAAGTTTTTCGTACTTGATCTAAGAATACTCGGCATTCTTGAACTTTCAACACCACATCGAATTGTTTTTTTTCTTCCAAAATCCCGAATATTTTTTTCCGTGTATATGCGAAGTAAATGCGGCAACATGGTGTGTGGCAATTGCCACCGCCTTGGGGCACGCTACATTTCAACTAAATATTTCGCTAGGCAACGCCAAAAGCGTTTTGGCAACCACCCACAGCTCACACTCCCCCCCCACCAGCTACAGCTACAGCTGGACATTGTTTTGTTGTTTTCTGTTTTTGGGTTTGAACTAGACTCCTTTTTGGCCAAGGCAGCTGCACTTGTAGAGCATTTCCTGTTTTTTGCACGCTCGCAAACGCGCTCAACTGGATCCCTGGCAAATGGGTGCTGTGGTGCTGTGGTGCTGCGGTGCTGTGGTGCTGTGGTACTGCGGTGGTGCCATACTCCTGTGCTGCCGTGTTGCACCTTTGTTTTCGAATGTGTAGGTTTAGTTTTTTACCCTTAAACTAACGCTAATAACGCTTGGGTGCAGGAAAAGCTGTCGCTGCTTTAACCATATTGTCCTGTCCTTGTTCCAGCTGAGCGAATCTCTCGCATAATTTGGTTTCCTGCCGTGACGCGTGGCTCCTAAACCGACTGCGACTCCTACCCCTAGTTCCTTTTCTAGATCTACACCCCATCGCAGTACCATATGGTCCTTGATAATGTTCGCCTCAATGCATCTGCGTCTGCGCGTGCCTCACAACGATCGCGATCATATTTTTCATTCCTTTCCATTCCTTTCTATTTGCTGGCCACTCCACCCGCCCCTGACGAAGCGCCTAACGAAGCGCAACAATTTCAGCTAGGCAACTTTGGGGGCGTCCAAAAGGGTCGCGACAAGTTTGCTTTTAGCTGGAAAAGCAGATTACCATTGGCCAAGAGCGAGTAAAGTACGAGTACCATGTGTGGTTTCACTAAACTAAAACGACTTTGGCCCAGTCCCATGTCCTCGCGCATATTTAGGGCTTCCATTTCCACTTCCACGTCCATTTCCATATACATTTCCATAGGTGCTGCAGCCCGAAGCCCAATTGTAATTAGTGCAGTCCAATTCCACAGATGGTCGGTACGTTACATTTTCGAAGGAATATGCCAAGAGGTCCTTAAGGTCTGACAGCTACACAAGTATAAAATGAATGGCATTTCTTGGTCTGCTTCTTTTCAGGTTTTTTAATAACAAACAAACAATCGTTAAGTACTCAAATTCAAGAGGCCATATAAAGGGGGTTTTCAACCGTCAAACAAGCTGCGTTATGTTGTTTCATTCATCAGTCAAATGTACCCCGAAATTGATATCGTTCAGTGGGAGAGAAATAAAAATAAATATACAAATAAACGATAATCAAACAAATCATATTTTGGCTTCAACAAAGTTTGCTTTACGCGTAATACAACTTGACAGTTGGTCTAAGAATATAATAAAAGTTTATTTTGCCTTAATTATTCCAGCAATTTATGTCGGACATAATTAGCTGAGACTTGGAAAGGAAGTTGAGGAAGCAAATTTGTGCATATTAATGGAAAAGCAACTAGTCTTAGCTATGTACAAAAATTATATAATAATTTCTTCTAACATACTTATTTTAATATTTCTTCAGCACTCTATTATACTAGAATTTTCCAGAATTATCCTTAATACATATAATTTTGCTTGAATACTTAATTAAATCAATTAGATTTCTAGTATAAACTTCTGCTTAAAAGCTCAGAGATTTTTCAACGAAAATTCATTCAAAAATGTTTTCTAAAATTCTGTCATATACATAAAATTTCAAGTGTTAGCTGCATTTATTTGCTTATTCAATAAATCGGAACTACATTTTTCGCAATAAATCTCGGAGCTCAAGCGGGAATTTGAATAAATTTCAGTTCAGTTTAAGTTCTTGATAATCTAAAAAATTTTTCCAGCTCTTATAATAGAATTTCAAGTATAAATTTCTCCTTACAAGCTCATAGGATTTTTACAATAAGCAGATTTTCGCTAGAATTTTTTCACATCAAATTTGAATTGTTTGCTTCTGCAAAAAGTCGGAATTAGATTTTTTGCCATAAATCTCGGAGTTCAAGACAGAATTTGGATAAATTTCCATTCAGTTTAGGTTCTTGACAATCTTAATAAATCTTAAAATTTCCTATGCATTCTATTATAAAAAATATAATTAATAAAAATAATTTTTCCAGCTCTTATAATAGATTTCAAGTATTAATTTCTGCGTACAAGCTTAAATTTTTTTTACAATAATTCATAAGAATATTTTCGCTAGAATTTTGTCAAATCCAATTTGAGATGCAAAAAATCTGAATTCAATTTTTTTCGCAGTATAAAAGTTCAAGAGGGCATTTGGATAAATTCTTATTTCTAATAATAAACAGAATAAAATATTTCTTAATAAATCTCAGTAGATTCTACAAAAGCTCAGAGCTCAAGAGGGAATTTGGATAAATTTGTATTTTTTCCAATAAGCTTAATAAAATATTTCTTAATAAATCACAGGATTTACAACAGAAGCCTAGCCCAACAAACGGAATATAATATTTCCTAATCAATCTCGGAGCTTGAGTGTCACTCCATACATATTCAATTAAATGACTTCTCCGACTTGACTCATATGCAGTTCAGTATCAATTCTTAATTGAATTTCCTAGCAGAGATATATATGCTGTAATCGTAAATTGCCAACATGTCCTGACCTTTGATATATGAAAACCTACGCCCCAGCAAAAGGCTTTAATCTATTGCTAGCTTGTCTTCCCTCACTCTCCGTCCGTCCATCCGTCCGTTCGTCTACACAGCATGACCAGCTAGTAGCAATCAACAATGCCACAATCCAACGACTGTTGCTCTCTGTTTGCCTTCCACCACCCCCAACCCCCGTTAGCCCCGTTTCCCCTCATCGTGTTGGCCCGTCATTTTTGGCAATTTGTTCAAAATCAAAGTTCAGCAACAAATGCAATGCAACAGCAAGAGCAATTAACTCGGCACAACTGCCACATTCGACGAACGGACGGCGACGCTGTTGCAAAAATCCACCCCAAAAATTGTTCAATAACAAAAAGGAGCCATGAGCCAATTCAGGTACGAGAGAGAGAGCGTCCGCAGGAGTGGGAGAGAGGGACGCAACAATTGGAGGAAAAAAGGCATTGCGAAATGTGGCACGACTGGCAATGGAACACACTTCCTGATTGCTGGCTCCTTGGGGCCACAGCACACCAACAAAAACATGACCAAATCACAGCTTGATCTACAACTATACTAATTTCATAATTAACTAAAATTAAATATGGTTTATAATTAGCCATAATTAGTTATTAATTTATGTAAAAAATAAATTAAATATTTTTTGTTGAATTTATGAACATTTCCCCTTTGGGTCGTATGCAGCTGGCTTAAAGACACGCAACAGCTACGTTGTTATTTTTTGAGGGTTGTTTAGGGGCTGTGTTTTGTACCGTTCCATGCTGTTCCATTCGTTGCGTTCCGTTGCCGTTTCGTTTCGTCGGCTGCGCTCTTGCCTTTCCATTTCGTTCGGCCACCCTTATAAGCGACGTTTCGTTCAGTTATATTCTCATAAGCATTCAAGAGTTGCTTACGTTCGGTTCGTTCGCATTTCTTCTCTATCTTATATAATATTATATTTTCTCCTAAATCAATTTTTTCACTACCAACAACAACAACAATAATTCAAACTTAACTCAACTTTTCAACAAACTCGCGTCAACTAACTTAACTTTTACAACTCTAAAGTCTATACTTTCTATTTTATAAACAACAACAACAACAAAAAACAAAACTTTATTTAACTCGTCACATCAACAACAACAACAATAATAATATTTTGTTTGAAATTGTTTTCAAAAAAATAAAATTAAATTTATGCAAAATTGAAACAAACCAACAATAACAACAAATATTTAAAACTATAAAAAACAAAAACAAAAACTAACGCTTACTGTGGAGCGTGAGAAGCCAAAGGATATATGGAGCAATACAATTACCAAATGTACCCCCCTCCACCCAGTTAAGCGAACCGTTATGTTTTAAGCCCCGTTGTGTAAAAACAAAACGTAAACGTAAACGCAAATGTAAAAATCGATAAACCACACGCAGCCAACGCAAACGCAGCAAAACGTGTCCCTGTCCAGAGTCCAAAAAACAAGAAAAAAAAAAACAAAACGAGACCCCCAAAAAAATACCCAAACTGAAACTCAGACCCGAAATAACCAAAACCAAAGTACGGACCAAAGTTGACCAAAAAACACACTAAAGTTGGCCCCCAGTGAGACTTGACAACAACTAAACTCACAACAACAACAACTGGAACTCCTAGACTGAAGCAGCGGTCGGAGCAGAAATGTGTAAAGTGGCTGTGAAATTTGAAGTATCCTAACCAAAAACCAACAACTGAAAACCAAAAACCCCGAAAACCAAAAACCGCAGCAACCAATTTATCATCATATAAAACAATAAAATGCAATTTGAAATAGAATTTTGAATAATGAACAAATAATAAAAGGAGAGAAAAGGAGAAAAGAGAGGCGCAACAATGCGTATGCCAAGCAATAAACTCTACAAGTAAAAATCTAAGCTACTACTACTATATTTCGGCGAGCCAAATCTATTTTTCACATGCGACAAATATTGCGAGATAAGAACTGCAACATTTCCTTTCCGCTTTGCCACAAACCGATACCCCCTAAGACGGTCTTTGCTCGCTCGAAAGAAAACCACTCGCTTCAGCACTTAACACTCAACTTGCCTACTGACCACTGACAACCGCTAAACAAAAAGCCAAAAAAAAAAAACATCGCTCAAGAAGAACTTAACCAACCCAACACAACACAACAACAACCACTCCCCATTATGCCGCGCTGCCTGATTGCCAAGAAATGGAAGGCGTATCCTTGGCTGGATCGTGCCGGGGATAATGGGCAGCACACGACAACAACAGCCACAACGACAACTTCCAGAGATGAGGAATTGTCGACGTTAACAAATATCAAATCACGTCGCTCCACACTCGATGACGATGAGGAGATCGATGTTGTTGGCGATAAGCTATTGACCAAGTCGGAAAAGCAACGCACAACAGCAGCAACAGTCACAGTAACAGCAACAGTCGCTGCCACAGCAGCAACAGCAGCAGAAGCAACAAACGACAGCACAACAGCAACAGCGACTGCGACAGCAACAACAACAACAGCAACGGCCAAGTGTTGGGGTCCCAGCTCACCAACGGCGGGCACCACAGCGCCAAGTCCGCCGCCACATTCACCGGAGGCGGCGACGCGAGTGACGAACAATGTCTACAACGGTGAGTGGCAACAGTAGCTAATGAATGAATAAATTAGTGAATGACTGATTGAAGTGAATGAATCAAATATTTAGTACAAGTGTTAGGGTTAGAATTAACTGAATTTTTTATTGAATTTATTATATTCTGGTCAATATTTATCGACACTTCATTAACAGGATTCTTTCTGCCACAGAAAACTTGAAAGTTTTGTGTTGCATATTCTTAAGCGCTTGCTAAAAGTCAAGCAAAATATCAAGTAATTGACTACAAGAACTTGTTGATAATAATAAAATATTAAGTGTTAGGTTTATGAAAATCCAGAATTTGCATAGAATATAATTCTGATCGATTTATTTGCAATCTGAAAGTATCTGTATAAACAGGTCTATAGCATAGACATTTGTGTTGCATACTTTTGAATGCTCGTTAAACTCCAACTTTTAGTACACCTGCAATTTTTCTAATGCCTACTTTTGGGCAGTTTACGAAATGTTTCCTTAATAAGTAATACAATATTGATTTCACATTTAAACGACTTCAGTAAGTTTTTAGAGTTCCTTTATTGGTAGATTTTCTTGAAAACTCATTGCTCGCTCGCCGCAAATGGCTAGCAATGGCAACAAGTTAATCCATTCTAATAGCATTTCTCCTGCCATCCCCTCGACTAATTCACAGGCTATACACGTGAGCTGTCACCGCTGCACTACACCGCGTACCTGCCCAGAATGGAGAGCGAAATAACAGTTATACGTGCGGCAGCCACAGCGCTAGTGGCAGCAGCAGCCACCAGTGGAGCTGGTGAACAGCATTTGGCCGCTTATCAGACACCGCCTTCGTCCACCACATCGTCGCCGTCGTGTTCGCCGAGTGGCGCTAACCACAGCGATCGCTACAGTCCCAGTGTGCACATTAAATTGGAATCCGGACAGACATCCAGTGAACGCAAATGCTTTAGCAGTACGGGTGCAACATTGTCGCTGCCGCCAAAGAAGAAGGACATCTACAGGCCATATTCGCTGGACGATAAACCAGCGCAGGGATATCGCAGACGTGTGCCAGCTGAGGAGGATTTGCATGCGGCACATGCTATACTGGATCTCAGTGCATCGACAGCATTTCACCCGCCAACGCAGCCACATCAATTGCAACAGCAGCAGCATCAGTTGCCACTGCAACAGCAACAACAGCAACAGCAACATGAACAGCAACAGCAGCAGCAACAGACGGAGCACATGCACACGCACACACATGAACATAGTCACAGTCACATGCACGCACACACACACCCAAACACTCACACACACGCTCACGCCCACTCGTCGCCGCTTTTGGAGGCGCATGCGCATGTGCGTAGCACGTCATCGATTGCCGAACTGGCGGCTGCAGCGAGCGCGGTAAATGAACAACGCCCCTTGAGCAATGCCTCCAGTGCAAGCAGCATTCACAGCAGCAACAGCCACGGCAGCAACAGCAGCAACAGCAACCACAGCAACAGCAGCAATGTGCAAAATGAAAACAGCAATACCACAAACACCAATCAACTGCGTCTGGGCTTGAGTCTCGCCCAGGAATGCCAGGATGTCGATGCCGATGGCAATGGGCAGCCGGCCAAGACAGTTGCCTACACCTACGAGGCCTTCTTCGTGAGCGACGGTCGCTCCAAGCGCAAGCATGTCGTCGATCCGGCTGCCGTTGTTGTCCAGGATCAACAGAAGACCAAATACACGTGCTCCGAGTGCGGCAAACAGTATGCCACCTCCAGCAATCTGTCGCGTCACAAGCAGACGCATCGCTCCCTGGACTCGCAGTCGGCCAAGAAGTGTCACACCTGTGGCAAGGCCTATGTCTCCATGCCCGCGCTGGCCATGCATGTGTTGACGCACAAACTCTCGCACAGCTGCGGCGTCTGTGGCAAGTTGTTCTCACGCCCCTGGCTACTGCAAGGACATCTGCGCTCCCACACCGGCGAGAAGCCCTACGGATGTGCGCACTGCGGCAAAGCTTTCGCGGATCGCTCCAATCTGCGTGCTCACATGCAGACGCACTCGGTGGACAAGAACTTTGAGTGCAAGCGCTGCCACAAGACGTTCGCGCTCAAGTCGTACCTAAACAAGCATCTGGAATCGGCCTGTCTCAAGGACGAGGAGGAGCTAATGATGGCCATGTCGCTGCACGGACACACGGACAGCAATAGTGAAAGTGGCGCCAGTTTGGCGTCACCTCCGCACGAGTTTGTCGAGCGCGTTAAGATGGAGTCGTCATCGGGCGGAGTTGCTGCTGGCGGATCTGGTGGTATGACCTATGCCATGTAAAATGTTGAGTAAGTGTGCAATGCATAAAGAAAACACACACACACACATACAAAAAACAAAAACAAATCCCTAGTTAATTTACCGTTACAAAATGTTAAAAAGTTATCGTTAGCAAAACGATCGATAGCGACATCAAAACCGCTAACAGTTTTTATATATACTAACTAAAAAATACGATTACATACTTGACATCACAATACGTCCAAAAGCAAGTGTAGTAGAGTAACACAGAGACTGTAGAAATTAGACACATTAGACAGCAAAGAAAATACCATAAAGAAAACCAAAAAAAAAAACATGAAAATTAAAAAAAGGAAAACAAAAATACACTTAGTAAACCTAATCTCGTTCTTCTTTTAGACATATAAGCGAGTTGAACATTCCTAGACCCAACATAAGCATTCCATAAGTAATACACACACACACCCAATACACACACACACCCAGTACACACACACCCAGTACACACACACCCAGTACACACACATGTGAACACCACAGAGAAAGCCTTTTGCAAATTGGTGTAAAACCGAATGCAAACCCAAAACCTGAACTTGAGCAATTCTACGCTAGCAATAGCGCTATCTAATCTATCTAACTTACGATATATGCATTACATACTATATAATGATGTACTATAACCTGTAGCCTATCCTAAAAAAAAAACACACACACTTTTAATCTTTAGCTCTCCTCTCTAAACTCTATCTAAGCTAAACAAACAAAGAAAAACCAAAAATGAAAATCGAAAATTAAAACATTCTCTTTAATCCAAGAAAAAAAACAAAAAACAACAACGACGTTGACGAAGACGTAGACGAAGTGATTAAAATTAATGCAACGAATACAAAAGCAAATGCAATGTTTCTCAAACAACGAATTAGGTCGTAAGGGCAGCCTATCTATAAGCAGTTTATAGTAGCGCCACAGAGCAGCGAATTTAAATTTAGCTGCGATTTTTCACTCATCATTCTTAAACTAAGTCACACACACATAGCTGAAAAAGCACTAACAAAACATTAAGAAAAAAAGAAAGCACTCGCAAATCGAAAAATCGAAAAAGTAAATCCCCTTAAATTCAAAATAAATCCCCACAAACAAAAAATAATGACTAAATTCAGAAAAGCAATAACATTTTAGAGAACATCAGCATTATTGGCACAATTTTAAACAATTTTTGATACTTTTTGTTATCATTTGAAGGCTAGAGAAACATTGGAAAGGAGGGGAAATCTAAAAAGAAAAAAAAACATATTTGGGCATTTCATTTGCATTAAAAGCACGTCCCAGCTTATATTATATAGTCAATTAGCATTCCAGGCAATTACCAAAAAAAAAAAGTGAATGAAAGCAAAATTATTTATTATTACGAATAGAAGACAAAAGATTCTAGTCGCTGTATAACAGCAACATTATAATTTAAACAAAGAAAGTAAGAAGACAGAGTTCTTTTTCTGAAGAGACCCCAGACCCCAGTTATACTTACAGTACGAATAGTTTTAGAGCATTGCATTCTGTTGTGGCCCAATTACGAGTACATCACTTTAAAAGCGACGCAAATAAAGACCAAATGATTTGGATGTTGATTCAAATCCGTATTCGATCGCATTAATCGTGCCCCTCAAACGAATCGAACAAAAAAGATAAATAAATGAAAAACAAACAACATTATCGAGTGTGATCTAGTCTCAAGCATTTAACAGTACACTTCGTCCATGCGTAATAGAACCGAATATGAAGAAAACAACAACAAAATACTTTTGCACTTTTCAAGTACTTACCTAATACGATATTACTTACACCTAACTTTATATTATGTAGCTCATATGTTCATTTATTCGCAATTACACCCACACATTATACTAACGAGTACGCTGCACAAACAAACAAAAAAAACACACCATGTAAATACTTAGTATTTAATCCGAAAACTGGCAAACAACAAAAAAAAACACAACATATACTCGTACTTATCACTCATACTGAAAATCAGCTTCAGCGACCGATCTCAAAATATATATTTAAATATAATAAAAAGTGCAACGAACTTTTGTGGCCATAGTCATAGAGAACTTAGCCTAAAGAGTAGCAATGTTTAGATCAAAAAACAAAACAAAAAAAACAAACCCAGTCGAAAGTTGTTGGTATATCTAAGCGAGCGAAGAGGAATCTATATATACATACATACATATATATTTAGAATACGTATGTAGTTGCGTAATATTTACAATATATATACTATATATATATTATTTAGATATAGTATACATATACTCTTAAGTTAAACTAGTAAGTATAATCACGACAAAATTATTTTTATACTGTTGAAAAGAGGAGAGAAGTGAAGGTTTTGCGCTTCGCATTCGTTGCGAGGCAGATTTAAAACTTTTATGGAATAATCGAATCGATATCGAAATATCGACATCGAAATCGGCTAAAGTACCAAAGCAATACTCAAATGAACAGCAAAACGACAAAGCAAACAATGCGAACAAATATTCAATTATAACTTTTAACATAAAAAAAGAAACAAAAAAGCTACTTATAGTCATAGTTACCAACTTAACATTATTTTTATAATTATTTGCATTATTTTCGATAAGAAAATATTTATACATTTATTTGAATAACTTCAATTTGTTTGTTTTTTTACGTTTGTCGTTGAGAGTTCATTTAAAATTTTCAAAAGAAAATACGAAAAATGTTTAATTAAAGCCCGGCAATAATATTAAATTTTGTATAACAATGTAAACAAAAAAAAACGAAAATGCATAATTAATTATGTGAATGAAAGCAATAACATAACGGTTAATCAATTTATTAGAATCTAAGTAATCTAAGGTTGAAACTATTTAAAATTAGTAATGACAGCACACTTGTATTTAAACAAAAAAAAAACCAAACCAATTACATGAAACAATTATAAAGTTATAAATATACAATACATATACATAAATACTTACATTATACAACACAAACCAATTGTTTTTCATTTTTCAACAACATATAATTTTAATTTTTATTTAGCCCCGTTTTGAGTTCCACTTACGGATCAATTTCACAACAAAAGGTAAAGCATACATCAAAGTACAACAATTTAATGCCAGAAAGTACGCAACGATTTCTGTGAAACTGTGTCTGAAGTGCAAATTGGAATGGGATTATTATTTGTTTTCTTTATGTATATTCCTTGGGTTTTATTAGTCAAAACTGGACTTGTTTACTTAAAAACCTATTATTTCGATATATTGGAGATTTCGTTGTTATTTTAAGAGTATTAAGTGGAACCAGGTCAATAGAACAGAAGAACCCAAAGCAATTCTAATATTGTGATATTCCCACACAATTATAAAGCTAACATTTAAAATGAATATTATACGACAGAGTATCCATAATTTATTCATTTTTGCTCAACTGATAATTAAAGAAAAAAAATACGAAAAACTTTATTGAAATGAGCTCCAGAAACTATAAATAGCATAACGTGTATCGAGAAGCAATAAAACGTAGTTGTAATCCTAAACAAATATAAATTTGAGATATACTTTTCGAGTATGCAGCAAAAGGAAATATTTTAAAAATTTTTAAATTTTTAGATATCCTAAAGACACGTAGTAAATAAATTGCATATAAGCATTATAGTACATTCATACTATAGAACTATATATACATACAATATAAATATATATTATATTTGGAAAAGCTTTACTCCAACAAAAAAATCGGCGGTTACATTTTTGTTTTCAAAAAGTGCCCGTTTTATGGTTTTCATTTAGTTTTTCGGTAGGTTTCGTCACAGCCACGCACACATGTTATAGGTTCGTCCAAGCATTATAAGGATCATGACATTATTGTTAGAGTGAAAAAAAGAAAAAGCAAATGAAAATGAAAAAAAGGAAATACAAATTGTTAAAGTTGATAAATTTTTAGCATAGCATATTAACGACATAGTTGTATATCATTGGAACCAGCGCAACTTTAAATACGTTACAATTGTTGAATTCAGTATTTGGTAGCATTAGGTTCATGATCCATTGTTTCCATTATCTGTTGCTATCCCTCCAAATCCCCCCTCTCGTCCCACTACGCATTACGCTCTGACAATGTTGTCCTTTTTGTGTCAATGCATTTTAACGAGCGCTCGTTAGGAACACCCAAACAAAGGGAAATGTAATAAAGAATATACAACAAAAAAAGAAACAGAGAGAATAGAAAAGGAAAAATAAAGTGAGACGCCAACTGCGTCAGCGCGTGGCTCATCCCCCAGCCAACCCCCTTCAAACCAAACCAAAACCAACCCAACCCAACCCTTTTGTCCAAGACCAAAAAGTGGCAATATTAAATTCTTAACAGTTTAATTTGCATTGGGTCTGTACATAGCGAATTTTTATTATTAGTCTTATTATAATTATTCCGATTTATGTTTTTATTTAACTGGGCTGCTCCGAATTCCAGATTCGCATCAATTTCGCCATTGATATTGGAAATCGGAACAGATCTCTATATGAATACACCGCAGTATTTACACAACAAGCAAACGCGTAGTGGAAATGAAATTGATTATGATAATTATTATGTATAAATAATGATCAACAGCAATGATTAAACAAAATGAAAGACTTAGCACGTTAACACAAATATAAAACAAAAATTAAAATTAATTTAAAATTGCGAAAAATGAACTAATAAAGCAAAAAAAAACTATAAATACAAGAAAACAAATGTAAAAGTACAGTAACAACAACAACAACCAAAATAAAAGACTTAACACTTTGAATATTATTATGAAAATAAAAAAACTTATTTACATCTATTGTATATGGTATACTGATACGAGTACTTATAAACATAAATAAAAATTAAACCAGAAGAACAACAACAACGAAGAGCAACAGTAAATGCAGAAAATAAGCAATAATAAAAACAGCAACGAAATAGTAAACAATGAGCAATGAGCAATGAGAGCAATAGAGCATTAAATCTAAGGTAACCAAAAAAGTATTATAGCGCATGTATCTATGGGTAAATATTTGGAAATCGTTAAACTATTGCGATAAGTAAGCGAAACCAAAATATTTATGGCACTATATACACACACAGTATAGCATAATAAATACTTATATATATATACATTATACATACATATATATATTATACATATATCTATAAAATATATGAATACAAAATTAGCTTTTAGTTTACCAGCAACAAAACAAAAGAAAAACGAAAACGAAAAAGTGAATGAAATAAGCCGTAGCAACTTTTTGGATTTAGCTGCATAATGAATTGATTAAATGATTATTAGTTATCGATATATACATACATAGTACATATAACGGTAGAGTTGTTTTTTGGCATATTGTTATCGCAACTTTTGTGCTGCTTTTGACGAGACCAATTGATGTACTTTATACAACGAAAATAAAGATTAAAACATAAAAAAAAAACATTAAAACCAAATGAAGAATTGAGAATTGAAGAAAACTCATCTTATGTTTTTGCATAGGTGCATATTGTTGCGATAGATTTACAAATAAATAAGCAATACCTATTTTGAACAACAAACACAGATACACACACACACACACATACACACGGCAATACATAGAAGAGATAGTTGAGAAGTTACTTGCGTAGTAAATAAATCATTTTAACTTGTATTTAGAGCACACAACGTAATGTAGAATTGTAGAAAAGTAGCGTTGCAATTAATTAATTATTATTAACAACAACAACAACAACAACAAGAAAAACAAGATACACAACAAAAAACACAGAGTGCGATTGCGTTTAAATTTAAGCTTACAATTAGAGTATGACTAACAGCACCTTAGTGAGCCAGCAAAAGAATTCTGTACCTAGAACAAACAAACAAATAAAAACAAGAATTAATAAAATGAACAACACACACATACATACATACATAGAATATACCCAATGTATTGATTACAACAACAAAGAAAACTAATCGCATATACATAAACAAAACTATTATTATTATTATTACGAAGCGAAATGCGTTTATTATGCGACATAATAATACATACATAAATTCGGCATGACATTATGTATATGACATTCATGTACATACATGATGCACACACACACACACCCACACAAGTCCAGGAACAGGCCGTCAATCACCTGAAAAGGGCACGTCAGTTAAATCAAAAGGAAATCAAAGAGTTAAAAATAGTTTTTAGGCCTGTCACGAAATCCACAAGAAAATTAAAAGCATACTTTTAAGAGCAATAATAAATTAAATTAGAATTAAAAAGTATGCTACGGAATTGAGAGGAATGTGGAAGACGCCTAAGAAAATATTTCCTAAACTGACGCAGCCTTTAAAAGTCAATTTGCAAAATGGTCAATTTCAATTAAAATATATAAAATCGTTTCTGTATTTAACGCTAAGTTGTTGAAATTGTGCCGCTAATTAAACAAGAATTTAAATGAACGAAATTAAATGATGAGAAAACAAAGAGAACACGAAAATGTCTTCAGTTCGTTATGTGGTTTCCATTGGGCTTAAAGTACAGCAATATATATATTTTGTGCTTTAACCAAATTGATTTGTATAATTATAATCCAGCATTATAGATTCAATATATACAAACATACATATATGCACATAGTTATTAACCCCCAAAAATACAAACACACATACTTGAACACAAAACATACAAATACATAAAAGCAATGGCAAAAATTTAAATGCATAGTTACTAACTACTTAAAGAACAACAAGAAAGACGATGAAGTCGAAGTTGAAGAATAAGAGGACGAAGAAGAAGTGAAAAAGCCAAGCATTCTGTAAAACATAAACGTACATAAGTATATTATATTATATTTTCATAACACATGACAAATTTATACATGAAAAAAAAGTGAAATTAAAAATGCGACGAATGCAAATACAACTTGCGTAGTAAATGAGAAAAAAAAAATGAAAACCAAAACAACAACAAACAAAACATAGTAAATAAAAATAAAAATCTGAAAAAAATAACTTGCAAAGTGCGTTTCATTTAAGCTTAAGAGAAAATAAAAAACAAACCAAAATAAACGGAACTCTGCAAATGGGAAAAGCTGCCGGAGATAATGGGGCGATTTGCAGTTGGGCTTTGCCAATAGATTACTTCAATAAGTAGAGCTGTCAATGTGAACGTCAAGCCATTTGAAATTGCTCGAAAGCAATTCAACTGCCAAAGAGAAATCAATAAAAATTATTAAAAGAAAGGAAAGCAAAACGAAAAATAACAGATGAGAAGAGCAGAGAAGGGAAGGGAAGGGAAAAGCTATCATTTGCGCTGCTGCTGCTGCTGTTAAAATTCCGTTAAAGTATCCAAACAGCTGTCAGTAAGTGCAAAGCTGTACTTGACTCAATTTCTTGGTAATTTTTAAAGGATGCATTCAGAATGAGTCGAAATGAAATTAAATGAAAGTGCAGATAAGTAGGTATTTCTGAAAAATCCTACAGCTAAATTATTAAAACCTTTAATTGTCATTATAATTGAGTAGTTTAAAATGAAATTCAACATTTTTAGATTATTCCTTCAAATTAAAAATTTGTGTCTTTTAGTCAAGATTTTCATATATTCTAACCAATTAATTTGTTTTTTATCATACAGCTTTAAGAACAGACAAGTTTCATTAAATTTAAGATGGATTATTTATCTAATGATTTTAATTTCAACAAATCTAAGTACTTTCTGCCGCAAAGTAAGATATTCAACATTTAAATTTTCACCATCACAGCTACAAATCAAGACAACAAGTAAACTTACTTCACTTACAAACAGTATAGCATCTATATTTCAATCAGATAAATATTATATATACTTTTGCAATCAATAAGCTTATGTCATAGCCCAATCGTGCATATTCTCCATTTACAATTCTATAAAAAATACTTTAATATTATTTGTGCAAATTTAAAGTTCGCATAAAATTTAATTTCATACTTTTAGGGGCAAACTTTATAACAACAGTTTTATTAATGTTTTTATATTTTACAATATATTTTTATTTTATTTCGATGCATGAAATTGAATTACAGATCACAGTTGAATCTGTTGAAGTCATGAAAATCTACAGCTTTCAGTTGTTGTTCATACTTGTTGTTGTTTGTTTGTTTGTTGCGCATATTTTCACATATCATAAGTTTTTATGCTTATTAAAAGGCAAACAAGAAGAAGAGAGCATAATTTATATGATTTGCCTATGTGAATGTGAGTGAGGCAATCGCAATGGCCAAAAATGCTGTTTATGGCCCCGATCAATGGCTCGAGGAACGATGCTTGTTGTTAGATTGTCGCACAGCCAAACGATGGCTTATTTAGACATGGCTAGCAGGACTACTCGATTCCGATTCCGTTGGCCTTCTATGTAGTAGATTGCCCAGTGGCACACATACTCGTGCTCATAGATATACGATATAGTTTTGGGGCCTGGGGCGGAGGGCAGCAGCTGAAGAAGCAGAGACAGAAGCAACCCTTGGGGCGGTGGCGGCATCATTGAATGGCGACAACCAAGTCACTGGCATTTTTTTGGGTCTTAGAGTTGGGTTGGAGTTGGGTTGGGTTGGGGGTGAATGGGGTACATGGGCAACAGGGTTTGGCCCGACTGTTGCCCGTTATCCAGCAAAACAATCAACAGCGCGCGTTTTTAAGCCATGCCAGATATATATATATATATATATATATATTTTCTAATGCTTTTTTTCTGTAACTTTCCACATTTCACCCTTGTTTTTCACGCTTCAAGCGCTTTATGGTCTTCTTCGTTGTCGTTGTCTCCATCGCTGTTGCTGCTGCTGTTCCTGCTTTTGTTGTTGTTGTTGTTGTCATCTGCCCGCGGCTAGAAATGGTAGGCTCAATTGAGGTCCTGGGATTGGGATTGCTATTGGCATTGGTACTTTTGTTTTTGTGGCTGTGGCCGTGTCTATGACTGTGACTGTGACTGTGACTGGGTTTTCGGGTCTGCTCTGTGTATTCGTCTTTGTCCATGTGACGTGAATGTATCTACAAGTACGTGTATCTTTTTGCCTTTGTTGCGCGTGAATTGTTGCCTTGTTTACTACTGTGCCCTTCAAATTATGCACTATCTAGCCAACTGGGCTGAGTAAAAGCAAAAGAGGCAGGGGGCCAGTGGGGACTGGGGAGGGGGCGACAGTGGTGGGACGCTTGGACGAGCGGAGATTGCATTAAGATAAATTTAACTGAATCAATTTGCTTAATAGCCAATTGAAGAGCAAGCCAGCGCAAAGCGAAACAACAACAGCAGCAACAACAACAACGGCAACTACATTAGCAACAACAACAACTAAAAGGAGCGCCAAAAAATAAAAGAAAACAAAAAACACTGTCTCCAGTTTTAGTGTCATTTATTTTAACGTTGATTTCTTCCTATCCATTTATTTACATTGCACACTTCTAAGCGAACGCTTCTTCTTCTCTCTTCTCTCTCTCTCTTTTCTCAACTCCCCTTTTCCCCCCTCCACACTTCACTCGCTGATAATGAAACGTCGTCCAGCTGGCTTAATACAAACGCTCTTTAACAGCAACCAAAAAAAAAAATCGCAAAAAAAACAGAGAATAAAAAAATAGAAAAGAAGCCAACGAAATTTTATAAATCTCGAAAGTGGCGGCAAAATTATATAAGCGTTACATAAGCTACAGAAGGCATTGGCATTGGGAATGGATTTGTGATGGGGATTGGGTTGGTGATGGATAATGAGAGGTATGGATAGAGTATTCCGTGCGCAGCTTTGGTCAATTTCAATTTCAATTTAGACGCTACCCTGCTCCAGATGACGACCAGCAATTGTAACCCCATTGCATAAGTAACCAATATAACCAAGTATCCAAGTATCAACTGGCAACTAGCAACTTCTACTGGCCAACACCACTGGACACACTGGACACATGGACACACTGGCCACTGGTCAGTGCTCAGTGGACTGTGAACTGAGAACCGAGAACTGAGAACTGCGGGCAGTGGCAAATGCCTGGCATTTAGAAGCGGATGTTCCGATTCACATTTTGCAACGCAATGATAAACTTGGCCAGTTCCGGTTGCTTTTTGACTCTAGACTTTCTAGCGATTCTCTGTTAGCGAGGGCTATACAACAAGTTTATATAGTCTTTAGAAAATAGACTTGAATATTGGAAAAACTTAAGTTTTAAAAAATTAAAAATTAGACGTTTGAAAATATGATAAATTTTAACAAAGTTAAAAGTTGGTGTGATTTTTGACTTTGGCAACTTTAAAAGTAAAAATTTTATACAGTTTTTGCTTGAATTTTTACAAAAATAATAATTAAAGAATCAAGTCTAAAAAATTGTTATATAATGGCTATCATTATATAATAATTATGACATAAGAAGTTGATTAATTGTTAGAAACTGAGATTTAAAATCTTAAACTTTTGAAAAATACATGGGAGGACCTTTTGCTAAAAAACCCACATTCTGAAAAAAAAAAATTTATTTGAACGAAAATAATAAAATCTCATAAATCAGACATTGGATTCTAAAGAAAGAAGTTGAGAAGGTTTTGAAAAGTATTTTTAGTTATTTTTTTTAATTTATTTAAAACACTTCAACTTTCACAAGGTTATCAAAATTAGAAGGATATCAATAATGTGAAGTCCACTTAATTATATTATGTACATATCTAAATAATATTTAAATTTCCAAAAAGAATTATCTACACTTTTGCCATTCACATACCTTGCTAATAGGACCTTAACCATATATCTAATAAATTATAGCCATGCTTTAGAGGTTTAAACTTACTTTTTTATTGCAGAGCTTCCCTCGCTTACTATCAAAAGTTGGGGGTGTTGTCTGGTCTGGTCTGGTTTATTCTGGTCAGGTCAAATCACATTATTTAGCTGGCCTTACGCACGTGTGTGTGTTTGTGCTGAAGAGGAGGAGAGGAAGTAAGGTAGGGTAGTAAAGAGGGGGCAAGCTGACAGAGTATGGGTGGGTCCTTGGCCAGGCTTAAACTGATTTGCATGACGCGAAAAGGTGCGTAGGCGGTAACAGACGGAACTTGAAGAACTTGACTGAAAACCTTAGGGCGCTTATCACGTCTGATGAATCTTTTCGAGCTGTTTCGGATTGAGGCGTAATTGCCGCGATTCGCCCATTTTTCGCACGGATCGCTTACGCACATGTCCATAAAAATCAAAATAGATAGCATATAGAGCAGCCGGATATGAAAGCGTTCGAGTTGGATTGTTGTGGATTGTACGATTTGGAATTGTGCTTTAGACTATGCAACTAATTACAGGGCGCGTAACGTAACGGATTTTAATTATCGCACTGTGTTCGCTCAGCTGTTGCCGTTTTGGGCCGCGTCTATTGGCATTCTCCAGTTAACGTATTCCTATACCAATACGTAATTGTTGCCTGTTGTTTCTGATTCTGTTTTATTTCTGTTTCTGTTTCTGTTTCTAGGCTCGTCCTGAGCCTATAGGCACGCCCTGAACGACAGTTACAAACAGCCGGTCGGCAAATCGATTGATTGTGGCCAAACACGCAGCGTTGGACAGGATAAATCAAGCCTCTGACATTTTCGTTCTTTTTGGCCCCTAGCGTGCGTGAATTTTTGTTAATGCACACGAAATACAGCAAACAAAAAAAAAGGAAGCGGTAAAGGCTAAAGTCGAGTTACCGACTATAGGATACCCCTTACTTATTCAAATATACATAAAATATTGCATACTTTTTTTATTGCATACTTTTAGGCATTGGCATTGCTTAAGAACTTAAATCAGCCATTATCATCTTTCTATTTGACCAATTATGTTGCGATTAAGTTGGATGATAGCTAATGAGAGTAGTTAACTTTAAATATCTCTGAGATCTAGTCGCTCACACGAACGGACAGACAGACAAAGCTATATTGACTCGGCAGTTGATGCTGATCAAGAATATTAATAACTTAGAGGCTTTCTCCCTGTTACATACATTGCAACGCAGACAATATACCCCGTCACATATTTTTCAAGTAACGGGTATCAAAAGAAAAGAAATACTCATAGTCTCTCACTCTATATAACAAAACAGGCAACAGGCCCCGGCCATATCCACTCATCTATATAAAAAGTCAATATCCAATTCCATACCCAAAAACTTGGAGCGTAATGGACTGAAATCCAATACAGAAATATGCATGAAACATGCACACAAACACACACATAGGGAGTGTTGATGTATGTGTGCATGTGTGTGTGTGTGACAGACACAGACTCCAACACACAGATGTCAAGGAAATATGCGCCGTTTAGTCACAACTGTCAGTTTTCAATTGATTTGTCGAGCCACTGGCTGCGGCATCCAAAGCAAAGAGAGAGCGAGGGAGAGAGAGGGGCAACAAGGGGGGGTAGTGAGTGGTGAGAGTATGGCAACAGTCATATAGGTTGAGCGTCCATCAAAGCCAACAAAGCAAATGTGAAAACATTAAAGCCATTTTGGTCGAAATATGAAATATGACTGCGATAGTTCCCTCAGAACCCAACCCATATCCCACTTCCCATTCCACTTCCCACTCCCATTCCTGGCCTTGCCCATTCCCTTTCTTACCCAATTGCCATTTTCATTTCCATTTTCCCCCAATTTTTCCTGGCCACAATGGCCCGCAGCTTCGTTCAGTTCGCTTCGCTCGCCAATTTTCCTCCATGGTTCTGTGCGTTTCGCTTGGCCGCCAAAAACTTGTTTGCCAGTCATGCAGCAAGTCAATTTTCGTATCGTCATTGTTAACATCATCAATTTGTGTGCTTAATTTGGAAACTGACGCGCAAAACAAAAACGCAAGACAATAGCAAAGGGGCCAAAGACACTAGCCGGGTCAAAACGAAGACACAGTCAGAAGACCAGAAGGCCAGAAGACATCGCATCACCTTTAAAGCAAAGGCGACCAGAAAACATACTCGTAAATTGAGATGCTGCTGTTGCTGCTGCTGCCATAAAGCAGCGTCAATTGTTTATTACATTTTCCACACTTGACGAGCTAACGGCGATAAATGCGAAATGCGAAAGTGCTTTGGCCAGGATACGTCAAGGATATATGGCCAGCTGCCTTTGAGTCTCTGTGTGTGATTGTGTGGATAAAACGAAGAGTGCCCTGGGGCCAAAAATCAAAACAATTGCAGCTCAATTCAATTGCTTGCGAGCACAGTGAGTGTGAGTATAAGGACCAAAGGACCAAAAGGACCAGACATATCAGGCCGCATGTCATACATACCTTGGGCTGATTGTCGCTGGCCAACTTACTTACGTTTTTCTTGTTAAGCATTGGGCCAAAAAATAAAGTTCATGAAGGTTATGATTTTTTTTTAAGGGGGGAGAGGGATAAAGTGTCAGCCCCAGAGTAAACAGTTACGATTGTGTTACAATTTGTTACAACTGTAAATGTGTGTGTGAGTGTGAGTGTGAGGAAAGCATGAAAGCTCTCGAGGGACTTTTTAGCCAATATAAATTTTGATCCTTCTTGAAAAATGGAAGCAAACATAAATAGCATCAAGTGGAAAAACTGAACGTTAACGAACAAGCGTAAAGCAGCTAAAGGGGGTGGGGAATCGCCAGTTGCAGCGGGGGGTGAAGCATGTGATTGAAGTCAAGAGGGGGGAGAATGAATGAATAAGAGAGAGCGGGGGGACATCGACGACATAAATGAGTGGCGAACTGAGCGCACATTTAGCAGCAAACAAACAGACTTACACACACACACACGCACACAGAGAGGGAGAGAGAGACAGGAAGAGAGTGGGAGAGTGAGAGAGAGCGCGCAACACGCACAGCGGCTGCTGAAGGACACACAATGTTAGAGAGCTTCCCACATGTGTCAGTCAGCGTGTGCACACATACACACAAATATATTTATATATATAAGATATTCCCTCTGTCTCTTTCTCTTTCTCTGTGTGTTTGCTTGTATTTGTAATAAAAGCGATGAAAATGGCAACAACAACAACAATGACAGCAGAAAGGAAAACGAAATGGCAAAATAAATTGAAAGAGAAACAAATAAAAATCAACGAGAAAAAGGCTGCAAAAGTGGCGGAAAAAAAATATAGCAGAAAAAAAAGGAAGCACAGTCTGAATGAGAGAGAATTGTGTAGCAGTAGCAAGCAAATATTGAACACACAACAATAGCAACAACAGTCACACACACACACACAGACACATTCACCAAATAGTATAAGGAAAATAATCGTCGATAAAAAGCTGGCGCCAAGATACCCGTAATATGAGCTAACCACTGCCCTACTACCCCCTCCCGGCTCCATTCAAGACGTAAGCAGACCCAACTCTCCACCCTCTCCATCCCTGGGGCAAGTGGCTTCGCACATCACAGGGCATTATTGGGTGACATGTGGAAGAGCTCTAGGCTTGAAGCCTGAACGGCTTTGGCTTTAGCCCTCTTGAATTTGTGTTTTACAAGATACAATTCAGCTAATTCCAAACAAAAGTTAGTCCAGCGTGACAATTGAGTAGCTCTTTATATGAGCATAAACAACAACAACAAATACAATTTCATCAACACACTAAGAGAGGGGGAGCAACAATTTCACTGCTTTAATCGTTTTATTTAGTCAGCCCCAAAGTATGCAACACTTTTCTGTTTAGATTCTCAGCTTTTCTCAGTGAGCAAATTTAAAAATTCAAACAAGTATTTTTATTAGTTTTTTGTTTTTTTCGAAAAATGAAATAAATCTGGGCACAAATCCAGATCAAAGAGACATTCCATGTGGAAATCGATCAAAATATGACAAAGTTATGGCAGTTGGAAGTCTAGTAGTTAACTATGTATGTATAGATTCCTGCTGCAAAATACTGCCTGAAACTCTTACACTCTTTTTTTTGGGGGGAAACTGGGTATGAAAACATTTAAAATTCGTCCTGCAAAGCGAACGTCGCTCGCGTTCACGTTCACAGATCCCAAATGGCTTAAAATTTATGACATAAATAAAAATACTGGACGGGAGTCACCCAAAAAAAAAGTAAAAGAAGTAGAAAAAATAACACGCGCGGTAGAAGCAGGAAATGTTTTTGCAGGGCCAGTTCGAATTCGATTGGATGCGCAAAGCCACAGAGCATGAGAGCTCACAGGTCCGCCCAAGCTGACCCCCCGTCCCCAGGTGGTCAATCACCTGCCAATGCGCAAGAAATGAAAACACAAATAAATTAATATTTGGCTTAGTGAAATTCAATTTCTTTACGAGTATCCAGTGTCCGGGGAGATGACAAAACGAGAACGACAGAACGACAGGGATAGATAGATAGGTATTTGACTGGGCGACTGTTCGCTGACGATAAAACGCTTTCGTTTTCAGGTAATTGCTTGTAAGTGGCATAAACATAAAACGAAAAGTGAATATTTATGACATCGGAGTGCTAGCTTTAGTAGCTAAACTCACAATTCAAATGCCAACGGTCGGTTTATCGCATGCACAACAAGCTCAACTCGTGACCGTTTCCGGTATTTAAATGTTAGTTTCCATTTCATTATTATCGATATAGCTTTTAATATATAAATTAAATTAAATTAAAAAATAAAAAATTAAATTAAATTAAATTTATTTTTAGGTTGTATTCTATTTTTGTTTTAAATTCTTATGTTTGTAAATTGAATTAAATTAAACATCAACTACATACAATTGATAATAAAATATCTTTCTTTCATTTATTCGAATTTAATAATAATATATAATTGAAATACATACTCATACTAAAATCTCATCAACTGCTGTTCAGTATTTTTTTTTTTTTTGGGTTTTGGTATATCTGCATTTTGCTTCTTCAAGAATGCGGTCACACTGAACAGCTGATTGCAGCGTCTTTTGTTTGGCGTCAAAACAACTTTGTTTATATACAATTAAAACAGTTTAATTCGATTAAAGTTTGAAAAGTAATGTGTTAAAGCATCGATCGATGATTAATCAGCATGACTGCCGCACTGCAAGCCAAGGAACTGTTGATACGCGCCGTGGAATGCGATCAGATTGGTCGCATTTTGGAGGCGCAAACCCTCTATCAAGATGGCATCGCCCAGCTAATGTCGTTCGTCAGCAGCGAACCCGATGAACAGAAACGCAAGGGATTCCTCACACGCATCAAGGAGTACATGGATCGGGCGGATGCGATCAAGGCGCGCGTCAATGGCAAACTGATGTTGGGCGAAGTGGTGACCCACATATCGATCGAGGAGAACGATACGGGCTATGATTATGTTCAGGTCTTTGGCAAATATATGACTAATCAAACGGTGGAGATACTGCTGGAGGAACCCTACATGACCCAAAACTATCAGGTGCGCTATCAACTATTTCGCAAAAAAAATAAAAAAAATATAGTTACAACAAAAAAAAAAGGCCAAAAAAATAATTTTAAAAAATCATAAAAAATTAAAAACTAAAAAGTAAAACTATATTTAAGATTTAACAAAAGTATTCAAAAATACATGAAAATGTATAATAGAATATATAAAATAATATCAATAGTAATAATATTCTATAATATATTTTATATTATGTATTTTGGAATATTTTATTTTTAATTTTATACTATTCTATTTTTTTTTATGTATTTTTAGGTTTTTTTTACAACATTTTAAATTTTATGTAAATTAAATTAAATTAAAAAATAAAATAATTAAAATTTCAAATTGAAAATTACATAATAATTTATAAAAATAAATAATATAATAAAATATAGAATATATAAATAAAATAAAATAAAAAATAGCAATAGTATTAATATTCTATATTTTTTATATTGTCATTATTTTTGAATATCTTATTTTTCATTTTATACTATTACTATTTATATTATTTCATATATATTTTTATGTATTTTTGAATTTGTTATGCTTAGTTTTAAATAATATTCTGTTTTTAGTTTTTGATTTGTATGTAATGTAAATTAAATTAAATTAAAAATCAACTACAAATAATAATAAAATATCTTTCTTGCAGTATCAAAATTTGATCAGATTCCTGGAGCTGGCTGTGACAAATTGTGCGAACTTGAAATATTTTCGACTGATTACCAAAAAAGACGCCAATCATGAGCAACAAAAGACCAATATGGGACAGATCAAAGCTGATCTGGAACGTAGGCATATTGCATTCAACATCAAGTACGAAGATTCACTACATGATCGAAAAATTTTGTAAGATAACGATTGACTCGGCGTATACAGCAGTAATAATTTAATTACAATCTTATCTCTGGTTATACATTTATAGCTTGAGCAATGGCTATATTATCAAAATTGGACGTGGACTGCATTTTTACAAGGCCTCAAATCCCATGTATTCCATTGGTTTGACCAATTACCGATACCGGAAATGCCTGCAAACGGATGTGGACATTTGGCGCACCTCGAGCACTGCCAATTAAAATTGTCATTCAATTCCAAAAACAGAAAACGTGAGCGTAAAAGATGAATGAATGAAGTATTCTTGTGTGTGAGTTTTTAAACTTATTAAATTTAATAATAAAGTTCTTCAAATTTTTGTACCTTTTACGTTAAAAATGTCACAAGCAAGCAGAGTCGTTGTAGTTTCTCGTATGCTATAAATCTGCAGTAGTTGCAAAGACACTGTACGGAAGATATATATATATGTATATATGGATATGGCTGCAGGGGCGTTTTTTGCTGGCATAAAATGTTTAAAATTCATAACTTTCATGCCACTTTGGATGCGAAGGCAGCGGCAACGGCAGCTGCACAGCTGGTGGCTTGGATGGAAACTGAAACTGGCTTCTGTCTGTTTGGCTGCCTGTTTTGAATGCCGTTAGCAGCGGGCGGCCAATGCAGTTGCATAAAAGCCAGTCAGACAGACCAAGAGACAGACAGAAACGGAAGCGCGCTCGATACCTCAGTAGCATCCAGCCATTGTCGCCAAATACCGATAGAGGAGTTCTTCCTTAACGCTTTAAAGCCCAGCCCAAGCTCAAAGTCTTCCGAGACATGTGCGTGGATAATTAGAACTGCGACACGGTTGGCTGCACACATTCACAAAAGGAGAAGAAGAAGCAGAATCATGGTCGTCCACCTTCCAGATATATATTTTCAATTTACTTGGTGCCATGCCAAGGATTTATCAACAGATGAAGGCAATTGTTACGCGTCGCGATGAGCTGGCCTAATAAATTGCACCAGAGCTAAAATGCTTTGGCTCGCTTTTAAATTTTATGGCGCGTAAGAAGGGCAAACACACACACAGACACACACACACTAATGCGACTGTCAAGCCAAAAAAGACACCCCTAATTTCAGTTTTTAACACGAGTCCTGAAAGCTGTGGATGTGGCTGTGAATGTGGCATTGGGACTGCAACTAAGCTGGCTCATTCATTGCCAGGGGATCTTCTAAAACAAGCAACAAGAAGCGAAACCATTCATTGCCAAATTGCGTAGATTTTGATAGTAGGCCGGCTAGCTGGGATTTTGTGGTTTAACCTGACGATGCACAATTAGATGCTTCAGTTGTTCCACACACGCACAGACTAGAAGAATAGTGTGTTGTGATATTATGAAAGGGGTTTTTGTCAGACTGAATCATCATATACACATATGTATGTACTCGACTTATTAACTGAAGACATACTACAGTCTGTTCCGGAGCAGCAGCTGCTGCAGGAAACGCTTGTTGATGTTGCTGACTTGGCGCAAACAAATAAGCAATTCCATCCTTCCTTCTGCTCCTTCTCTTCCTTCAGTCCAGGATAGAACGCAACAGTTAGTATGACTGCAAATCCTTCAACGTTGTCTGTCAATTTGTGCGCTCATGAATGCAGGCTGTTAAATAGAAAGGAAACTACAATACATGCATAACCAGGGAATTAAACATAGTCCTGGGCACAAAAGGCGATACCAAGAACCCAGAGAGGAGGGCGGAGCCAAAAGCATAACTAATCCGCATCTCTTACTCCCTCCACACACGCACCAAGAAGAAGAGGCAACAACAACAACTGAAGAACTCTAGGGGTAGGGGTAGTAGTGGGTGGTTGTTGGCAGTAGGGGGAGGAGGATGCAAGGGGGTGGTACTTTTCTATTACGACGAGTACGACGAGTAGCAAACGATATGAGTGGTAAATGTTAAGCAGAGTGTTTTAGGTTCAGCACTTATGACATTACATTTTATGCGAGGCATACGCAAACAGTGTGTGTGAGTGTGTGTGTTTACACTGGAATACAAATTATATAAAAAAGCCAAAAATTTCAAATTTTATGACACTTTAACTTAAGATAGTCGAGGAAAATGTAATAGAATTGGTTTGATTTTAGGTGTTTCGTAAACAAAAAGTATCGGATCCTAAATTAAATTGTTGAGTATTTTGACTAAATATTTATATTTTTTTAAATTGATTATTGCCGGAATAAAGTTGCCTAGAAATTAAGCAATAAGTGGACTACTTTTTTATTATTTTTGCTAAGAATATGACAGTTTAAGAAAATCGATAAAACCTGTTGAGAATTCTAAGAAGCAAACCCGGCAAAAAAGCTGTAAAACTGATTTAACATGGGAAACATGGGAAAAAATATGTCAAATATTTTTTAGGATAATGACGAATTTTTAAGGTAATTTATGACCTAACCCAGATATTCTTTGGATGGAACCATGTAATTTTCAGGTTTTAATTAAAATTCAAATGACGTATTTTTAAGGTGATAGAAATCTACAAATTTATGAACTTAAGGAAGATTTTTTTTTGGTTAAATTAAATAGTTTCAGATTAAATTTTAGTTAATACTAACAACTTTCCTAAGTTTAAAGAAAAAAAATATTTTTTTCTGAGTGCATGTATTCTCTATTAATTTGCTATGGCGGAAATGGCAAAGCACCACGCCCCATGCCGCCCTAGAAAATGCCTACGCACACGATTGTTGTGGCAAAGATTTGTGAAAGCGCCACGTAATTGACTTTGGCTGATGGTTGTCGTTGTCCTTGTTGCTGTTGTTGTTGTTTGTGCTTTGTAAATTGTTGCTGTTGCTTAAAATTATCATAGAACAGTTGGGTCACATTTTGCTCCGCTATTTCTTCCAGCAACTTACAACTTACAAGTATGTATCGCATTATGTACACAATACTTATTGCCGATTTACGCATAAAACTTGGACACGGGCAGCCAAAAGGCAAAAGTCCAAGCCAAAGGCAAATAACAAATAAAAAAAAGAAGCTGTAGAAACAGCAACAACAACAACAACCATAACTAAAATGGATAGCAAAAAAAAATAAAAAGGATGGCGCCTTTGCGAAGTAAACATTTTTTCTTGTTTTTATTGCTGCCAGCAGCAAGAACAAACAACAACAACAACAAAGGGCAAGCAACAGCAACTGGCAAATGTCCCACTTGTTACAAGAACTCTGCACCCCTCCTGCCATTTTGAAAGGGGGGTTTAGTGGGCGGCGGTTGGCGGTTGGCTACAAAATTGGGCCATAACTTTTGTTTTGCTACGTAAAATGGCGCCAAGCAACCTATATAGGCCAGACAGCACAGCACATAAAGCCGCCTGCCTAAACTCGTGTTTTTCCTCTCTCTCACTCACTCTTTCTCCTTCTCACACTCTTTCTTTAGCAATTGAAATCAAAAAACGTGCCATCAAAGTTCAGTTTTGCACGCGCAACAACAACAATTCGATCGGACATTGCGTATACGCAATGTTGTTCATATTTCTACTGAGAAAACTGCCTGACTGCTCGACTGTCCGTCTGTCCGTCCGTTGGGTGTCCCACTAAGCTGAGGTCAACACGAAACGCTGAGTAAACCGCATCATTAGCGCCCTGGACCGCAGCCCCATTAGATGAGGACAACAAGAGTGAATGAAATGAAATGAATGACAACTGGCTAAAGTCTCAGGCACTGTGTCCGAATATGAACTAAAGTGATTTTCAAATATGTATGTCTGTCTGTCTGTCAGTTTGGGGCTGGCACTTTAGTTGCTGTGGTTGTTGTTGCAGTGCCTCGTGCCTCGGCTAGATTAAAAGCTGTCACAGGCCAAACAAAAGCAACCGCAGCGCCAACAATTCACAAAGGATGAGCAACAACAGCAGCAACAACAACAATAATAATAACAACAACAAATACAGGCGTTTTGTTATTGTATTCGCTTTAGATTTGCAATGTATGCCGATTTATAATCAATCAATGTCAGCGCAAAATTCGAAATGGTTGGAGGACGGGGAAACTTGAAGCGTGGCAACAACGTGAACCTTATGCTGGCAAGCAAAAAGCAAAGCAAAGCAAATAAAATAAAAAAAAAAAGAACAACACTCCGTTCATTAGGATACAGACGTCATGGCAAAAGGATCTAAGGCAAAAGGCGCGCGTTATAAATAGTGCGTGCATAATCGACGTCAATCTAGGCAATATTAAAAGAGACTAACGCATCTTAACCAATCTCCCGCTAAGCTTCATCCCCTCACTTCCCCCTACCGCAGCTTAGCGTTTCGCATTTTCCAAGCTTAACCATTTTTATTGATAATTTTTAAGCCTAGACTTGACAGGAAACGCAGATAAACTTGGTCATTGCAAATCGTTTATTAAATCGATAAGAACATAATTTATAATGGAATGCTTAAAGGATTGTTTATTCAGTTTAAAGCTCACTATAAATTTAATAAATCAAATTGAGAAAATCTAGCGAGATTTAGTGGTTTTAACTATTTAAAATGACAACGAAAATGTGTATCAAAATAGTGCTAAATTATCAAAAAATAATGTAATAAAAAAGATAACTAAAAATAAATTTACTGAAATCTGATCATAAAATAGAATATAATAGAAAATAGGATATATAAACATTTAAATTAGAAAACTAATATTATAAATTAAAAAATAATAATTAAACCCATGATATCAAAGACAAAGTAAACAAAGTCGATGAAATACAAATTTTATATTCTGAAAAGTCAATGCGACTTTTTCAAAAAAATTCAGAAAATAATAAATCATAATATAAGAATAATAATAATAATATTTGTATTCCTAAGTAAAAACACATTAAAAAACAAGATTATTAAAAACAAAAAAAATGTATTGTTTTAAAAATCAAGCACGTTTAAATACAATTAAAGGAGATAAACTTAATTAAATTGAAGCAAAATTTAATAAAGAAACTTCAGGTGTTCTCATAGTTCCTACCATCGAACCGAACATTCTTAAGAAATTATGGAGTTATGGATACCAACAATAGATAAATGGTTACAATTAAGAAAGTAACAAAAAAATCATGTACATAGATATACTAATATCCCTGAGGTATTACACAGATCAAGAGACTTCAGATTAGAGTCTAAGCCCAGCAGAAATTCAGCAAATCAGACACCTTGGAATATTTAACGTAAATCAAGTCCAACACTCTTAACCTTGGAGCTTTGTTTATTATTTTGCAATTAAAATTGCCCCCGCAGTCACGAAAATGGCCAACGTCTTGCAACTTCCCCCATTTTGGACTAGGTCAATTGTTTATCTTATTTAAGACGGACTTTAAATTCACAGCCTGTGTTTTTTAGGCGGGGGCTCAAAGCAGGAAACAACTGTGGACAGGAAACAGGCAACTGTTGGAGGTGGGAGTTGGGAGTTGGAAGATGTTTAATGACCAGGAGCTTTGACAATGTTGACAACTTGGCACAAAAACGTAAGACGCGGGCATTAAAAGCCGAGTTGTAATTTGAGTAATTAAAATGTGACACGATAATCGAAGGAGCGTAAGAAGAAGGAGGAAATTGTCAGGTAAGTCAGACCACAGAGCTCTGTCAACAGATTACAAACAGTAGGCGCTTAATGCGCTCTATAAAAGATATATACTATGTACTTTAACTATATAAATATATATATATATATAGTATATGTATATAGGTAGTATAACCAGGCAGTCAATGTCAAACCACAGACTATTAAATACACACGCAGGCACGCAAAAGTGCTGAAAAACAAAGACCTAATAGGCAAAGGGGATTGGAGAGAGAGAGAGAGAGAGGAATAGGTGGGTTAAAGGGGGGGAAAATCGTAAGATGACGACGCGACGCGACGCAGCTTCCATAATTCGCTTGACGATTTCTCTGGATTCGTGGGGAGTAAAAGCCATTAAAGTAACAACCAGGCACAGCACGTTTTTACGGCATGGCATTGAGTCTTTGGTAAGGGGAGTAAGAAAGGTAGAGAGGGGGGAGAGGGTAGTGGGAGTTGTTGGCAGAACTCAATCGTAAGCGCAGCGGCAGCATCATAAACGACGGCGTTGGCATTTAGAAAGCGCAGATATTCCTGTCAAAACGATAAGCGCGCCTTACGGCCCAAAGCAGGAGGAGGAGGAAGGGGAGGTAGAGGTAGAGGAGAAGGAGTAGCAGTCACAGTGGCAGTAACAGGAGCTGGAGCTGAAGCCGGAGCAACAGCATCAAGCAGGCAACCAGTCAGAAGGTGGGCACAAAACTGACAGCATTTTTATGCCAAGTGCTGAGCTGCGTCTTTAAACGTTTTGTGGCTGCCACAGTCAACTCATCTCTCAGGCGTACACTTGGAAAAATAATCTAGATTTACGGAAATATTCATGTACAAAATATGTCAAAAGCTGACTGAGCTCGGAATTTCCGAAAACTGAGAACAAAAATCTTATATCAAGTTCGCTTTTCTCAACCCCGAAAAATTTAAAATACAATTTTGAATATGATAATTTATGTAGGCTTTAACAATTTATAATTTAATAACAATTTATTTAAAATTTGAGTTCTTTAAATAAATAAATAAATTATCATATTCTATTTTTAGTTCAATAATATTATACATTTTTGAATTTATTTCAACGATTTGAATCAGTAGATTCTTAGTTAAATAAATATAAATAAATATAAATATATAGTTCTAAATATAATTCATATTAATTTAATAGCGTATTATATTTAATTATTTATTTATTTCTTTAATGTCAACTAAGAGCAGTTGACCAATTAATTAAAAATAAAAGCATAAAATATAATAAAATAGTTATAGTTATAATTAAATGTAAACTGAGAAGATAAAAAGTTTGTCAAAAAAAATTTTTAAAAAAAATTATTTAGCTGTCATAGAAATTCAAGCATTATAGTACACAACCATCTTATTTAAATATTATTGTTATTTGTTAAATGTTAGGTTTAATTTAATGATTTTAGTGAATTTTTAAGAAAAAAAACGGTAAAAATTCAAGTACGGACATACTTAATTTTCGAATGGCATACTTTTTTCTGAGTGTAGAAGTAAGCAGTAAAGGGAAAAGGGAGTGATAGGAGGAGGGGGGTGAAAAGGGGGAACTGCTGCTGGTGTCTGTGCCTGTCTGGCATTGTCATTTATGTATCTATTCGAAAGCGCCAGCTTCTTGCATTGCGTTAAATGCCTTACGGTAATTTCATTCACTTACGCGCACATAACTTGCAGAACTCACGTATTCACATTCGCATTCACATTCACATACGCATTCACATTCGCATTCACATTCACATTCGCACATTTCGGTTAAGTCTTGGGTGGCATGAGTATGGGAAATGGGAAGGGGAAAAGGGAAAGGGGGCGGCAGAGACATCAAAGAGTGGGCGTGTGCGTAATGATATGCGTGTGATAAGGCCACAGCACGCACAGGTGCGCCTCCAGGACATGGCCAGGACACTGCCAGGACCCAATGCGACAGGACTTTGAAATTGCAGCTAATGAGCCTAACAACCAACAGCCAAAAACAACAACAAGTATGTACATAAATCTTAGACGCACAGTTGTGTGTGTATTTTAGCCATGGCCAAGACGATCGTCCAGCTAAGAAATGGGAAAAACAACCTAAAAAATATGAATTGCTGCCTAATCACCTACAGCGCCAATTTGGCCAAAACCAAAGAGAAAGAGACGGGCTGCTTAAGCCGCACAAATCCCAAAATATTTCACAAGTTTATCCCCTTAGGTGGCATTTTGTGGCCAAAAAGAAAACACCGTTAACAACAACAACAGCAAGTAACATCGGGCTCCGAGAACGTTAATCAAAATGTAAGGGCAACAAATACGTATCCGTATTACGTTATATATATGTATATAGATATCCGTAACCGCAATCGCCAGACACTTGAGCTAAGGCCGAAAAATTTTAATGGCTCAATAAAAATGCCATTTGCGCTGCCAGCTAGCTATCTCGCTCACTCACTCGCTCTCTCTCACTCTCTCGCTCTCTCCCGCATTGGACTGCAATTGGCCCGCAGAAAAGTTGGCTTTAAAGGCAGTAGAGAAAAAAACAAAAGCCAAACAAAGCTTAACACATTTCCCCAAATGCTTATCTAATCAGCGTAAAGTATCCTGACACCTGAGTTGCCTGCAGCGGTGGCAAGTGGCAAGTTAGCTGCTGTGGCAGCTTCCGTTTTAGCTTTAGCTCTTAGCTCTAAACTTCTTCTTCTTTGCAGCTTTCCAGCCAAGGCAGCTGTCAGGGCATTAATCTGCAATTGCCAAAGATTTCCGCTTGAAATCGAATCAAATGTAAATCAGCAGCAACACTCAGAGCGAAAGAGAGAGAGAGAGCGAAAGAGAGAGAGCGAAAGAGAGAGAGAGAAAGTGGGACAGGGACAGACACGTTTCTGTTGTCTGTTTTGGCCATTTTGGGGGCAAGTTGCCCAGAACTAGTTGCACATCGTCAAATGCCCGTTTATTGAGCATTTATTTTTGCCACCCATTTTGTTTGTGGCGCGCTTTATCAAACAGAAAATTTAAAAAACAAATAACAGCCACAACAACCGCAACAATAACAACAACAACTGAGGCAACAACAATGCTGCCATTAATTTTTTATTGGTTCTCCGAAAACCGATTCCCGATGCCTTTTACACAGATTTCCCAAACATTTAAAAGTGCGAAAAGATCAAAGCAAATTCCAATTCCAACTTATTTGTCCCCGCTCGTTGCCCCGACTTCGCCGACCCCGCCCCCTTTCATCTTCTTCTCTTCTCGACCGCCCATCTCGCTTAATCCCTACAGCAACTACCTCCCCTTCTTCCCATGTTGCCGCAGTTGCCTCAGTTGCTGCTGCTGCTGCTTAACGAGATGTGCCACAAAAACTAAACATAAATCTACTAGAGATCTAGCCCACAGAATGGCAACTAAAACTGTCCCTGGCCCAGGAAATTTTCGCTTTCTTTCTTTGTTTTAGCCCTAGAACTTGATGTGTCTCTCTTTCATGGCCTGGTCTTGTTTATGACTTTGTTCCTCAGGCTGGACCTCTAGCTAGGAATGTCTATGCACCTAGACCTATTCATAACTCCAGACCTAGAGCAGTCCTAGGCTTCCTTGCTATTACCTTCCCAGCTCCCTTATCTTTCTGTTCGTTACTGTTACTGTCTTGGCATTCGATTTTTTAAGTTCCCTGACTCAGGCTTCATCTTTATTCATCTCTACTCTTCAGCCTAGACCTCTTCTTGGGTCTTTTCATGACTTTTGACCTAGAGCAGTCCTAGGAAATTTCCCTTTTTCTTTTCCTTTCGCTGCTTTACCCAAAATTTACAATTATTCCTGTCTCCAACCTTCCGCCTGGACTTGTTTTTTTTTTTCTTCAGTCTAGCTCTTTCCCGATCCCGACTCTAGCTCTTGTCCCAGAACTATTGTAGTACTTTGACCTTTGCCTTGGGTTCTCTCCTTACTGTTACGTAACAGTCGCCTGCCAGTCGTTGGCCATATAACTAGCCCTTCTCATATCCCTCTGTCTAGCTCCGACACTATCTCTGACTGTGACTTCATTTAAAATCCTTGTGCTTCTTCCACACTAACTCTAACTCCTGTCCTCATATCTGTTTCCTGTTTTAATCACCTCTGTTATTGGTTTAACCCTCGACTCGAACTTGGATCTATCTCGGCTTCTATTTCTATCTCTGTCCCTGAATCTTCCCTGGCTGGTTAGCTCTACCTCTAGTCTCCTAGCCCCTCCGTATTTCAGAACATGTGCTTAAGCCTTATCTCAAGACCCAGTCGTTTTATGGTATGTGCCATCTTCTCTACCTCTACCGCTCATTCCTCAATCTCTGTAACTCGGCCTGTCTCTGACCATAATCCTCTCCCTGTTGTTATTCCTCTTTCCGTTTTCTCAGCATGTTCCTATCACTGTCTCTTGCTCTAGACCCAGTTGTAGAACTCTCCCTCTTCTCCCCATTGCCAACCCAATCCCTGGAACTTTTAATGGCCCTGGTGCTAGCCCTCTAAATTTATCCTAGCCATCACCCTTTCTAGTAGTTCCTCTGCCATTAACCCTCCGCCTGCCCCCCCAAGCCCAATTGCCAGCCATTACAGCGTGACTTCTTGATGATGTGGCGTATTTGCTTGTAAACATTTGACGAGTTCTTTTCTCAAGAAAGCGCAAAAGAAAAGCAAATAAAACATATAGTTAAATAAAAAAACGAAGAAGAAGCCACCCAAAGAGTAACTCCAACTGGCTAAAAAAGTCGGCCATGGTTTTTGGGCCTGGTTAGCCAAAATTAAATCAGCAGCAACTGGCAGCTCCTGCTCCTTCTTCTTCCTTTCCCGATAATGCTGCTCCTGCTGCAATGGCAAACAGATATTTTGCTGGCGCTGCCAAACCGCATATCAAACTGTCGACCATTTACCATTTACCATTTTGGTGGTGCTCTCGCCGTACGTATGTACAACGAGGTGCGGACCTTGCCAAGTGGTTTTGGCTGCCTCTTGTTTTCATAACAGCTCCACCGTAGCATCCCACTTGGCTCTCTCTCTCTCTCTACTCCCGGCTCCCTCTGCTCTTCCTGACTCTGCTCAGGGCCAAAACTCGAACCAAACTTTTGACGCCACTCTGTCTGCCGCGCCACGCCTTGGCGGCCTGCATTCATATGTAACAACAATTCATAGATGCCCTTTTTTATCTCAATACCCTACACAAAATGGGGTAGCTAGTTTTACTTAAGAGATTGGGTAGAAAAGTTAAATTGAAGAACGATTAGCTAGAGAAATGGGATTATTAAGAGAATGAGTTATATAAAAAAGGCGAAAAAAGTGGGGAGATAGAGTGAAAGAGGTAAAGAGAGAGGAAGAGGAAGGAAGAGGGAAGAAAAGAGGAAGAGTGAAAGTGATCAACAATTTATTTAATACTAAATCTTGATGTTTAAAGCTTAAATTTTCGAAAAAAAAGGGAACCCTTTGCTGAAAAATCGATATCTTAAGGCAAAGAAATTGAAAAATGTTAACGAAATTAATTAAATTGGAATGCAGGATGAATTTAGATGCCAAACCATTATTAGAATGACTTTACACTTGAAAATCGGATGAGTTTGGACAACGCTATGAAAGTTAGAAGCTGGTCTGATTTTTGACCAAGCAACTTTAAAAGTCAACATTTTTTTTCATATTGGGATAATTCTTAACAAAATAAATGACACATCTCAAAATCAAATTTAAAATGTTGTTTTATAGTAATTATGACATAAGAACTCGAATTTTTTCAAATGACAAGGCCCCCCTTTGCCTAAAAATCGATATCCTGATCCAAAAAATGATTTGAACGAAATTAATTATATTTGAATGCGGAATGAATTTAGATGCCAAATCATGAATAAAATGATATTGCTTGGAAATTGGTATATTTTTGACAAACTTATGACAGGTTGAAGTTTTTAAAAAAAATGTTAATGTTAATGGGTAAAATGTTAATGGAAAAATGTGAATAGTGATAGAAAACTATAAAATTTTCCATATAAACAAAACTTGGACTGTTCCACACTCAAAATTCTTGCTATAATGCATTATTAGGTCTTGTCTATGATAATATTACTCCAATAAATAATCGCATATTTACTTCAAATCTTTAAACTACCCCTTTTGCATTTTGCAGTGTATTGAAAGTGCGGCGTGCCAAGAAAGCAACAGAGCACAATATTGTTATATCGTCAATTGTGGGGAGCTGATGGTGATGGTGATGCTGATGCCTTAGCTGCCTTAGCTCTCGGATTTGGATCGGGGGCAACTAGTTCGAGTTGTTTACACGTGCCTTTGTTGCGCCGCTGACGCGATGCGTGTGTTCTGCTGTTGCTGTTGCAGCCACAGTCACAGACTCAGCCACTTGCCCCTTTGTTACCTCCCCTCTTAACCCCTTCACCCTCTAAACGTTGCTTCCCGGCACTGCATGAAGTTTTGCGTACACGTATATTTACACACAAACACACAAGACACATAAACAGGCAGCCGATTGCCAAGTGCAGCAGCAACAGCAGCAGCAGTCACTTGCCTCCCCTTTCCTACACTGCCCCCTCTTAACCCGCCCCTCTCTCTTTTGGCCTGCACTTGCTGACTTTTTCCCATGAAAATAAACACGAGCTGACGACGTTAGTCGCCAAGATGTCTGTGCTTTGCTTATGCCCTGGGTCGCACCTGGACAGGAGGAGAAGGAGTAGGAGTAGGTGGAGGGGCAACTGTAACTGAAGTCTGACTGAGGATGTGTCAGGATGTTGCCGTATTTTAATAATGCATCGAAATGAAAGTGGCTGTCAACTGGAGATTTGACAGCTGCTTTGTAGCCCACGACAAGGATCGATGATGGCATGTCGTCAGGTGCGTAACGAGACAGAAAGAGCAATAGAGACAGCAAGAGAGACAGAGAGAGACAGAGAGAGAGGGAGAGAGAGGGAGCGAGTGAGACATAGACAAACTTCAACTCCAGTTGTTGACTTATTTTCTCTATTTTTTTGTACCCTCTGATTGTCTGATAATTAGCCAAGAAGTTGAAATCTATCTGTATTGGTAGCTGAAGCTCATTAGCAAACGGTTCCCCTGCCCTCACTGTTCCCTGCTCCCTTTTGTGCCCTGCTCCACTCCACTTAACTCATAAATGCCATAGATCTTTTGGGTGCCCACCAGCTGGCCCACTTGATGGCATAAACACTGCGCTGCTTGGGACTCTTTGAAGTGCAAATTACCCGCGGGGTCATCCAGCCATTTCTCAAGCAATTGCAGAGAGAGAGAGAGAGATGCTTTGGGGCGTTAAGTGGGTGTGGCTGTCGGGCTGACTGTGCTAACTGTGTTAACAATGGCTTTGGCCATAATACATCTTTTTTTGAAAAGAAAGAAATCTGTTTAATGGCTCTTCCGTCCACTTGAGAAGCTTTTGAAGCTGTTGTTGCTATTTTAATGTGGTCGATTTTCTAAATTTAAACAAATAAACAAACACCACACACACACACTCGCACAACAAATAACCTGCCTGACTGATTGTTGTTGTTGTTATTGTGGAAAGTTTATTGTTTTTAAACCTGAGCAGAAACTATTTGATATTTGTTCTTTTGAGTTTCTGTTGCTGTTTTGAGTACCCGTTAATTTGCCGCTCGATACATGCCAAATTCATTCACCATATATTCACTGTATTCACATTCATTCTCAACAACAACTCATTGCTGAATGACTCTTCCGTTTGTGTTTTCCGCTCCGTTCGATTCCTCAACGTGTAATCCCCCTTGGTGAATCAACAATTACAGTTCAATTTAATCCCAACAATAATTCGACTGTTAATTATGCCTTATTAATTGCGCATTAAGTTACTAATAGATTTTCTCTGGGGGTATTGATGTTTCAGTGGAAACCCATCTAAAGGAAAATCATAAAGCATCTCTCTATATAAATGTAAATTATATGGATATTGTATGGACATTATATGGATTCCAGGTAGATAATTATTTTCTTAGAATTACAATAGAGTGCACACAAACTTATGGAAACACAAATTGTTTTATTCAACTTCATATCAATATCCAATCAATATCAAATATCCTGAATATATTTTTATGAAATTAAGACCAATTGCCATAATTTTATTAAGCCTTAACCAATTTTATTACGGACTAAAAATATTATGTTAATGTGTCCTCCAATTTGATACTGCATCAACATTTTATTCATTTGCAACCTTCTATCTTTTAAATGTCTACTTTTCCATCTTTTTCCTTCACACTTTTTCAAAAACGTCAAGTGTCACAACTTTTCCAAAACTTACCCGATTTCTCTGCGGAATGTCAATTTTTAAATTATTTGACTTCAAATTTGATTCTGAATAAAAATTTTATTAATAATAAAGATCCGTTTTTTTATTCAAAAATGCCCACTTATCCATATCTAAACTTGATACTTTTTTAAAAACTTTAAACTGTCATAACTTTATCAGAGCCGAACCGATTTCATTACGGATTATGAATATTATATTTATGTGGCCTCCACATTAATACTGCATCAAAATTTTATTCATTTGCACAATTTAATTTTCTTTTCAAAAATGTCCACTTTGTCCATACCTACCCCTTGATAATTTTTCAAAAATATTAATTTTTCAATAATTTGTCAAAACGTAACCGATTTTATTGCGGAATGTAAATTTTATCATTGCTCAAATTTGATTCTGTTTTATTCGTTTGCAAAATTTCTTCTTTATTTTTTTTAAATATCCATTTTTATTCATATCTTATCAATATTATCAAATTTGATTCTGCAGCAAAAATTTATTTATTTCAAAATTTAATTTGTTCCCTACATTTAAGTATCCTGCATTTTTCCGACAATATTTACTTTTAGAGCTACTCCAAATAGGGAAATAGGAAATTTATTTCATAACCTCTCGCTTTCCTGGAAAACCTTTCTTTGACGACCTTTTAGTCCGTCAAATTAGCCTCAAGGGAATGTTGCTACTTTAACGGAATGGTTTCTAATGAAAACAATAAATAGGCTTAGCTACAAACTATTTAATAAAAATAAAATTAAATAAAGCAGCCTCTTGAATTAAATTTCACTTTCTTCTTCACTCTTTGTGCTCAAGTTACTTAAGTATCTTACTCTAATTTAAACTATTCCTTAATAATTTAATCCACTTCGTAGCACCTGTTTGCTCTGTGAAAGAGCTGAGTTCAATATCCTCACAATATACCACACTCTGGAGTTTCTTTTTGAAAATCATGTTGGGGATTTAACAAGCCTAGGCCTGATATAAGTAGTAAAAAATTAGAAAGGGAGAGATAGATATGAAAGTCGGGGAGATGCTACGCAACTAGTGTCAAGAATCGCATAAATTTCCGATTCCGGGCAACATACAAATGCGTTGACGACTGACTCGAACTCCAACTCCAACTCAAACTCAAAGTGTGCCATTTAATGGCCACCAAAGGTCACGTTCACACCAACATAATGGCTAAATGGGGCTCGGCCCGGCTCTGACAATTCAGGTAATGTGGATAATTTGCTGTCAATGATGTGTAACGCCGCCAACAACAACAACAATGTTGATGTTGATGATGATGATGATGAAGAAGAGAAAAGAGAGAGGAGATGGAGGCAGCTCCTTGTATTTGTTGTCAAACAACACGGCACGCAGCTCTAATAGCTCTCTGCTGCTCGGCCTGCATTTAACGGCTATGGAAGCGACTATAAATAGGCAGCAACTAAATGTTAATGGGCACTTCAGCGAGGGGCGAAGTTTTGACAAATCACCCCACAAAATCGGAGCAATAACAACGATGATCGATGATTTGTTGTTTTGTGATTCAAAAGATGCAACTGATGCAGCAGACGAGTGAGCAAATCAAAATTTGACAAGCTGTTGAAATTAGATATACAAGTTCGTAGATCCCTAGATCTATCCCTTAAACATAAATCAGCCACGACAAGATGTCACGCTCTATAAACTATAACTGCAATTGGTGTTTTTGGGGTTTTTCTTCTTGTTTTTTTCGATTAACTTGCGGCGTGGCAACTAAACAAACAATCGAAGCGTCGTTTTATGGCTTAACGTGATCGTACGAAACTCAGAAGCGATCAGTCAAAACTAAAACTAAATAGAAAACATTGTTGTTTCAGACCTTGTGCAATAAAAATGAGAAAATCTATTTGTTTCCAATACTATTCATGGCATAGTTCTAAAAATAAGCAAAAACCAAAACACTGAAAGCGACACGACACAACAATGTGGCACGTTGCATGTAGATTTCGGACTGATCCTCAGACCTTATAGCTGTGATCTTTCGTTCTAGGATAACCCATTGTTTTATGACCCATTTTTGGCCGCGGTAAAACGATCGTAAAAATCTTCTCAATGGGAAGAGTGAGAGCGTGAAAAATCCTTTGTATCAGTTGCGAGTTCATCAGATCAGTTTAGTTTAGTTTCAGTTCAGTTCAGATCCCGGACATATGTGAATTGCATGTGCTCAAAAAAAACTTCAATTGGTTTGGTATTTATTGTTTTTATTTCTTTCAAATGAGACTCTGCTTTCTACTTGAGACCATCCATCGGATCGTTAAACAGATCATCATCCTAGTCCTGTGTTTTAAATGTATACAACATTATTTTACGACCTTCCACGATATGGCTAAAGACTTTCATTTCTTCAACGTACAGCAAAAATGGCGCACTTGACTTTCAACTACCACATACGTAGGTCTCATCTTGTTGTAATTGTGAAAAGTCGTAAAAAACCGAAAGGAAATTGGATTATGTTCCAGATAGCACAGCGTCTACAATTCCATGGAGATAAAACAGCTCTCAGTCTTTTATTTCAAAGATATTTTTCTGTCTAGTCAACTTATGTTTTGAGAGCATCTTTAAATGTGATTAAATTTCAAGTTCAAGATGAGCTCTGTCTGAAACCTATAAGATCTATACACTCCTATATACTTTCTCTTTCTGGAATTTTGATAGAGAGGTGCTTTTAAAATTTATTATTTATATTATACCAATTTTGTTCGATTATATCTTTTACTATCTATAATTTTATATATGAATTTCTATGCTGTTCCATAATATTAATTTAATTTTTTTAGTTCTAACCAGACTGCAAAATATAAAATATTTTCTTTACTTTTTAATTAAATTCCCATTTCTTCCTAGAATTTTTCCTTCCAATATATTTACAAGAAGAAAGGAAACAATTCGAAAACTCAAGTCTACTTCTAACCATAAAATGTATTAACATTTTTCCATTTATTCCGTATTATATTTACAACATTTCCATACGAATCTTTAACTAACTCTAACTAAAACTTAAATAAACATTCAAATTACATTGTTTAAAGATCAATAGATCAAGTCATTGTCTAAAAATGTACATGCCCAACTCAATATGTAAACTTGCTCAATTTTGATTTGTTGAAAATATTTTAGCTATATACATATTTGATGAATACTTGAATACTTTGAATACACCCACACAAAATGATGAGACTCCGCCCACCTAAAGAAATTCTCAGGCAAATGAGCAAAAGAACGCACTGTGAGATTGAGTGATGTGCATGTGTGTGTGTGTGTGCGTGTATGTGTCTGTGTGAGAGAGAGAGTATATAAGTACATGTGCAGCTAAAGAGAGACGCCCCCTGCTGGAAGTGAGCGCACCAATGAGACATTTGCATTAACCCTACAACGATCAATACTGAAGATCAGTGAAGAAAACTCATAAAATACTTTGCTTAGGATAATTTTAGTTAGTAATACTTATAATAGAACTTTTATCTTTTAATATCAGTAGTTTTTTAACAAAATAATTATTTTTAGTGATCCTCATTTCCAGATTCTTATGATCTACTTTTCGTTACATGATATGGAATAAATTTAGTAAGTAATACTAATTAAAGAATTTTTATCATTAAATATCAGTAGTTTTTTGACTCAATAATTATTTTTAGTGATCCTCATTTCCAGATTCTAATGATCTATTTTTCTTTGCATGATATGGCATAAATTTAGTTACTAATACTTAAACTAGAATTTTTAAAATTTAAATATAACTAGCTTACTGACTTAATAATTTTTTTTAGTGATCCTCATTTCGAGATTTTTTTTTTATCCAATTAATACTACTCCCTTCATATGCGACGTCAGGCCACAAAATTTACATACTCTCATAGAACTTATGTGTGTGTGTGTGTGTGTGTGGGAGTGTGATCTGTATTGGTGAGTATTTATAGTACATTGCGCTCTCCCCCGTACACACACACACACATGTCACTTGCAAGTGCTTCTATCCAACCCACAAATCCATATCCATTTATTTGTCGATCGGATCTCTTCGAAGACGCAACAAATCGTGGCGCGCGGAATAAGAATTTCGTTTGGATACGGAAATACTTTAAAAAGATCTTAGAGATCGAATCCCTATCACAACTACCCACAAAAGTTATAGATAGTGTCGTGTTAGTGTCTTTAATACAAGGAATACGCTTAAATTTCGCGAAAATAGAAAGAAAAGTTTCAAAAACAAAAAGGTGTTAAAAAATTTAAAAAATTCTTAAATATAATTACAATAAAAGGAATATTTGAATAAATATAAATATAAATATGCTGCCCACATCTTGTTATACGAGTGCAACGGCAATGCCGGATAACGATCAACTGGTCAACAGCCTTTTGGCCTGTCCGGAATATTTGCGAGCCAGCAATCCATTTACAGCAGGTGCCGTCGGAGCCATGACCATGGATGGATTGGCCTGCAATGGTTTTCCATCATCAGCATTCTATTATCAGGGCATGGATAACTTTCTCTCGCTGCACAACAATATTTGGAATTTGCCCATTTCATTTTTGCATAACACCCATCGACCTGAGAAGCCGCCGTTCTCCTATATAGCTCTGATCGCCATGGCCATAAGTAGTGCGCCCAATCAGAGGCTCACACTCAGCGGCATTTACAAGTTTATAATGGATAAGTAAGTGAATAAAATTGGATGTTTTATAGACATTAATTTATATTGAAGATAATTTATATGAAAACTATTAATTATCTTAAAGATACTATTATATCTGATGCTATTTTATAACCGTAACCAAACTAAGATAGACATAAATATGTTTCAGTTTTCTAAAAACAACAAAAAAGTTCAAAGTTGGAAAAGAATTTAAAGTTCCGACAAATATATTTACATGTTTAATTGCCAATTATCAATTCTAAAATGGCAAAGATTAAAAAATTAATTATTCTTAGACTTAATACTGAGATCGCATACATATCTAAGTTTTATTGAAGAATAAGAAAAACCTGAAAATGTTTTTCAAATTATCCCAAATAAAATTAATTTTTTTAAATTGAAAAAAGGGAATTACAGGAAATATGCACAGTTTTTTAAATAAATAGAATATTAAAGTCTATAGCACCTTATAAATAGGTGGAAATAGATTCTTAAATTTAAAATTTTAAAGGAAAGTTTAAAAATGGCAAAGAATAAGGAATTGCTAATGTACTTAATGTATGTACTTAGATCGCATAAATTATTGAAAATGTGAATTTTATTAGAATTTGTTTTTTTCAAAATAAAATGAAATTTTTTGATTGGAAAATATGTAATAGGGAGCTACAGAAAATGTGCATAGTTTTTAAAGTAAATAGATTATTAAATTCTATAAAACCTTATATATGTGTACATAGGTAGAATTATATCCCTTAATTATAAAACTTGAACTTTAGTTGAAACTTGAAAAATTAAAAAATGACAAGAAATTCGAAATTTCTAGTTCTAAATCTATTGTATACTGTACTTATTGCTAAGAGAATTTTGGAAATATGACTTTTAAAAGAATATACTGAGAGATTTGAAATATATTCAATTTTTTTTAATAAACTACGTAAAAAAAGAATCATATTGATTTACTCAATATCTAGAAATTGGAAGATATTTAACCCATATTTGACCATACCGCTGCATCTGATAAATATCAAATATTCTTAACAATTGAAGTATTTTAAATTTAACATAGAAATGTTCCTTAAATAGACAATTCAGACTCAATATTAAAAACTTGTTGGTATATTTTAAACAAAGTATATCTTGGTACAAATCAGCAATAACTAAAAATATGTGTATATTTTGGTTTATTAAAGCTGACAAGCGTAATGTTAACTCATATATAATATTTAACTTGCCATTAAGAAATATACAATGCAATAATATTTTATTAAAACAAATTAAAATCCCACACATAAAAATAATTATAAATGTCGGAACAATTTCGATATTTGACCAATATTTTTGGCGCATTTCCAGCAATGGGTGGATAAACCCAATGAAATGATTCCTTATAAATTTGGCAGTACTACTATATAATTCTACAACTCTCTTTCAATCGATTCTTTTGATTATTTAAGATTTCCCTACTATCGTGAGAACAAGCAAGGCTGGCAGAATTCCATCCGGCACAATCTGTCGCTGAACGATTGCTTTGTGAAGGTGGCGCGGGATAAGAACACCATTGATGACAACGACAGTGCTGGGAAGGGCAGCTACTGGATGCTGGATGCCTCCGCGACGGATATGTTTGAGCAGGGCAACTACCGACGGCGACGCACCCGACGGCGGCACTGCGCCAATGCCAGTCGATATGAGCGGGATGCGGGCTCGCGGGTATGTAGTGAATCATCAAATAAATATAAACAATATATAAATCTTTGATATGCACATATCCACATAGGATGCCAATGCAAGCAACGATGGCGAGATCAGATCCCCGAGCGATTCCCTGGCCGACTTTGATATATTCTGCACTGACAGCACGGCCGCAACCAGGCCCAACTATTCGGATCGCATTACAGAGCTGCATCGTCAGTACTTGTCGGTATCCTTTGGCTTCAACAATCTGTTCAACAACGAAGCACGCAAAGATGCCACCACAGCCTTCAACTCGGCCGACAGTCCGTGCTCCAGTCGAACGGCCCAAAGTGCCACGGATGTGGCCCATCTTCATGATGATTTACATTCCCCGAGCGCCTTCACTCCGCCACTTTCACAGCGACGGGAGCCGGCGGCGGCGTTCGATGCACTTAAAGGGTTGCACGATTTACTGGGCGGTGACACGCCCACAGCGCCAACTGCGGCAAACAACAATAAATCAAAGACAACAACCCTATTTACAATTGAGAACATAATTGGCAAACAGTAGCCAGAAATGCAAAGAATTTCGTATACATACTATAACATTAAATTGATCAATTGTTAATACATATTAAATTTATTGTTTGTTTTACTATTTGAGCCCATAAACAAAACACTATAAATTGCTTCTCTTTTGGATTTTAACGGTTTTTTATTATTCTCGAGTAGAAAAGAACTTCTCAATTACCCATCCTATTGAGAGCGCAGAACGGCGGAGGCGCGACGGACAGCAGCCTATAAACAAATTAAAGAATTGGTTATAATCTATCTTAAAGTCAATATTCAATTAAAGCTAAGATATCTGTGTCAGTTTAGTAGTTTCGTCACGATCTTTCAGAGATCTTGGTAGTATTTAAATCGATATCATCAGTGTAATTAAAGTCGAGTAATCAATTATAGAATGTTTACCTGCAAGTAAATATAAATATTTATAGATTAGTAACTGATCAAATGGTGAAAGTATATTTAATTGCAATAATAAGTGCAGTCAGAGGATTTTATCAACAAGACAGTTCTGAGATCTTGGTGTAGTAGTAAATAAAGATATCATCATAAAAATTATATGGAGAAAAAGATTGCATTGAAAGCGAATTATTACCTGGGTCAGATCCTTGCGGTACTTGGAGCCAATCAGCAGGTTCTTCAGTTTCTTCAGGGAGCGACGAGGACCAGCCTTGAAGTTAACACGCACGGTGTTCTTGACTGGACGCTGGACATATTTGCCCTTCTTCAGGACAGCGGTGAATCCCTTCTTATCGGCAGCGGGCACAACACCAACGGTCTTCTTGTGCACAATTCCGCTGTAGCGGTAAGAGCTGACATTGGTCAGATTGTTGGGCTCCTAAAAGAAATTACCAAATATGTTAATAATATTGTTGGACATCTTGACAACAACTCAATACTTTGTTCAATATTGTCAGATTAAAGTTACTATCATGTTGTATTCAAATATCATTGTGAAAGTATAAAGTTGGAAACATCATTGAACAATTGTAGTGTGTGTGAGGAAGAGAGAGTTTCAGACTTACTGTGCTGAAGGGTTTCTTAACATCACGCTTCTTCAACAAGAAAGCGTTGTTGTTGCGAATGATCAACCAATTGAGGTGCGAAGAGGTTGCCATCGTACGTCTGCAAAAATAATAAAATTTCGATTAGAATAAATTACTTCAGACAGGCAAAGTTGTTTAGTTGAATACTAAATTCAGTCTTGGGTGATGAATTATAGTCTTCAAGAACTCTTCCGCCAAAATCATTCATCATGTTAGCCAACTTTAAAAAGGGCTCATGAAACAAACTGTTGCTTACCTTGATTTTTGAAATGATGAGGAAAAAGGCAGCAACAGACGCCATATGAAAAAGAAATTACAAAGTTAGTTATCACCTTACAAAGGGTATAGTAAAATGTAGTATGTTAAATGATATCAGTCTTGGGTGATGAATGTAGTCTTCAAGAACTCTTCCGCCAAAATCATTCATCACAAAAGGTAGTCAATATACGAAAATCCCACATGTGCTCACCTTTATGGAGAAACAGCCGCATACAAAAACAACAACAGCGCGCAGCACATGAAATGGAAAATAAAATGAAGCTAGTTAAATCAAGTGTCATATGGAAATCAAACTAAGATTATTCTTATATATTTTATATCAGTCTTGGGTGATGAATGTAGTCTTCAAGAACTCTTCCGCCAAAATCATTCATCATGGAATGAGGAGTCGCCGCCGACAACGTGCACGTGTGTGGTTAGCACACAACTTTTTACCTCCAATATATTTCACATTTGCGGCCATGGCAGAAGCAAACACTTTATGCACACATGCCAGTTAATAAATGTGGTATATTTTTGTGTCGTGGACTGCACTCAGTAAGCTATAACTTAACTAAATCAAGACAAAATGCAAAATGCCCACCTTTTCTCGTTGAAAGACAAGCAGGAAAGAAATATGGCAGCCGCAGAGAAACGCAAAGTTGGCTGCGATTAACGGCGCAGTGTTGCATCGTTCGGATATCGATACTATCGAGGCAGCACCGCGATTTAGTTAATATCGATGCTAAACTTTCAAAACAAACATTGAGCTGATTTTATTCACATTTAAACAATTGTTTAATGAAACGATAGTGTAAAAATTAGTTACATAATTTTACTTTTAAATTAAATTAAGCAAAGGAGGTACTTTTAATTATTGCTAGGTGCTCGTCACCCTAATGAGCTGAATTTGCATTAATTTATTTTTTAAAGTTAAATGGAAAATAAAATATATGAAAAATATTCAGTCTCTAACAAAATATTCCAAAAGTATCCACCTCTTTTCTGCGATGAAAAATTGGTTGAACATTATCGATAGTGCTAAGTCACAGCACTATACAAATTATAATATTCGATATATCGACAGTGCCATCGGTAGTACAGCGGAGAAACATCGATATTTTCAGCTAACATAAAAACATCGATATATCGATGATAGCATCGATATCGATTCGATAGTTTCGCAGCTCTACTTGTCAGACACATTTCCGAGGTCTATTCGCAAAAAAGTTAAATTACAGTTAAATTAAAGTACGTAATTGTATTAAAACGTTTCAGAAAGTTTTTGTTTTAGGCTGTGGTTTCTTTTTATCGTCGTATGTCCATCCAGAATTTAAACACTCGTGGTAAGTAAGCATGCTTTTTATTTCCATTCTATACACTTGCACGTCGTAATTTACACATGCACATTTGTATGTATGTACATAAAATGGCTGCTTGTTGGGGGCTAGTCTAGTCATCAATGTGATACATACATACGTACATACAGATGTACATGTAAATAGATGACATGGGCATGCATCAGGGGTGTGATTGCAGTTTGTCATGCATATTTAGTATGTTTTCAATTTTATGTATATTTCAGACCCCTTTGCTGATGCAATCAAGGGCAATGATGATGATATTCAAGACGGACTCGTGCACATAAGAATCCAGCAGAGGAACGGTCGCAAGACATTGACCACTGTTCAGGGCTTATCCGCAGAATATGACTTGAAGAAAATAGTCCGCTCCTGTAAAAAGGTAAATAGTGAGAACGAAACACGCGTCACATACATACATCTATGTATGTAAATGTAAATGAAAGTATGCCATGATTATTGATCGCTTTCGCTTTAGGAATTTGCTTGCAATGGGACTGTAATTGAGCATCCGGAGTATGGTGAAGTTCTTCAACTCCAGGGCGATCAACGTGAAAACATCTGCCAATGGTTGACTAAAGTGGGACTAGCGAAGCCTGATCAATTGAAAGTTCACGGCTTCTAAACTGATGCCAAGGAACAAACAAGTCTTACATATAAATACATACACACAAATATATATATATTTACCAAACTTGCTAAAGTTATTTGTTCCGATTAACTACAAACTTCTCTCTTGATAAAAACACATTTATATAAAGACAAAACAATAGACCATTAACAGCGAACAATGTTAATCATACAAGTTAAATAAAATTAAATGTTCATTTTAATTAAGTAACTGTGCGTATAATATTATATTGCCTAATTATATATCTAAAATTATTTTTATATATTTGCTATCTTTCACGGTTTTGAATTAAAACCGAATTGATAGTTTTTTCTAATGTTATCAACAATGAATGGCAAGGTCGCACCCTCAGGTAATCCGCCACCGCCGCCATTTTGATGACGTATTTTAAAAAAAATATCGATTAATATTCCAAGTTCAAAGTTATGACCGAAAATGTTTATATTTCTATGGTTTCCATATTTTTTTAATCAATTTTAATTATACATTTAATAACATTCTTGTTATTAATTTAAATTTTCAGAGATATTGATATTTCCCTTATTTATCGATTACACACGAAAGTTGTTTGGTCACATTATTAATCAAATCGAACGTGTATATTGCTAAGAAAAAAACAAATTTTTTAAGGGGGATAAGTATTTAAATATCTGCATTTTAGACTAGACGCAATGAAGTTAAAAAATGTTGTATACTGAGTTTTAGTTATTGGTTGACCGCTATACCATTTGCAACCATCTCTAGCTATATGTTGGATAAAATTATCGTCTATCGTCCAACCACCACAATCACACATTGTGATTTTGACGACAGCAGTAAAATAGAATTTCATAAATCACAATTAAATTTATTTTAATCATTAGGTGCACAAATTAGGTTGTATAATTCGTTAGTTTGTTAAAAAGCGTTCAACTCCGTGTACGTGTATCACGCGGAACGTTTGGTGTTTCGTTCAGCAATCGCAATTGCAATCGCTGCGAGTGCCCTGGCCAGAAGAACACACATAACAAGTGGTTTTCATTCAATTCATGTCGACGGTGTATGAAAAGTGAGTGCTGCAACCAAAAATAATTGCTGACATTTATTTGGATAACGCAAATATTTCCCGTGTGGTAAGTAAACATCAATGTATCAGTGTATATTTTCTTTAATGCATTTCATTACTGCTGACATTCAAAGGCGAAGCGTATGCATTTTTGTTTAATTAGCAGAAAAATATTAGGTTCTCAGGTTTCATTTCCAACGTTCCAACGTAGCGCCATAAAATTACGTGGGCTTTGCAACAGTACTAAAAGCATTCAAAAAAGTTATTAATTAAAAGAAGTGACGGAATTGTCATTCAATATTCAAAAAGCGTGCGCGTGTTCTTGCAGTGTTTTTGGCTTCGCCTTCTTGACTTCAGTTGATTTTTGCGTGTTTTGCGCCGCATGCAACCATGCAAGCGATGATATATCGAAACGTTTGACAAAAGGAACGGGCGAAAGTTTTTCTATAACGATGAGACGTCAAATTTTTGGCTTTATAAAAAAATTTTCGTGTGACGAGTTCGTTGTCGAAAACAACCAATAAATATTATTTAAAACATTTTCAACGATTAAGTATTTCGTGTGAGCAACTTCTGCGGGTGCGGCGGTGCAAGTTGGTCGGGAAAAATACAAAAAAAAAAATCAATTGCTGGTTCGCTGCTCGGGCCAATTTCAATTTTTATTCTGCGTATATTTGTGTGCAAAAAAAAAAGAAACAAAAGCAAAGGAAGAGAGGCGAAGAAGAAAAGCGAAAATAGCCACGGAAAAGAAAACTAAATGAGAACAAAAATTAAGTCATTGAAGCCACAGACACGAAAAAATAGACGACAACGGTCGAAGTTAGAAGAAAATGAGGCACGAGCCGAGATGAGAATCAGAAGAGACAGAAACAGTGACAGTGACTAGTGCCAGCAGCAGAAGCAGCAGCAGCGACCGCAAAGCAGCAGCAGTATAAATAAATAAATAATACGAAGCAAAGGAAGCAGCGGTGCAGATTAGTGTGTGCTACTCGCATTATAATCAAGTTTCATGCAATTGGAATATATATACATATATATATATCTAGTGAAAATCAAAATTTCCAATTAAAAGGCTCAACTGGGTGGCAGCAGCAGTAGCAGCAGCAGCCGCCGCCGCAACAAGGCAGCGCGCGTGTGTGTGTGCGTGCGTGCGTGTGTGTGTGAGTGTGCGTGTGTGTGAGCGAGTGCAAGCTTGTGTGTGTGTGTGGTGTGTGCGCTGTGTCTGTGTGTGTCGTTTGTGCAAGTTTTTGGGGGCTGTCGGGTGTTCGTTTTGAAAGAGGAGTAGAAAAACGAAAAAAAAAAGAAGAGCCGAGTTGTGTCTTTAAGTGTCTGTGTGTGTGTGCGGAATTCTTGTCAATTCCCCAACATACGTTACCATGGAATATTACTTAGGTTAGTAGAAATTACAATTTCTCAATTTGTAAATCAAACACAAATATGCGGGGCACATAAATACATACCAAATACAAATGCAAAAACAGTGCCCCCGCACTTACGCATACATACTTGCATGGCGAGTATATAAGAGAATCCACACACATACATACATACTCATACATAGCGTATATGCTTTGCCTGCATTACTTTAAGGTGAGGCCAAAACGCAAAGTGTTTTTTTTTTTTTTGCATCAGCTCCGCCACCTCCCCTCCGCCTCCCTTTGGCCCTCGGTCGGTCCGTTTGTGGTTATGTTTAGGATCAAATTAGCTGGCGGCGACTGTTGTTCATTTGTTTGTTTGTGCAATATTTGAAATCCATAGAAAAACTCATCGTCGTCTCGCCAGCAATATAATTCCTATTGAGTTTTCAGTGGAGCCTCTATCTCCAATTACAACGGCTAGCCTAATACCCTGTAGGCATGGAAATAATTCAAAGGGTATTTTGCTACTAAAAATAAAAGTGATAAAAAAAAAAATCATAAGATGTAAATTTAAAAAAGATTAATATTTAATCATCTAAAGCAGCGGTGAGCACGAAATCGGAATTAGGGAGCACTACTACAAAATCAACAACAGCAACCCTATTAGAGTCTATCTTAGCAGCCGCTGCTCCCGGAGCCACTGCGTGCCCACCGCTGATGTAAAGTTTAATTTTAACATTAAAAGGGTTGTATCTTTATCTCCTTTAAATGCTAGGAATTGCTATTTTATTTTTGTATTTTTATGTTGTTTATTGAATGAAACAGCTGTTAAATTTCGGCTGCTGGGTATCTAAAAGTCGAGCATTTCGACTGTAGCGTTATTTTTTTTGTTACGTCTTAGTGCGATTATGCGATTATTTGTATACTAATTTGCTTGCATTCTCTTGGATTTTTGGTTGCAGGAGGTTACGTTTATATGAATGGAGATGCAGTCAAGATTCAGCCGCCAGTTTATACCAATGTTCCTGTTGAAACGGCAATGTTAGCCACCAATTTGTTTGGCACGACGACGCAAATAGCAGCTCCTCCGACCGCAGCCACGCATATACCGTTGATCACAGCAGCAGCAGCTGCCGCCGCAGCAGGAGCAACACCAGCAACAGCCGTAGCAACCGTAGCAGCAGCAGCGCCCTCATCAGCACAACCCGCACAGCATCCACAACAACAGCAGCAGCAGCAGCAACAACAACAGCATCCACATCAGCAGCAACAGCAGCAGCTCATCTCGCATACGCACGCTTCGCACGCTCACGCTGTGGCAGTTGCCGCCGCCGCAGCCGCCGCACAGCAGCAGCAGCAACAACAATCAACACAGACTATACAAACGGTGCAGGCGGTAACGCCGTCAACGGGCCAAGTGCATCTGCAGGCGCATCCACATCCGGCACAACAACAACAGCATTTGCAGTACGGACATCCGGTGGCGCCGCCTCTGCCTCTGCCGCTGCCGCTGCCAGTGTCCAGTGGCGACGCAATCGACAATACCGAATACGCCATCATGAATGGAGCCATTGCTCAGACTCAGGATGGCAACCTCGTTTGCTACACTACAGAGGCCCTCGTACCTGGTGTTAACACTACGAATTTAGTTGCCCTCGAGCAGCAGCCGCCGTTGCCGGAGCTGATGGCACAACAACAACAGCAGCAGCAACAACAGCAGCAACAGCTGGCGGCTGATGAATGCGGCATGCCATTGGATAAGCTAAAGCAGATGCTGGCCACCCAGCTTGATTATTACTTTTGCAGGTAAAAAAAAGAATAGAATAGAATTAAAAATCTTACTCAGATTTAATTAAATTATGTTTTATTTAACAGAGAGAATCTGGCAACCGATACTTATCTGGTGTCCCAAATGGACAGCGATCAATATGTGCTCATAAAGACAGTGGCCAATTTTAATCTTGTTAAGAAACTAACCAAGGACATCAATTTGATTACCGAGGTGCTGCGCGAATCGCCCAACGTTCAGGTCGATGACGAGGGATTGCGCGTGCGCCCCAACCACAAGCGTTGCATCATCATATTGCGAGAAATATCCGACAACACGCCACTCGATGACGTCAAGGTAACAACAACGACGACGACTCATCGAACTCAAAACCAAACCCAGAAACCAAACCAAAACTTAATTAAAGACGAATGCTTAAAACACTTATTCAAATGACGATCACGTATTTATTATTAGTAGTTTTAACCTACAGTCGTCGTATAAAGTATTTTGACCAAACTAAAGTTAAACATACTCTTAATTTGAATCTACTTCATGTACATTTTGGCATCAATGGAAAGGTCATTTAAATTCCGTTTGATCCATTAATCCTTTAAGAACTCATTGAAATTTTCGAATTTTTCTTAAAGACTAGTTTTAACTTTTTTCCTCGGTTTCATACATAAAATATTTTGATGCAAAAAGTTTCTCTAAACAATTCTAATAGTGAGTGTAAAAATTGTTTTTCAAAAATCTCTTCGCTAGTAATTTTTAGGATTTTTTGTATGAGATGATCTCACAAAAATGTTGTATGAAAAGGATGAAAAAGTGGCTAAAATAATATTTTAATCAATTTTCAAAAAATCATAGAAAATACTAGCAAAGCGATTTTTGTAAATATATTTTTGCAGTCACTTTTAGAATTGTTTGAAGAATTTATTTTTGCATCAAAACATTTTTGAGACCGAGGTAAAAGTTTAAGCAATAGATATTTATAAAAATTCAAAGTTTTCAATGGGTACTTAATGGGTTAAGGAAAGTTTTGTATCATTCAAACGGAATTTAAATGACCTTTCCATTGATGCCAAAGTAAACATAAAGTAAGTTCTAATTACGAGTAGATTTAACTTTAGTTTTGTCAAAATACTTTATCCGACGACTGTATTTAACTTGACCATTAATTGCTTGCGTTTAATCTAATGTATATATATTTTCCTCTCTTTTTCTCCAGGCTCTGTTTAGCAGCGAAAACTGCCCTCGTCCAATTTCTTGCGAGTTTGCGGCCAACAATTCGTGGTACATCACCTTTGAGTCGGATGAGGATGCGCAGAAGGCGTTCAAGTATTTGCGCGAGGAGGTTAAAGAGTTTCAGGGGAAACCCATAATGGCGCGCATTAAGCCCAAGTCGTTTATTAATAGAATAGCTGCAGTACCAAATATTAAAAACGGTTATCGTCTCAATTCACCGCCAACTGCCACAGTTTATGATCCAGCTGCTGCTGCGGCAGCCGGTGCGGCGGCAACAGCTGCTGCTGCTGCTGCTGCCGTTAACTACAATCCGGCACAGCAGCGTTTTGTCTATGCCGGCAATGGTGCGGCCATAGCGGCACCTCCAGTTCCCTACAGTGGACAATTAGTGATTGTGAGTGTAAACATATAAGATAAATGTATTTATAACAGCGGTGGGCACGCAGTGGCTCCGGGAGCAGTGACTGCTTCCAACTTAGGTAGACTCTAATAGGGTTGCTGTAATTGATGTTGTTGTAGTGCTACCGAATTCAGATTTTGTGCCCACCGCTGGTGCAAACCATAAGATAAATATATTTATAACAATTAACTTAAACATTTCCCTCTCTCTCTCTTTGTTTTAGCCCTTTCAGCAGCAACAATATTATACTGGTCTAATGGCAGCACCCTGGCAGGCAGCTCCTGTCGCCACTGGAGCGCATGGACAGAATTTCTATGAGATTGGCGGCAACATATTCGCTGCCAATGGTTTGGCACCCCAAGCAGTGGCTGCCAATTTTACGACTGCACCACCACCGCCACCCACCGCACAAATTGTTAGCAATAAGCCGCAGGGCGGCGGCGGCGGTGGACGCTACAATAGCAATCATCGCGGCAATCCCAATAATTTGGGTAGCACGGGACCACGTGGTGAGCCGCGCAATAAACCGCCCAGAAATGCGCAACAACAACAACAACAACAGACGCCATCGCACATACCAGGTGGCAATATAATAATGTCAACGGCGTTGCGTTGTGTGGTGCCGGCTACCATTGTGGATCCCATGCAGCAGCAGCAGCAGCAGCAACAACAGCAGCAACATCAGCAGCTGCAGCAGCAACAACAACAGCAGCAACAACAACCAGCAGCGAGTTCCAGTCAGGTGCAGTCACAACAAATGGTGACAACGGGCAATTCAGCTGGCGGCTCAGCACGTTATGCCATCAAGAGCAACTGGAAAGGTGGCATGCAAAAGAATCTGGACAAGGGCTATGGTGCACAGCATCATCACTACAGCACACAGCAGCAGCAGCAGCAGCAGGTGCATCATCAGCCACAACAGCAGCAGCAGCAACAACCGACGCACTATCAATTGCCTTCCTCCAGTGCCGCGAGCACAACTCATGCTACCTATGCGAGCAGCACTGCAACACTGTCACTGACACCTCAATCACAACAACAACAACAACAGCAGCAGCATCATCATCTGGTGGTGCATGCTCAGCCTGTGGAGCTGCTGCAGCAGGAAACTGCTGCTGGCGGCGATAATAATGTTGTGACTGTTGTGGAGCACAGCTCGCACAGCATGCAACAACAACCAAGTCGCAGCAACATGTCGGCCAGCTCCTCATCCTCGCTGGCCACCTCCAATAGTGGCAAGGAACTACAACAGCAACAACAACAGCCATTGCATTGGCAGACACGTCCACGGCGTCGTCGACGTGATGAAGATGGCATAAATTACTCACCTGGCGGTCGTGTTAACGTAAGTGCAACTGGAGATTGGAACAACTATAAATTTACTCACATATTGTACTCTGATTGTCTGCAGATCTATGGTGGTTCACCCCAACAGCTGTTGTCCTCGTCGTCCGCCGCCTCGTCCACTGGCAATGTGCAATCGGCGGGCGGCTCAACGCATCGCGAGAGTCACTATAGCAGCAACAGCAGCCATGATGCAGCTGGTCCAGCGCCACAGCCACAGCATCGCGGCAATTATAAGGGCAACAACTATAATCCCAATTATCATGCTCAACAGCATGCGGCGTCCATGCAGCAGCATCATCATCACCAGCACCAGAATCATAGTCACAGCACGCTGCCATCGTCCCAGCAGCAACAGCAGCAGCAGCAGCATCATGTGCCTGCTGCCCAGCAGAGCTCGGGACATCCGTATCATCATCATAATCATCATCACCATCATCACAACTCCATTGGCAGCAATGTGGGCAACAGCGGCGGACTTGGCGTCAGTGGCAGCAGCAGCAGCAGCAATAATGCTGCTAGCAACAACAGCAGCAACAACATGTCCACCAGCATTGGCAGCAGCGGTGCTGCTGGAGGAGGAGGAGGAGCTGGCGGTGGCGGCAACAGCAGCAGCAATGAGCGCAATTTGCATCATGGCGGCGGCATGGGCTATCAAGGTCACAATGCACACCACCAGCAACAGTTGCAGCAGCAGCAACAACAACAGCAGCAGCAACAACAAGCATCGGCGCCCGTGCAGCCACCGCAATTTGATTTGGAGGCATCTGCCTTTCCACCATTGCCAGCAACATCAGCACCGTCACATGCTCCACATCATCCCAGCAACGCCGCCCAACATAGCTCCGCCAACAGCAGCAACTCCTCCTCCGCAACGGCAGCCGGCAGCTTGAGCCACAAGCAGCAGCAGCAGCAGGCGGCCAATCCAACTCAGGCTCATCATCAGGCTGTTGTGCAGGAGAGCAGTCACGTTGCTGGCGAGGAGTCGCGTTCAAGCAATCATCATCAGCATGCCGAGGGCAATGCGCACAGTTCCTCCATAACCACCAGCGGCACCACCGCAGCCGCAGCCACAGGTGGCGGCAATTGGGCAGAGAATCGTCTGTCGGATGTGGTGCGCACGGGCAAAGGCAAGGCACGCAAGGATGCCCATGCAGCTGCTGTCCACAACAACAACAACAACAGGCATCATCAGCAGCAGCAGCAACATGTGCCGCAACAACAACATTATCAACAACAGCGAAATATGGCAATTAGTCCTACGCCAGCAACAACAACAGCCACAATGGTGGTCACAATGGCGCCCGCTGAGGAGACGCCACGCCCATTGGGCAACAATACTAAAAACTTTACTAAGCAGAGCTCTAGTAATAACCCGATCCATGTGATAAAGTGTGTAACACCAAATATCAATGCCAGCAACAACAAGTTGAGCAACAACAACAATGCGACGACGTCATCGTCAACAACAACAACAGGAACAACAACAACTACAGCTGGCGATGATTCAGCAGCAGCAGCTGTTGGCGGTGCTGCCCAGCAGCTGGATAAATCAAACAAGACTGAGGATGAAATGCATCCAAAGCAGCAGCAGCAGCAGCAACGCCTAGTCGAGGGCTATGGCCAGCAGCTGCCGCAGCAGCAACAGCAACCGCAGCAGATGACAAATGAGTATGGGCGCGGTAATATGGGCGTGGCCGCCGCGTCTGCTGGTACACTGCCAAGCACGGCGGGCGCTGGCGCCTGCAGCGTGGCAACAACCACCAACAGCAACACAACAACAACAACAACAGCTCAACTAACCAGCGGAATCAACGAGCTGAGTCTGAGAGAGAGCCAAAGTCAAGGTCAGCACAGCAAGAAGTCCGCTCTGGCCAAAAAGGAGCTTAACAGTGCCGGCAAAGATGTCAGCAAACACAAAAGCGTCGCCACATCCACCACAAACACCAACAGCAGCAGCAGCAGCAACAACAGCAGCGGCAACACCACCTCCAATTCTGTGTCAACGGAAAACATTGCCGCCGCCGCAACGGCCAGCAGCAGCAGCAGCAGCAAACTGAGCTATGCCCAGGTGGCGCAGCATCACAAAACCGCCGCCGAGAGCAAAGACAAAGACGGCGCTCTATCGCCCACGGGTGGCAGCCACAAGCTGGAGCTTGTCTTTGGCGACACTGCGTCGTCAGTCGATAAAGCAGCAGGACTGACAGTCACAACTGCAACTGATAAACGGTTGGGAGCGACTGGGGGCACAAATGCAAGTGCTGGTGCAGGTGCAATAACGCTGGCTGGCAATAAAGCTGCCAGCGGCACACAGACAACAGCAACAACAATGAACGCTCATCAGTCGAGTGGTCATCAAGCTGCCAGCGCCAAGGATAAGGGTGTGTAAATTGAATCGTTATTTACAGGAATTCAAACCGAAACAAATATAATATATATATTTTTTTTCTCGCTTACAGACGCTGGTCCGCGTGAATCGCGTTCAAATGCTGCCATGATTGCTGGGACCATGCGTCAGAAGAGCAAGGAGAAACCAACGCAACAGCAGCAGCAGCATTATGGATCATCGTCCGCTGATCACAACAACACGAACACGAACACGAATGCCAATCAGGGTGGTGGTCGCAAATCGAGAGCGAATAACTCTTAAAAGCAAAGAAGGTCGCCAAATCCGCGACAAATGTGAAATGTACTACCAAACAAACAAACACACATACACACTTAAAGAGGTGCAACACCACAGCAACCACAACAACCACGACGCACTCTTTGGCCAACAACTGGGCCGGAATGCGCCCCACTCCACTCCACCACACCCACTGTACATAAATTCCATGTGTAAATACAAGAGCAAGAGCCGATTTTTTGTTTTATATCTATAAGAGCGCTATATAGATATTTACAAGCTAACCAAGGAGGCATATATAAGGTAAATAAGAGAGATTATATATATATATATATATCTAATGATAACTAATCCAACCTTCTTTCTATATAGTTGTCGTCGCACTGCAGCAGTTGAAGGAGGCGATGCAGCTTGGACCAGTTATCATATAATATAATAAATAGTAGGCAAAGGAATAATGGTGCATAAACATTAATACACAACAACTATATATACAAGCATATATATATGTGTATAATCAGTTAAAGTTAATCAGCACACACACAAACACACACACACCAGACCACACACACACACACACACACACTTCTATACATACTTATGTAGTTTAGTGCAACATTTGAGAGAAGAATGAAAACGGAAATGATATGCCCAAGTTAAGTTTACGATTACGATTAATCTAATCTCTGAAGTTAGCCAAGTTGCAATCAATTGCAATTGTTGTTAACACAAACAACAACAGCAACGACAACAACAAAACAACAACAAAAAGATAAACAATAGCATTACTCATTACTTATTACTCATTGCTAAATGTGTATCATGAAATATGAAGCTCATGAGAACATTGTTAATTATCTTTATTAATTTTTTTCATTTGCTTACATGCAAAAAACATTTTAGCCAAAACACATACATACACACACACATACACACGGAGTGTATAGTTTAGTATATGAAAAAAATATAAAAACTATATACGCTAGTCCCACTCATTTATATTGTTTATAACATTTGATAGTAGGCGACCATTGAAGTCTTTCGTTTTTAGTTGATTTAGAGCCATTTGTTTTTTAATTTAAAATGGGATTCTTGTACTTAGTTCACGTCATGAGGGATCCTTAACCAATATAAACACAGACTGGCACACCTTCACACACACACATAGACACACACACACTAATTTTATATTTATATGTATATGGAAATACTTGCATACATTTTCAAATTGCATTTCTTTCACATATACAAAAAAAAAACAAGGCAATTTTCTCAGTTTGATGGTTTCACATATTTTAACAACAAACAAACAAACAAAACAAACAACAGCTACTACTACAACAGCAACAAAAAGAACAAACAAACAAGTTAAATGCATTGCTATAATAACTAAAAAAAACTTTATAACGTATAGACAACAACAACAACTAACTAACTATCTAATGTTAAACAAACAATTAAACATATATATAAATATATATAATTCTGTATATACGACAACGACACACACACACACACACATACACTAAGTATACAACAAAAAAAGGTGCCATAAACTAAATACACACACACACAATAAAATTCTATGAGGTTTAGGACAACACAAATAGGCATTTAAATATATAAAACATATATATATATAATCTCTATCAACATTATTATCTTACAAATTTCATTTCTATCTCTTTGGTTGTCCTATAAAGAAAACGGAAAAAAAAAAACAAAACAAAAACCATTGTATTGTATTTAATTAATTTTTGATTTTGTTTTTATTGATTGTTTGGTGTTTTTTTTGCTTAATTTGCATTATGATTTTGTACGCACAATTTTTGATTTTCGTTTCAAAGTTTGAAGTGTATAAGCATGTAAATTAAACTTAAGGCATTAACAACAACAACAACAAAAAATTGGCAGTAAAATAGATGAAAAACAAAAATAATCAATATTTATATATATATATATATATATGAATATAGACTAAGCGCATACGATATACATAAACTATACAGATATATACATAATGCTAAAGCTATAGCTATGCTAGTGATTAAGTGATATGTTTAGGACTATCCATATATATATACATACAATATATCTAGAGTACATACTACAGGCGAGAGAGAGAGATCAAGAGAATTTCACATTATGTTTGTTTTATCGAGTATGAGAAGAAAACAACAACGTACGTCTCCGCCCTTTTCACTTCCAATCAAGCAACCAATCAATCAACAATTTGCTATATTCTCATTTATTTTGTTTATGTATAAATATAAATATATATATTTTTTTTTAAACAATTAGCAAACAATTTAGCCAGGCTAGAGTGAGTGCGCTCTGCAACTGTTTTAATAATATACCAAATGAAGAGAATTCTCTGCCCCTCACCATCTTATTATTTTATTTTACCCTAAGCAAGACTTCCACAAACACATAATTAAAAATATATACGCAAATTTATATATATATATACGTGTATATTTATTTAAAGTAAATATATATTTTTTGTTTCTATGAAAACAATCGAATATGCTAAGTGCCTATACTAAATACATGTATATATATATATAGAATATATATATATGAGTGTAAATTACACATGTATATATATATCATATTGAAAAACTGTACAGTCCGCTCCACTGAGCCAAGGTCGCTGTTTGTTTTGGTGTTATCTCCTAAGTTCATAAAAAAAAAACAGCTGCCCCCACATACCATATATATTGTATACCATACTATAACTAAACTAAATACTATAACTAAAAAAAATATCATTAATTATTTGTTAGTCTATTGATCGTATCTCGCCAGTGCCCAGTTCTAGTTCTAGTTCTAGTTTCTTCTGGATGTTTTAGAATTCCAATACAAAACTAGAACTAGAGCAACTGGTCTGTCTCTCTGACTGCCACCTTTGCTCAGTGGTGTGACACAGTACAATCACAACACACACACACATACACACACCACAAACACACAACCACTTAGCTTTTAGTTGAACGTCCTCCCTTCGCCCTTTCAACCCAACCACACGCTCATCCTTTGCACAGATTGAATTGAATGTTCATTTTTCAAAGCTCTCAAATGGTTATTTTTCTGTACAGTTGAACAACGTTAACGCTGGAGGGGATTGTGGGAGGAATAATATAGTGTTCTGGCAGTCAACAATTCAGCACCCTTTATTTTGATGTGTGATATTAATGCGATTAGATGTGGGGAAAGGGAAATCCCCGTCAATTGCAAAGCGAAAAGTTGAAATATTGATTGCCAGTAATTGACGACTGTATTTTGTACTCACTGTAGGAGGTACTCACACTTAGGCTATCCAAGAATCCCGGACGAGCATAGAGGTATAAAGTTAGCAAAACGAAACGAAATGATAAGTAATTGAAAATGATAATGATATAAATGATATAGGAGGAGTTTCCAAAAATTGATGTGAAAAAGAGATGAAAAGTGAAACATTGTTGATGTTGAATAATTTTAAGACAAATACAAATACAAAACACAATTGAAAATGAAATAAATTAATTAATTAAATTGTTATTGTAAAGCCTCAGTTCTTAAGTTATTTATTTTGTATGTTTAAGCAGCGCATTATGACACTGAAGAATGACACGTGTGACACCTTGTTAAATATACTATACAAACAAAACAACAACTACTGATAACTGATAACAACAACAACAAACAATAATAATAATTATAATACACAATATATACATAGATATATATGTATGTAATTAACCAGAATACACACACATACACACATCCAAACTCATACAAAACAATTTCAAAACCAGCCAGAACTAAAGAAATTTCTTGTTTGTTTTATATACATATTTATATATATATAAATCATTATATATATATATATATAAAAAACAAATTGTCGTGCAGAGTCATTTCAAATAGCTTTCAAGACATTATTATTATTATATATTACTATATATTATTTTAATTTTATTTATTATTATTATTGTGCCTTTCACAAGGGCGGGCAGAAGAAAATGCCTCAATTATTATTATTTTATTTGGCACTGCCACACAAAAAATTCTGTATATAATATGAATCAATAACTGAACAATACAAGTTTCGGATGTGGATATTATCTACCAAGAATTTGTAGAATACCCTGAATTATTCATAATCTGTAATAGACACACCCGCTTTATCTTTCCCTCAATTCATTTGGCACTGCCATTATTAATATTTCATTAACTAACAAAATATTAGTTATAGTTTATACTTGCGTTCTTTTATTGTTTATTTTCTGCTTTGCGCCCCTTGTGAAGGGCCTTAAATTAAATTAGTTAACTTTAATTGTTTTGCGATGAAGTTGAAGTGTTTAATCATAATTATTATTATTTTTTTTTTAATTTTTATTTTCTTGGTTTTTCTGTTTAAATTAAAAATTGCATAGAAATGCTTACGCACATTGTTATCACTAAATGAAGATGTATTCAAAAACAAAAAACGAAAAACAAACAAAATAAAAACAAACTAAAAAAAATGTGTTAAAGCGAAAGCAAACAAAATGTAATAATAGATCAAGAGTATATGATTAATATTATTATTAATTGTACCAAAATTGATAATTGTAAAGTAAAACAACAACAAAAACATGGTTTATAAAATTGCATATGATTAAACTATAAACTAAATAAAAAACACAAACAAACCTAACTATAACTAAACAATATCCCTATGCAGCAAGAAAAAAAGTATAAATTAATTATAAAAAAAAAAACAATACCATTACACTGAGAGACAAAAAGAAAAACAACAACAAAAGCCGCAAATCATTTTCATTTTTTCTGTATAGTTAAGAGTGAAATTTCAGCATAGAAATTTATACTTACGAGCTGAAACAAAAGCAAAACAAAAACAACTGAAAAACTATAAAGAAAAAAACAAAAATAACTAAAGCAAAAGGGAAAAAAAACCATCTAGTAAAGAAAAATCATAAATGCATATTTTATTTTATTGTATGTATCATATAAACGAGAATCAAATAAAAGAGAAAAACCAGAAAACAAAATTGCGCATATGTATGTAGATTAAATGTAGTTAGCTGAAGAAAAGAAAAGAAAAATAACTAAGTAAAGGAATCGAAGCGATAAACGAAATTTGATTATGATTTGATGATGATAACGATGATAACATGTCAACCAATAAAACAAAACATTTAACCAGCAAATGCTGTACACAACAACAACATCCCAAAAAAACATCTTGCTTCCAGACGGCGGGGGTACAAATCAAATCGGAGTTCCAGGGACCGCAAATAATGATTATTGATCATAAAAATCAATGACTAGAATTCATATACAAAAAAAAAAGAATTAGAATGATTAATTATGAGCGTAAAAAATGAAAAACTCAAATATTCATTATACATATTATTTGAGCGTAAGAAATAAAACTCACAATCAGGAATTAAAACCGTAACCATAACCGCTTACAGGTATTATCCGTTTGAAATTGGTAACCGCAACCGAAGCAAAACTTTTTCATTGGACCGATATAGAAAGATCGAAATTATTCAAACCGATATAACCTTTAAGAAACCGTTTCATGCATAACGGTTAATTTCGATTTGATCAAGCATAAATTTTAAATATTTTTTTAAAGGCGTAATCATCGTTTTTTAAACGTTATTTTTGTTCTATTTCTGACCCAGTTTAATTAAATACTGATCTCAATAAAAAGATCTACATTTTTGAAATTTTGGAATACTTGTTTTCATTTTAAATAACTTTTTTTGAACCGAAATTATACCGGTATTTCGAATCCGTAACATTAAAAAAAACCGGTAACCGATATACAACAATTTTGCATAACCGATAACGGAAAACCTAAAAGCAAACGTAACTGAAACCGATTTTCGCTTCGGTTTTTTAAATGAATGTGTGTTTTACTTTTTATCGCTCAAAATTAATCATTATCATCGAAGAAAATTAATAAAAACCTTGCAATAATCATTACTATATAATTTTATAGCGGTCCCTTCACAGATCCATCTATTCCAAGCCCAATTCAACCCAATAAATTGATGCGTAAGTTTTTATATTTGGTTTTGCTCATGATTTTTTTGTGTGTGTATTTGGAAATCTCATATCATATCATATCGTATATCGTATATTATTGCGATGTAAAAAGGCCTCTAGCATGACTACTTTGGATTTGGATCGAACCCGTAGTTAAACCGTATACTTAATGGAATTTGCAACGATTTTTTCGGGCACTACAAAAACACTTTTACTTTATTATTATTATTACAATTACAATTACGCTCAGCTCAGCTCTTTCTTATTTTTTTTTGCTAACATTTAAAAGACCAATCCCAAAAAACGCTCAATAGGTCAAAGTATAGGTACAATATATAAATACTAAACGATTAATACAATTTCATCTTTTTTGTTTTGTGACAGAACAAACAATATTTATGGATCCTATCCGGGCGGGCGGGGATTACATTCTTAATGAAGATTGGGGGTAATTGGGTTAGGGCAAGGGCTAGTAAACAAATTGGTAAGGATTGTACGAGTATGTGTTTGGAAACTTAACCGAAAACAGGCGCGTTAAGTACACATGATGTTGTCGCCTTGAATGGGCATTATAAGGCGCTCTAGAAAATCAAGTCCATTCTCAACTACGATTTCCCTTTTAAATTAACGTTAAACAGTTTCAATTTCGGTTTAGAAACTTGTCTGGTTTATAAATTGAAATTGAAAAAGCGTTTACGTAAATGTCGTAATGGAAATCGTAATTAAGAACAGACATTTGTATGCTGCCAGCAGCGAATTTGTTTTGCCGGTTTCAAATCATTATACAAAAGTTTGGTTTAAGTTTAAGGATCCGTGGCGACAGGCGTTGTTTCCGTTTCCGTTTCCTTTTCTGTTGCAACTGGCGCTGGTTCTGCAGCTGGAACTGGAGCTGCTGCTGTTGTTACTGTTACTGTATCGGCATCGGCATCTGGACATGATAATTTGCTCGTACTCGCACAACGTTGAACCAGATCGCTGTAGGGCTTATCATGCAGCAGGCAAACCAAAACGACGGTCATGTTGTCGCCACCCAAACCACCCATCTGGCAATCGGGCGCCAGGCAATGATTCATCAGCTCCTCACAAATCTCCTCCGGCTGCATGCCCAGACCGATGCGTGTGCGACAGAATTGCAATACTTCCTCATTGGTCATCACATCCCAAATGCCATCACATGCCAGTACAATAAATTCCCAATCCTGCATCACTTGACGCGTCTCCACGTCCGGATAGGCTATAGAAATGACAAGAGAAAGAAGAGGTGTTAACAATGAATGCAATTGCAAATTGGAATGTTTCTTTGTGTCTTTCTTACCTGTGACTATTTGATCTTCCGGCTTTTTGTTTGCACGCTTGAATACGAAATCGCCAAGTGCACGGGAGAGGGCAAGATTACCATTAACACGATTAAATTCCACCCAGCCGCCGCCTTCGATGATGCGTTTGGACTCGGACTCATTGTTTGGCTTATGATCAACGGACAGTGTCTCCAGCTGTCCATTTACACTGGCAATTGCCCGCGAATCGCCGGCATTGGCGCAATATAACATATTATCCTTGACGAGCACAACAACAGCCGTGGATCCAGCCATTTGTTCGCCCCATGACTCATTGTGCAACATTTCGTAATCTATATCCAGAAATGCCTGCAAATGATGAAATTATGAAATGACGAAATGTTTAGTTTAGAAATGAGTAATCATAATATTTTGTGGAATATACAGTCGTCGGATAAAGTATTTTGACCAAACTAAAGTTAAATTACTCGTAATTTGAACTTACTTTATGTTAAGTTTGGCATCAATGGACAGGTCATTTAAATTACGTTTGAATGATGCAAAACTTTGCTTAACCCATTAAGTACTCATTGAAAGTACTCAAATTTTTGTAAAAGTCTAGTTTTGACTTTTTTCCTGGATCTCAAAAAAAAATGTTTTGATGCAAAAAGTTTCTATAAACAATTCTAATAGTGACTGCAAAAAGAAATTTTCAAAAATCTCATCGCTAGTAGTTTTTATGATTTTTTGTATGGGATGATCTCAGAAAAATTTTGTATAAAAAGGATGAAAAAGTGGCTGAAATAGTAACTTTTAGCAATTTTCTAAAAATTATAAAAAATACTTACAAAATGATTTTTGAAAATTTCTTTTTGCAGTCACTCTAAGAATTGTTTGAAGAATTTTATTGCATCAAAACATTTTTTATTAGAGACCAAGAAAAGTTGAAATGCAATAATTCTAAATTTTCAATGGGTTAAGGAAAGTTTTGTATACTTCGAACGGAATTTAAAGTGAGTTTAAATTACAAGTTGATTTAACTTTAGTTTTGTCAAAATACTTTATCCGATGACTGTACAGTGTACACATTATTCACCTGCTTCAGGGCCTTGACAATGTCCGCATTGTATTCGGGCCGCTTTAGTACGAATTTATGTAAATGCTTGCCCGCATATTGGGCGACTGTGGCACCGCCATGTCCATCATAGACGGCAAAGAATGCCGCTGTCGGATCATCCGGCAGCGATAAGATGTGTGTATGTGAATCCTCCATATTGATGCGCCATCCCTGCATGCAGCTGCTGCCAACGCGATACTGTTGATTCTGGCAATATGATGACTCCTTGGCTGTCACCGGCTCCGACAACGTCTGTCCCATCTCGACAGTTGACTGTGTTTTTTGGCTTATCACTTATCAATAATCACACGTTGAAACGTTGAGTATCTTTATCTGTTAAGTACAAAAGTTGAGTTGATTATTGTTGTAGATTGTTAATTACGAAACTGATAGTATATAGAAAAAACCAGAAGATAAACCCTTGTGTGTGCACACACTGAGATTATTTTATCAAATTCATGATATGACCCGCATAAGCCAAAAGCAAACAAATGTCTAGATTACAATTTCTTAACTCTGTTTTTTAAAAATGATTAAACTTATTCTGAGTTCTATTGAATTTAACTTGTTTTAAAAATATATATAAATTTCTGTGCTTTGTCCAAACAATTACTTGACTAACTGTGTGTGTCATTCCATTTTGTGATTTCAACTTTTTGCGATTATAAATTTTTATTTCCACTTTTGGAGTGACCGTACACACATACATACACACACACACATACAAAGGGGGCAAAGGGCAAAGAGCGAGGCCAAAACCAGATAAATGCTGATAAGAGTCTTATGACAAGCACAACAACAGCAACAAAAATTAATATAAAAATATATATTTAATTTACATATATTGTTGTTGCACATTGCACCAGAGCTCCGTAATTAGCTGACACACTTGACTATACTTAATACAGATACAGACCTAAATACAAAAAAAAAACCTTTAGAGCAGAGTGACAATGTATGCACTATATTATTAAGTGGTTGTCGCTGTTGTTGTTGTTAAGCCTACCTGGCGCTGACGCTGCTCCTCCAATACATTAATAACTTTAGCTCGGTATTCGGTTTTTTGCTACTACATTAATATAACTAAAATGCACGGCTGTATATCTCCTTTCTGGGACACGTTGATTTCGTTTGTTTTGGTTTTTGGCCTTTTTCGGTCTGTTCAATTGCGGCACGTGTTCTTTTGCGGGCGTTGCAGTTGCCGTTTTGCTTAAATTAAGGCTTTTTTATACAAAATGTGTCGTTTCGTTCTGAAAAAGTTAAAATGAACGGGTTATTAAAATGAACTAATGAACTAGTCAGTCTTTCATGAACTAAATCGTTCATTTCGCAGTTGGCCAGTAATTTCTTTAAAAAAATTGTAAATTTCTTAGAGAAATAAATTATTCCGCACTTACGAGATTTGTTCAAGACCAATTTCACAATATTTAAGCAAATTTTGTATGTTATTTTAAGCAATAAAAACACGTTTGTTTTGGAAAACGGTACACTTGTACAAATTGGCATCAACGAGATTTGTTTAAGACTGGCAGAAATCCCTTTTCGTTCTTGTTCTCTCCTCTTTGTTTTCGTTTCTGCTCGTTTCTTCTTGTTTCTTTCAAGTTTTCGTCCGGCGTTGATCCAAAACAAAACAAACAGCACACACACATGAAAGGCGGCGGCCATTAAAACTCACACGAGAATGACAACCGAAGAAAAACAGCTGTTTTGTGCAGGCGCGCTCGCAACTTTCTGCTGATTTCTGTTCGCCTGGTGAAAGAGCACAAAATTTGAGCCTTTTCAAAGAGCGGGCGATCTGAAAGTGGCGCATTCGAAATTTTCAAGCTAGAATTTTGAAAATTTTACCAGAATTTTTGTTGGAATTTTCTCAATATTTTAAGATTTTTTTCAGAACGTTTTTCCTAACTTCGCAACGCGTGGGCCAATTTGCACCAAACCAGTTTAAAAAGAAAGATTATTATTTTAGCTAATTTTGGATTTTGTTGCTTTTTTGAATTTCGTTTTTTAAATATTTTAAATTGATTTTTCAAAATTCTACAGATTTGACATGGGCTTTTTTATACAAAATGTTTTATTAAATTTCAATTATCGTTATCGATATAAATGCAAATGCAAGCGTGCACCTGAGCAGCTACTGTCGATACTATCGCTGTTATCGATGTGTGCTTTGTGGGCCATAGTTTACTGTGTTCTATTTGAATTAAAATTATTTTAATAGATTTTCGTTGTTGCACATTTTACATTAAAATGCAATTTCCCCTTCAACTCTTACAAATTGTTTCTCATTTAATATCGATACTTGGCGTGCAAGAGTTTCAGAGCACTGAGCTTTAAACAGTAAGCATCATCAAGTCGCCGTTATCTTTTAAGTTATTTTGAATTTTATTTTAAAAATGCACAAAACTAAAGCTAAATAATAAAGCTTTATTTTATATGGCAAAAGTTAAGTTTTTTAATTGCTTCGAAATAACTTTATATGTTTCTAAGTGCATACATAATGTACAAGTGTTTGTGCTTAAACACACAGTTTCTGTATTAACTGTGCTCTGACTGACGCTTTCACTCTCCCAACTCTCTCGCTCCAGCACTTTATCTTATTTTGTGTTGTTGATGTTTCTCTGCTTCGCTTTATTTTTTTGTTGTTTTTTTTTTTGGGACTGCTAGCGTCGCTGCCAAGTGCATTGAATTTTGCGAATTTTGTTTTGCGGCAAATAAACGAATTCAAGGACAAATGACGTCAGCTAAACATTTTTCGTGCTCGCTGTTGCTGTTGGTCAGTGGCGCACGTCACGTACTGTCAGGGGCGCTATACACAATCCTCTTTAGTTGCTATCTGCGCCTCTGCTTTCTGCTCCAAGTCTGTTTTGTATTTTTTGTTTTTGATTTTTAGCTAAAAAAAAAAGTTAAATATTTGCACAGCAGCAAAAACTCCAGCACCCAGCAAAGTATTCCTGATAAAGAACTGTACCGTACGCTTTCTCCTTTGCAAGCGCTCTCTCTCTCTCTCTTTCTCAGCGTAGAATGCGTTGTAAAGTCAATGAAATTTGTTTGTTTTATGAGATGGGCGTGGTCGGATACTGCCTTCTTGTATCATAACGTAACGCAATGGACTTCCCACAGTTGTTCTTGTCCCTGTACTGTTCACACTCTTCGGCTCTCTTTCTCTCTATCTTCCTCACACTTTGCTGCTGTGCTCTTATCGGCTTTGCCGCGCTGTCGCTGTCGTTAGCTTCTGTTCTGTTTTAACTTTTTGTTTTAGCTCATTGAAAGTGCAATTCAGTCGCAGCACGCATTATTTTATTTTGTTTTTTGTTTTTTCCAAACCTCTTGAAACCGCATTTATTATGCATTTAACGTTGTCGTCGGTTGCAACTACAACCCCTCCCCCTCTGACGATGCACTCATTCACTCTCCATCATCAGTGCCATTACCATTTGCCTCCTTCTTCGCAGCGTTTGCCCGCTAAATTTCCATATTGTTTGTCAACGCATCCAGATCCCGATTTCGTTTTCGATTCCGATTCTGATCCCAAGCTCAACGGCGACATTATCGCTCGCACTTTCTGAGCGACTCTTCGTATGCAGTCTGCATGCAAATGCTGAGGGAAACGACAGTGGGAAGGGAAGGGGCAGAGCGTAGCGGGGCGGGGCTCAAGCTCGCAGATATCGCAGCAGTGGCAGTTCAATCACATTGCACAAAAGTTCGAGGTCAGTTATAAAAATAAAATTATACACACATGAAATGTGTTGGTGTGTGTGCGTGTGAGCTCTCATTCGAATTTGTTTTGTATTAATTTTTGCATGCGACAAAATGAGTTTCTTTGTCTTTGACTGGCCACAGGATCACAGAGAGTTTTGAGAGTTTAATGGTTGCCCGCTGGCCTGCTCATTGGCACAAAAGCTTTTGTTCCAAGCGGACGGGACGATTCCCATACCCCACAACTCGCATTCCCATTCCCATTTCCATTTGTTCCATTCAAGTGGAAGTAGGCCACTGGAGTTCTGTGTAACTTGAGCGAACGAGAAATGCACAGTTCCTGCTGCTGCCTCTTTTGCTCTCGGTGTTGTTGTTGTTGCCGCCCGCTGCAATTGTGTAATGCGAGACGAGGGCATTGACTTGAGCCTCAAGGATAATGGAAAGTTAACAGAGAGCAAGTTCGCTTCGCTGCATGGCCACCATTTCTAAGTCACAATAACAGCAACAGCAACAACAACAGCAGCAGCATACATAGAAACGGGTCCAGACAGTCAGTGGAGGCTGGTCGGAGGAGCACAGACTGTAGACTGAGGAACGGAGCAAAAAAGCGAAAAAGCAAAAACAAAACTCCGAACCGGAATGCTGTTGAACTCAATTTTTGTAGTTTTGCGACGCGTCGCAATGAAATGAAATTTCGATCATTTCCAGAGAATTCATGCCACAGATTTTGTTGTTGGTTCTGTTGGTTGGTTGCAGCAGCAGCCGCCAGGGGCACAGTCGCAGACAAAACTAGTTGGACGACTCGGATTTTTGAAGGCGAGTTCAAGGATTGCGACGCAGGCAACGGGTTCATTAACTTGTTCGTTGCTTCGTTCAATTTTTCTTTTTTTGGGTCCGCCGTCAGCATCCGCGGCGAGACAATAATGATCTTCACTGGAAATGCGCGAATGTTGCGCCCCCTCCCTTGCACCCTCTGCCCCATCACTTTGCCCCTCAAGTGGTTGTTGTTGTTGTTTGTGGTGACTTAATTGCCACACCCATTGCCTGGTCAAGAAGATTAGCAAAAAAATAAAAAATACATTTTGGTCAGCCGGTTTCAGTTTCAATTTCGCATATGAGAAACTGTAGCCTCCTGCCATTGATGGCCACCAAAGAATTTGGCCATATTTCATTGTCGCCGCTGATAAAGTGGAGCAGCGTCGTCTAGGCATTGATAGTGCCAAGACAACCTTGCAGCGAGCTGAAAGCCAATGTCGCTAGTGATTCACATGCGCACATGACTAAGCAATGTCCGTCGTGACTAACTCCACTTTACAGAGACCAGAGAGCATTATCATTATTTCTCTTAATCATTAAAAACAATGGCACGCCTGACTTAAGATGGTTTTTGTATTAATCCAATTTACAAGTTTAACTTTTCTAAAAAAAAAAGTCATTATCAATTTTAATGATATTAATTTATCGTTATATTAATTAAATATAAAAGTAAACAATTTTCATTTATTTACATTTCTTTATTACAATTATAAATCACTTTATTATATATATATTTTCTATTATAATATATTTTCCAATGCTAATGAAATATCATTTCATTATTTATTGAAGCTTTAATGAAATTTATTTATCGTCATATTAATTAAATATAAAAGTAAACAATTTTCATTACTTTACATTTTGTAATTACAACTCACATTATAAGCAATATTTTCTCCAATGCTAGTGAAATATCAATCCCATAAAAAAACCTCTTTACAAGGTAAAAGTCTAGTGACGAAAACATTTTCATGCCCCAAAATTTCTGATATCCAATTTTGTGACGAATAATATTAAGTTTTACACATAAATTATTTTAAACAAAATTTTGGCAAATCAATCAAATCAATTTTGGCGGGTTTTAGTGATTTCCCGCTAAACTAGCGATTTTTCGAAAAAGTCGTAGAACAAACGTTTCTAGATTTTTGATCGGGAAAAAGTCCTCATTCAAACTTTTGAGCTAAATCAACGATTTGATACTAACAAACAGACAAACAAACAGACAAAGAAACAGACTGACTTTTCATCTCGTTTTGAGAAGGGCGGATTCCTCAAGGATTCCTCACGGATTCATCGCGGATTCCTCACGGATTCATCGCGGATTCCTCACGGATTCATCGCGGATTCCTCACGGATTCATCGCGGATTCCTCACGGATTCATCGCGGATTCCTCACGGATTCCTCACGGATTCATCGCGGATTCATCACGGATTCATCACGGATTCATCGCGGATTCCTCGCGAATTCCTCCTCGGCACATTGCGCTAAAATGTCTCAATTCTTCATACCAAATAAAACTCACTGTTTTGCGCAGTGCCGAATGCAAAAATTTTGTTTAAAATAATTTATGTGTAAAACTTAATATTATTCGTCACAAATTGGATACCAGAAATTTTGGGGCATGAAAATGTTTTCGTCACTAGACTTTTACCTCGTAAAGAGGTTTTTTTTATGGGATTTTTTAATTCTAGTGAAATGGGCTTTTCATAATTATTATTTTTTTCAATGCTGAAATGACAAGTGTAATGCTACTGAAAAATCATTTCATAAACACTAAAGTTTTTAATGCTTGTGAAGTTTGATATTCATAAGCCAATTTTTTTAAATTATTTATTTTAAGTTTATAATTATAAATTATTTCATTAGCAGTGTTTTTTAATGCTAATGAAAAGTTATTTCATTTTTATATTTTTCTTAATGCCACTGAAAAATCATTCATTATCACTAAAGTTTTTAATGCTTGTGAAGTTTAATGTTCATTAGCCAATTTTTTTTACAAATTTTTATTTTGTAATGAAAATTATTATCATTTTTGATGCTAGTAAAATATTATTTCATTAGCAGTACATTTTTGAACTCTAGTGAAATGAGTTTTTCATAATTATTATTTTTTTCAATGCTGAAATGACAAGTGTAATGATTAATAAATATTGGATGACGTGTATTCATATGAAATGATGATAATGATAGAGCAAAGCGCTTGCTAGACTCTTGTATCGCGTATTACGTCCCAATATGGAGCGTACATCGCGGGTGAATCGCAGGGCATCGAGGAAGGGCAACATGCAGAGCAGCTCATGGTCCTCGGTGCCAATTTGATAGGGCTTAATGCGTATTGCGTTGCCCACATTGAAGCTGTTGGCCGTGTGGCAATCGTCTAGCAGCAGCACATTGGCCAAATTCTTGTGGCACAATGAGACAAACTTGGCTCGTATACCGTAAATATTAATGCAATGATGTCGATAAAATCGACGATTTAAAATATTTCGACCTGCGTCCAGATAGTCTAGAACCTTTGAGGCATAGATCTCTGTAGCGGCAGTGAAGACAGTGAGATTATACCACTTGGAGACGCGATCGAGAAAGAAATCGACGTGGGGACGCTTATAAACATAGACGGTAGAATCGTTCGCCGGTATATAGAAGCAAAAATCGGGTGCTAAAAGCGGTTTCTGTTTTTTTGAATGTCTCCGCCTGGAATGATATTCTATATACGATTTGATCAGTGTCTCATCCATGTCTAGGACCAAAGTCTTGCGGCTCACAATTTTCAAACGTTGCTTGGAGACGGGCGTTAACTCATCATCGCAATATCGGATCGGTGCAAAGCTAATAATACTGTTAAATATTCCATTCATGTGCAATTGAAATTTAACACGAAAACTGGGAATCGTCAGGATCATCATAGTAAATAGTATTGCCATGGCTGTTGTGCTAGAAAAACTGTGAAATTCATTGCTAAATCTTAGAGAGTTATGCCCGGGAGAACTACGTACTTACTGCTTAACCAGGAAGCTTTCCTCAAGTTCCATTTTATCATTAAAAATAAAGATGCATATAAATATTTGACACTGTAGGCTTAGCAATGATAGTTTTAATAAAAGTTATATTTTTAATATTTTTCAAAAATGTAAATGATATGGAAACTCTGTTAATTGATTAATTGTCTTGTAATTCAGGTGAATAAACAATTAATCCAAAATTATTAATGAATAGCATTGCTTTCTTTACAGTAACTGAAACTTGTTATTAATAAAATGAATACAATATGATACTTAAGTTTCAGTCCTTGCATTGAATCTGAAGTCAGAATGAATCAGTGCGGCTCGATTCAGATCCATAATAACATACTTATACTTATAATAAAATGAGTTTCGATATCTGAGGAGTTTTGCCAGCTTTTTTAATTCCCTCGCCTTTCTGTGTGTGTGTGTGGGCGTTTGTTGTGCGGGGACAATGACAATGGAAAAAACAGTCAAATATATATGTATAAATGCGATCGTCAAGGCGAAAAATGAAATGCCAGCCATGAAATGTGCAGCGCCAGCTAAAATACGTTTCCATTTCCCCCCTCTGGTCAGGAGGCAAGAGGTTGGGGGAGTCGAAGCTGGCAGAGAGACGCTGACGGAAGTTGCCGACTGACGACGAGGCGACGTTACAGTGTAAAATATTGCACTGGCCTTGGGAGCAGCACGCACGATGCGGCTGCCTGTCAAGACGATTAACAACGACAACAACAACGATAACAACACCAACAACAACAACACCAACAACTTGCAACTGTGTCCCTGGTTTGGCGTCGTCCGGCAGGAGCTGAAATTAATGCACCATATTGTGCGCATCTGTTCCTATACAAAGTATATATGTACATATATAAAAAATGTACACCCAGATAAAAATAAACGGAAATTTTAAGATTTACTTTTAAACTATTTTGTCCTTAGATTAAATAACTAGTTTATTTAATGATAAACTAAGTATAAAATTATTTTTATTTGAAAAAAATCCAGCATACTTTAAGAAAACAATCTAATTTTTAATTTTAAAATGTATTTCAACATTAAATTTAAAGGCTTCAATCAAAATTATGTAAGCTTCAACTCTAAGTATGAAATATTCATAAAATTAGTAAGGAACTTCAAAGCTGACAAGCTAAAACTGATTGAGAATTCTAAATGCAATTTGAAAAATATGTGACTTAAGTATTTGCACCGAATATTTAAATGAACAATTAAAAGCTTAAATTTTAAGTAGACTTAAATAATATGAAGCCCATTTTAAGAAAATTAAAAATTCTAAATTAAATAAGATTTTTAAATTGAAAATTTTTCTCTGAGTGTATATATAGTATATATATATTTATATGTCTGGGATTCTGGCGTCTGCTGGGTGTCAATTTGTATTGCAAACCGCATCCCTTCAGCTGAGTCAGAGTTTAGAGTCAGGGAGTCGCTTGCAGCATTTAACACCCGCATTTTGTGGCACATGTTGCTGTCTCGTGCGGCATTTTGCCGCACTTAGCAACTTGAACCGGAAAACATGCGAATTCCTTGAGCTTGTGTCATTTGACAGACTGTGGGTTGTTCCATGACCCCTCAAATGCATTTATCAGATGAGAGATCAACAATTTTTTTTCCTAATTTCTATTTTTGTATTTAAGAAATTCCAATCAAGAATTTTGTATTTTTTCATATTTATTCCACTTGATAATTCCCAACAATGATGAAATGGTGTTGGGTTATTTATATAGCTTGCTGCTGATACATAATACATATGTTGGAGTATCTTTTCAATTTGGCGAAATGTCAAATGCAATTGCCCTCTTAACTATTTCGACTCATAAAATTACGTATACGACACGTATACGTGAGTCTGAACCTGTTACAGCTATTTTTGTCATTTTGCTGTTGTTGTTGTGGTTTTTGTTGCTCGCGTTGAATTAACAAATTAAACAATAATTCTGCTTTTTTTTATTCGTTGCCAATTGTTGTTGTTGTTCTTATTGCTATTGTGGTGAATGTGAATGCAAAATAAATTGCGCATAAAGTTTAATCACTTTGACTTTGCGCACGCACACATAAAGAGCAAGAGCAAGAGAGTGAGAGAGGGACAGCGATAAAGAGAGAGCAAGACGGGGCAGCAATCAAACAACGACAACGCCAAAAAATAAAAACGCATAACAAAAGATTCTTCACACACATACATACATACACACATATGCATATGTGTTTGTGTGTTTATATACAGCAAGAACAACAAAAACAGAGGGCAGTGAAAAAACGCAAAAACAACAGCAACAACAACCGCCAGAGACAGAGTCAACAACCTCCAGTGCATTACTCACTTTTAAAGACCGTGTGTGTCCTTCAACACAAAAACTTATCTCCATCTCGCACACTCTCCACGCTATCCATCTCGCTCTCACTCGCTTGCTTGTTTTGCCTTTTAGCTTGACTGTTTTGCTTTTCTACAATTTATAATTAAACAATTTTGCGGGCAGTTGTTGTTGTTGTTGTTGCTATTGTTGCTGCTGTCGTAGACAGCTCTCCTCCTCTTCTGCCTCTCCTCCTGCTTCGTTAGCTCTTCTTCCCACGTTGGCAAACCAAAAGCTTGCTGCTCTTGTTGCTTGGAGCTTTGCACAAGTGTGCAGTTAAAGCTGGAGCCACAAGTTCTCTCTTCTCTCTCTTCCTATCCTCCTTCCTCCTTCTATTCCATCACATACTCATTCCTTCATTGATTTCGCTTCAAATTCCGACTTTGCATCGATTTTTGAAGCTGCTGCGCATTTTGGGGCGAGATGAATAAACTTTTAGCACGCTTGCGTGACCTGTTGTCCGCTCTCAGCTCTCTGATCTCCTCTCTTCGCCGCACTCTCTCCCTGCCCACGCATACGAGCGCAGCACATCCGTTGCAGCGCTGCTAAATTTCTGGGTATGTGTGCGTGTATGTGTATGTGTGTGGGGATAGCAATGTCATTGACTGCAATTTGTTAGCAAAATATTTCAACTGATAAATAAATTCTACATGAAGCCAATGAACTCAATACTCTCAAAACTCTTCACCCAAAAATTGATGCTCTCTGGTTGTGTACTGCAATTTCGTTCATGTTGTTATTGTTGTTGTTCCTGTTTCTTTATTTTTTCCTTTGCGGTTTTTGCAATTTGCGCCCCAATTGAAGCGTCAACAACAACAACAACAGACTCCACACAGGTTGGACGCGCCATAAACAAAGAATTCCTTTTGTTTGTTGATTCGTTTTTATTTTTGTTATTTTTCTTTATTTTTGTAAATTTGTATTTTATTTTTATTTTTAAACAAACAAGCGCAAAGTCGTTGCCGAGTTCATTGCATTCGATCGCATATAAAAAATGCACGAGGAGTGTTAAATATACGCATACACTGAGAAAAATACCATCTTCATTTACACTTAGATTCGGTTTGTCATTGCAGCCAAGCGAAAAACGATTGAGAATTCTACATTTAGTATGCAAAATATTTGATATTTCAATAATTTAAATTATTTAATTTTTTCAGTGCACGCTGTACAAATAATCAAAAGCAGCGCGTGTACATATGTATACACATATATATTTGTACATATATGTGCATGTAGAGTTCAAGTTGATTTATCAATTTTGCTGTTTGGTTTTCTTATTGTCATTTTGGTCACTTACGTTTTGCAATATTGAGATAATATCAGTTACCAAATTATACACAATCAATAAATGTGATTAATTATTGTTGACTTGTTGTTTTTCCAGTCTCAGTATCAGTTGAAGCATAAACAGTTACAAAGCCCAGCTTACAGTAAAAGCTCTGTCTGTCCGTTGGTCCGTCTGTCACCTGGCGCCTCTGCTTGGATCCCTAAGAAAAGGCGCATTAAATTTCATTGTATACTCGCATGCTCAGGTTACAGCAAAGTCGGTCAATATCTTTAAAGACAGTTGCAAGAACGCTTAAGTAACCACAAACAACAAACAGCAACAACAATTTTGTTTATTCCTTGATGAACAGCTTTTCACTTAAGTTTCAGATGCTGCGTTATTTTAACTGACCGGTTTAATGACTCGAACTTAATTTGCGCCCTCAAAGAAAGAAGAGGCAGACAACACCCAAGAATAAAATCAACAACAACAACAACAGGAGACGAGCAGCACAGCATATCAAGACGCGGCTTAAAACAGCAAGATAGAAAGAGAAGAGAGAAAGAGAGCAGCAGCGCAGCAGCAGCGACAACGACAACGACAACGACACGTCTGGCAAACGGAGCCTACGGCTGGGAGAGTGGGCGGCGCAGGCTGTAGAAAGAACAGATCTGTACATATGTATGTGTGTGTGTATGTACATATCTATATTCGTATATTAGTATGTGTGAAATCGCTTAAAAAAGAAGCAAAGCAATTGGCCGGAATAAAGGCGAAGTGAAAAACGGCAACCGAAATACAAAACAAAATGATGCTCAAGTAACTCATATTCATGCATGTATGTATGTATGCGTGTGTGCAGCAGCAGCAGCAGCAACAGCGACGCTGGCAGAGCCATCGCCATTGCCAATATAAACGACGATCGAAAGATGCAAAATGTTCATTCCGTCGCCGTTTCGTTTTTGTATGTACATATTTCGCTGGCCAAGAATTCGAATATAAAAAAAGTCAACAAAATAATAAAATGAAGCATACGAAAGCAGCGAACACGCACACACACAAATACAACCACACACACACACAGCAACTCTGACAAACATAAATATACAGAATTCAACTTTTTTTCTGCAACGTTGCGTGCGCCGCCATTGGACGTCGACGTCGCTGGAGAGTATAAAAGCTTAAACCCGCTTCATACTCGAGTTTATTAAAACCAAAACTGTGCGAGTGTCAAGATCGTTGGGAGTCGAAAGTTGATTAAAAAGTGCACAACTTAAATTCTTGTGAAAAAAAGGCGACGCCCCAAAAATCAAGTGATAAATTAGAACAAAACAAATTGTATTGAAATAAAAAAAAATTAAGTAGCACAACAAAAGAGAAAATATTTATATAAAAAAAACTAGGCGCACGCCCCACAGACGACGCCACGCGACGCGCGCCAACGTCAAATCAGCACAAAAAAAATCGAAAGTGTTTGTGCTCTACTGACATGGATTACTTCTGCCCCAAAAACAACAACAACAGCTACAGCAGCATCGCCAACACCAACTATAATGACAGCAGAGAGAAACTAGCGTTAGTTTCGTCTATGACGTACTTATGCAGGTACATAGACGTCGGGCAAACAAGGTGAGCGCGCAAAACGAGAGCGCCAACGAGAGAGAGCAGAGCGACAACTTCGTGCCCGGCGAGCTTCAAAATAGAAAGCGACTAGACGACGACGGCGCCAACGACGACCACGACGAACGATCGATTTGCGTACGTTCGTACGTGCACTTTGTCAGGGCAATAGTGTGGGTGTGCGCATGTGTGAGTGTGTTGGAGAGCAAACAAGCAAGAGCAAGAGCAGAAATTCTAATGCGACGCAATCAGCGGGAGTAACAGCAGCGACCGTCACTTTGAACTTGAACTTTAAAATGCACAAACACACAGCAACAGGCTGCATAACTACTTATGTATGTATGTTTGTATGTGCATACATGTTTGGTGCTCATATGAATTTATTGCTGTTGTTCTAGTTGGCGATGGGGCTCGACTTTTACGCTCTTCCATGCTCTCCTTCTCCGGCTTTGGTCATTCGCGTATCGGCCGTCGGTTGGTTCGCATGTACGAATAAATTTAGCTCTTGAATTTTAACGCTTTGCCATTGCAATTAATTTAGTTATTTGACGAAAACGCGAAAAAAAAAATTAAATGCGAGAAAAGTGAAAGTTGCTATTTGCTCTAAGAGTGAAAAGAGCTCGTTGGCCCATGTCAATTTTTTTGGTATATAAAAAATAAAACATGAACCGATGCGTACGCAAAGCACGATAAAAAAAAGCGACAGCAACAACTTAATAAATTAAATCGCAAACGTAAATGAAATGAGAAGAAAGCGGCGCACTGGCAAATTGCGGTTGTTGTTGTTGCGCTGCCGCCCCGTTTGATTTTCTTTATCATATACAACAACGCCTTCGAGCTTTTGGAATGATTCAACACAACACAATAAATGTGGGAGTGACACAAATATTTCCTTATAAATCTAGCCTCTACTAGGCTTTGTCTGTGCATTTGCAATTTCGTCAGACATAGCCTATGAGAGGTTAGGTGTACGAAGGAGACAAATCAGCGTCAAATGAAATGTCGATTACCGTAACAACGGCACAAAGAGGGGAGCGAGCAGAGACAGAGACGGAGAGTAACGAGAGATAGATATACAGTTAAATGTGGATAAGCATGCTCATATGTACATATTGATAAAGAATAATAAAAATACATATGTATGTATACTCGTTTGTGTGTCTGTATGCATATCAAATATGGCGATTGCCATAATCTTGTCTTTTATTTCATTCGATTCTTTTTTCACAGCCAACTGTCAAAAATTTCGGACCGCTTCTGGAGAACTCTCTGATGCTTAATGCTTATCGCTACTGTTTACACACACATCACAATCACCATCATATTCAATTTGTTTTGTTTATAAAAACTATATTTCAATAAATGCTATTTTCCGTATTTGATGATTTTGCTATTTCTATTATTGCTTAAGATTTTGGGAAAAACAAATGGTACATTTCGGTGGAATTGCCCACAGTTCAGCTCAGGAGAGCATCGGATTACCAGATAATTGTCGCCAGTGAAGCGATAAGTTTTGGGATTAGCCACGATATAGATTATCAGCACAATTTCGAATAGATACTGTCAATATGTATGTGGATGGACATTAAAATTGCTGACGTTTGCGAGTAACTTATATTTTATTTCTCAACATGATATACCAGATCAGCCGGTCTATTTTTAACGCTCATATTGGCCTGCAATGATACTTTGTAAAAGTTGATTACAATTAAGTACACACTAGATTTCCACACATATTAGATCATAATCAAACATTTTACAATTGCGCAATATAATTTATAAACAACACAGATTGCATAATCTTTAAAAAAGAAATCAAAATTTACTAGACCAAAATTCAGACCATTAAAAAAATAGTGCAACGGCTACGTTTCGTAGCAGTGAGCTTTGCAGCAATCGACAAGCAGTGCTAAGCAGTGCAAATTTGAATTAATCGTGCTGCCAACTGAAGGGAAACAAGTAAGACTGCTTTGCTGCTGTCTAATTGCTCGCTGCTATGAGAACGATCATTGTACTGCTTGAACTGCAAGCAGTTCACTTTGTTGCTTTTGTTTTCGTTTGCTTTGGCAACTTGATTATATTATTTTTATTTGTAGACCCCGTACTTAAAAAATGTACAAAGGTTTACTAACTTTGTCACAAAAAAAAATAAAAGAAGGCGTGGCCGACCCCATAAAGTATATATATTCTTGATCAGCATCAACAGCCGAGTCGATATAGCCATGTCCGACTGTCCGTCTGTATTGATGCCTTGATCTCAGAGACTTTAAGAGCTAGAGATTCCAAACTTGGTATGTAGGATCGTCTATAATGCACGCAGATCGAGTTTGTTTTAGATTTTGGATCGGACCACTATATCATATAGCTGCCATAGGAACGATCAGTCGATAATCAAGTCTTAGTATGAACAACTTTTTTGTTGTTTGAGATATCTAAACCAAACTGACAGAATATACATATGGGATAGCCTTATACATCCTGACCAAATTTGGTTAAAATCGGACTACTATATCTTATAGCTGCCATAGGAACGATCAGTCGAAATCAAGTCTTAGTATGAAAAACTTTTTTGTTGTTTGAGATATCTAAACCAATAGCGATTTATATAATTTTATTTTAAGTAGTGTTTGCTTTTACATAGTAAATACGGGGTCTTTGGCAGTCGAGTATGCTCGACTGTAGCACCGTCCACTAGTTTTGCTATTTTTTTTGTTTTGTTTTGTATTGGTTAATTTCACGGTAGCTTTATGGCCGATCGGAAGATGAATGAGCCAGCGACTCATACAAATTGCACGGAGAGCTGAAGCAACTCCCACAATGGCAGTTCTCAGATGGCACAGTGCATTTGGTTTATTTGCGACCAAAGCGACAACCATAAAAAACGCTCAATGGCCAATGCGTTGTTGTTTCGCCGCATTTCTGTGAGTTTTCTCACACATAAAACTCGAAAATCGAAATAACATTAGCCAAAAAACAGATTGCAGGCAGCAGCACTGTAGACATGTCTTCTCTAATGGCTTGCACATGGCACAAGGCACAAGGCACTTGGCCCGTTGTATCAGTATTTATGGCCTGCACTCTAGCTTTAACATTTTACCATTTTACCAAACTTACAATTTACCAATATTCACGGCTTATGCAATTTGTTGTGCAGCTCATCATCTGTTAGCCATCTAACATTAAACCCACATTTTGTGGCTTTGGTTCCTGGTCCATCGTTGACCTTCGCCAGCCACCAGCCAAATAAATACAAAATGTGATTAAAATTTTTGTAGGCAAATTGACGGCTGCGCCTAACAGACAAACAAAACGCCCACCTTAAAAAAAGAGAAACAAAATCAACTCAAAAGTTAATTAATTTTAAGCAACCCCCTATAATAAATGTGGCCTACAAAACTGAACAAAATTTAACCAGCGGCAACGGCAACATTATCAGGCAGGCGGCAGCAGTTAAAAAATGCATTGCAGTAATAAATTGACCCACTTTCGAATCTGCAACCTGACCCAACTAGTAACGCAAAACCCAAAACCCAATACCCAAAAAAAAAAAAAACCAAAACAAACTCGGCTGGAAATCGACAAGCGCCAAACAACAACAAACAAGACACAGCAGCAACAACAAACAAGCCACAACAACAACACAAACACTTTAGTGCAACAGTTTAGTGTCAGCCAAAACGAATGACTTAAGAAACGAACGCGACGCAGGCGACGACGCTTGGTGACGACAGCGTCTGCACTGCTTGCCAGAGTAGCGCCCTCTCCTTCGCTCTCTCGTGTTCCTTGCCCAGTACTGTCTGCACGTGGGCTGCATGTGTGTGTGTGTGTGTTTGTGTGTGTGCATACACAATCAAAATTAGTCTTAGCTGGTAATTTGAGTGGCGCGCAGTAGCCAAGCAGAAGGAAGAGAGAGGGGAGGGTGTTGCCACTCTAGAGTCGGGCGGTGGCAGCACCAATCACTACACAAATGCATTTCAACTTCAACTTTAAACTGCAATTGTTTGGCAGTCGTCGTCGTCGTCGTCGCTGCATGCGAATTGAGTAATTGGCCTCTTGCCTTGCGCTGCAAATGAATTCGCCTTGTTTGAGTGTTGGTAACAAGCAAACCAACAACAACAGAAACAACAACGAGGCAGAACTGACAGAATTTGAAAGGCATTCAGCACTATTTCAAGTGGTGAGTTTTTGAGTTTATTTGTGGAAAATCTAAACTCAAGGCAAAGAAATTGTGATTAGCGTTAATCAGCGACTTGTATCGAAAGCGATATTCTTATCGATAAGTGTAGAAATCGGTCAGAACTTGAACTCGCAGAACTTTTTCAAATCTCAATCGATTTTGATGAGAAAAGTCTTTTTGGTCATTATTTGACTTCAAAATTAATTCTGCATTTAAATTTTGTTAATCTTAAATAGTTAAATTTTGTTCAAAATTTTGTTACTTTTTCATACCTACCCCTTAACAAATTTTTTTAAAAATCGAAGTATCACAGCTTTGTCAAATCTTAACCGATTTTGATGAGCAATGTCATTTTGGTCTATATTTGACTTCTAAATTAATTCTGCATTAAAATTATGTTAGTCTACAAAATTTGAATTTTTTTCAAAACTTTTTTACTTTTCAATACCTACACCTTAACATATTTCTGAAAAATTCAAAGTCTTATAGTTAATTTTATCAAATCATAGCTGATTTTGATGCGAGAAGGCTTTTTAATTATTGTTTGCTCTCTATATTGGTAATATATATCATTTTAATTATTTTAAAAATTAACTATTTATTATATTTGAGATTTACTTCTTACCCAGATCATGACTTATTATTTAAATACATTTTGTAAGAGTGATTATTATCCTCCCATCATTGATCAATATTTACGTAAAGTACATTCACCAATTTCACAAAAATTCACCCACTTAAATATTCACTTAAGCTTTCAGCTGTTGTTTAAATTATTTATTTGCAGTACTTGCAATACCCTGTAGCCATTAAATGTGCAGTAGGGTATGGTTGAGGCTAGCTGAAAAGTTGGAATTTTTAAAGATCTATAAATTTTTAAAATTAAAAGTCATTTTAAATGACTTGTAAAGTGGATTGGTAAAAATCAGACAATTAACATTTTAAATTGTATGCTTTAACTTGCCATGAACTTCATAAATAACACAATAAAAAAAACTTAAAACTTGATTCTAGAACGGTTTATTATACCCGTTATTTAAAAACAAACGCACCACACGCAAATTTTTTAAGATATTTCGTTTTTTTTTTGGTAATAAACGTTTACTACTATTGTTAGCTATCATCCTACTTAAGCGCAACAAGATTGGACAAATAGATCGGTAGTAATGGCTGAATGAAGTTTTTAGGCAATGCATCTGCCGCAAAGTATGCAATTCAAAATTTTGTATGCATTCTTAAAAAAGTAACGGTTATCATACAGTCGGAAAACTTATATATCCTTACCCGCTTGTTATTTTTGTAAAAAGTTATGCCAAAAAATTTGTTGCTGCCCTATTGCCTACAGGGTATCTGTTAGTTGAGCAGTGTTATGTAGGTATTGCGCCGCTTGCAGCGTTACTAAAATGTAAAATGTGATTTGGCTTAGCCAATTGGTCTAAGGCACAATTCGCACGGCCAATCAACTGGCCACTGGCTCCAAGTCCAGTCTAAAAGTCCAGTCAGGCGGCCAGTTGAATTTCATGCTCTAGATACTAACATGCACTTAGACTTTTTTGCAGGTGGTGTGTGTGTGTGTATGTGAGTGTATTTGTGTGTGAGTGTGTGCGTGTGGCTCGGCAACGAATTCAAATACTTGTTGCCTATATACACACTTATAAAACTTGATATTTTATTGACTTTCCGATTGACTTGAGTCGAGTATACAATAATTTTATGAATTTTTTTGTTGTTGTATGAATACAAATTTCAAATTGGTTCAAGTTACGAGTGCGCGCCCCAAAATGCCAACGCTATAAACAATAAAAGCAACAATAACAACAATAACAATAGCGACAGTTATGAAAAAGTAACAACAACAAATGCTATTGCCATTGTGCGCAAGGTGTTAAAAATATATTGTTGTATAACTCGGGCAACAACTTAAAAATCGATTAACAGCCGCGTAATTATGGACATAATTTGTGTGCACAAGTGTTGCAGCAACAACAACAACAACAACAGTATTAAAAAGTAACAACAATAAATAAGATATATTTTTTTTTAGCATAAAAAGTAAATTGGCAAGAAATTGAAGCCCAAAAATATCAATGACCATTGAGTTGGCCTTGAACTTGAGTTTGCCAAGGAATCAGTTAGGAATGCAATATATATATAAATACCAGTTAGCAAGTTATTAAAGCCGTTGCTTTCACTTTTGTGTTTAATTCTTGTGAAGGGCTCTTCGCTTAATGGCCAAATGCAAATGCATTGGAAATTTTTGGAAGGTGAACCAGTGTAACGCCCAGTTACAGTTACAGTCACGTGTGTGCGAGTGTGCGTGTGTGTGTGCGTGTGTGTATCGATGCGTGTTGGACAAGGTCAACACCTTTCCTTTTGACCAGGCGCGAAAAAAAGAGGTGTCTAAAAAAAAAGACAGACAGACACTTGAGTTAATTGAATAAGTGTAATAAAAAGACAAGAGATTGCGCATACGCCCCGTTAGTTGGTAGGCACTTGTTAATTAAAATATTTTGAATTAATTATACAAGCAATTGTCACAAGCACAGTCAATACGCAAATTGTTAGAGCTGAGAGTGCGTTAGGGCGAGAATGCAAGACTTGAATATATCCTGTACTTTAATTTGGAGTAAATTTTTATAATTTATTTCAATTAGGCTATATTTATAATAAATCAGTATTGTTTTGTAAACTTAATATGTAGTTTAGTGAACAACTAATGCAGCTATAACTTAAAAATTATGACTGCAATTAACTTTATATGGATTTGCCTTAAAAGATACAAAATTAACTATTTTTGATCAAATTTGGCGTCTTTAGCTTTTATAAGCCAAATGTTCTCCTTATATAGCTAGATTAGCTTGTTAATAGTTAAGCAAATGCGTCACAAGCCTATAATACACTGTAAATATATATTATAAAAGAAGAATGAGTTGAATTTTAGATAAGATACAAATATATCTATACAATAAATTTACTCTTAATCTTGTATCTTTACTTGGATTTACTTGTAATTCAAATTTACTTGCAATTTACTGTCAACTGCAGTCTGTTATACCCGTCACCATTTAACTGTTTACAGGGTACATAATTATACAAAGTACAAATCAAGTATCCGTGTCTGACAAAATGTTAATTGACTGCAGCCAATTAAACAAACAGGCAATCAGTCAATTGGCCAATCAGTCATATAGTATCATCTATCATCTGATATATGTACATATGTTATATATCAATAGTTTTTGTGGACAGTTTCCTTCATTAGCTGCACTATTGTGTAGACGGATTTGATTTGTCTGATATCAATCGTGGGCTGCAAATCATTTTGGCCAAAAAGAAACACGTCAGCACGACAAATGCTGCCACCTTAATTAATCCAGTTTTTATGGAGCGTCTTGTTTAAATTAGTTTGACATTTAAGTTTCGCATTTGCCGCTGGGCAACATTGACTACCGATGTTGCTGCTGTTGTTGTTGTTGCTGCTGTTGCTGCTTCAGCAACTGTTGCTGCTGCTGCTTGGTTTTCGGTCTTCTGCGCCGTCATCTATGGTCATAAATTTTTTAATTTCTAGCACTGACGGCGCTCATCATAAATTGGCTTTTAGTGCCAAAACAGCAGCAACAACAACAAGTGGTAAAAAAAACGCTAACGCCAAATGTGAAAAGAGCAAAGCGATGCCTTTGGCATTCAAATGACCAGATCTGAGATGAGCAGAGCCAAAACCACAGCCGCAGTCACAGCCACAGTTAGAGCCGTGTCCAACCAGTTGAGCGGGCGTTTCGGGCCAGGCCCAGACCCAGACCAGACCAGACCAGAAGACGTGTTTGATGATGAACTTGATGCCGTTTTAACCGCAATCAACGAGCGAAAAAATTATTTTAACAGCAACTTTTTTACTTTATTTTCATTATTTCTTCTATTTGCTTTTTGTTTGTTAAAAACCAAAAGTTGTTCTTATGTAAATTCGTTGATTTTATTTTTAATTTGGGGTTCGTTTGCTGACGTTTTGCGCTTGTGCTCGCATTTATATTTAATTATGTTAATTAAACCAGAGATGAATGCGACAATGTTCGTTTAGAACTGGTCAGCTGGTTAGCAAGACAAAAACTAGAAGGAGCAGGCTACAATTTTATGTGTCGAATGCCAGATACTCTATATCAGCGGTGGGAACGAAATCTGAATTCGGGAGCACTACAACAACAACAACTTTTAGTGTCTATATAAGTTGGGAGCAGCCGCTGCTCCCGGAGCCACTGCGTGCCCACCGCTGCTCTATATCCAATAAGACTGAATATACGCTTTGATAGCCAATGTAATTTAATACAAATTATTGTGTTAATATGCATTTAAATATAGGATTTATAATTCTGAATTATATATTTAAGTCTTGAAATTTAAGCTTATCTTGAATTAAATACTTGTAGGGTCTAAAGAAAATTGTAATTATTAAAATAACTTTAATAAAACAAATTATATTAAATTTTTTTTTATATCATATATACCCTGAGCTCTTTAAGATTTAATTGTTCAACTCTGAAAAAGTTCTTAAATGTGTTTAGGTTGAATGAAGTAATAAAAAACTCAATGAAATTTGAAAGAAAGTTGTTCGAATAAAATATCAGTAAGAATTGAAGAATTTTTATTTGAATAAATTTAGCTTGTTATGTAAAAATATCACAACAAATTTAATTTTCTGCTATTTTGTCTGAATTAGTTAGATTAGACTATTATCAAGTTTTTGTTCTGTCTGCAACCAAAAGAAGTTATTTTTTTCAAATTAGCCAAATATTTTGAATAAATAAATAAATAAATTAAAATAATATTAATATATTTTTAACAAACCTTAACTGCCTTAGGGTAAATTTTCTTATTCTAAAAAAAATATGTGTTTCAACATTTTGTTACCTATTGGCACAGAGTCTGACAGATGATCAGAAACTATAAATATCTTAGCAACTATACCAAATATATTGTTGGTGAATAAGTCAAGCACTAAGCTTAAAGTTGACAAGCTATAAAAATAATTATATATGTATTTAAATGTAAATATAACTATATAAATATGTAAATATTGCTAAGTGGACTGGTAGTACCGGAAATAGTGTTGCTAGCACTGATTTCATTATTGTCTGTTGTCAACTAACGAGTTGAGATACTTTTTAGGTCTATAAATTTTAGCACTATCAGATTAATACTGCTAACAAACAAACGTTATGAAGTAAATTCAAAACTAGCGCTTTAACAGCTTTTGGAAAAACGAAACCAGTTGGCAGCACCATTTGCAGACTCATTCATTCAACCTACCTCAATTTTGGCTCTTTTATTGAGATGCTGCAGTTGAAGCCAAAGCCAAAGCCGAAGCTGGGAATCTTTGGGCTGCAGTTTGGGGAGAGACTGAATCGTATTCGAATCTGGTACCGAGTCCGAATGAGTGTTGAGTGTATGGACTGTTGAGTGTGTGGAGTGTTGCGTATAAAACCAATTTGAGCGACGGCTGGCGAACCAGTTGAGCGCTGACTTTGCAAACGTTTTCATCATCACAACGACGCGACCGTCCAAGAGCCAAAAAGCAAATGCATTTGGCCAAAAGTTCGTTACGGACAAACCAAAATTACAACAACAACAGCAGCAACTACATCAAATCAAAGCAAGAAAATAATTGTTAACTATTTTGTCTTTGTTTTTGTCTTTGGTTTCTGTATTTGCGTGTGTTTGTGGTTTTGCTTTTGCTTTTGTGTTTTGCGTTTGCAGCCAAAGTTAAAGTTAAAGTTAAAAATTTGCCGTCAAGTGTTTTTCTTTGGCCTGGCTTCGTTTGCCGTTTTATTCGTTCGACGTGTGCGCCAGCGAACGGTTGTTGCTTTGCCTTTGTCTTTTGCCTCTGTGTATCTTTGTATCTGACGGATACGCGAACGCGCTCTCAATCTGCCTGTGTATGTGTAACTGTATCTGTGTGTGCGTGTGAAGAAAGAGCAATATTTATAAGAAAAAAAAACGAAGAAATAAATATATATAAAAAAAAAATGTTGTTGGTGGCGAAATAACGAAATAACGCCAACAACAATTGTCGATGAAACAGCAGCAGCAACAGCAGCAAAGGCAGCAGAAATAGTTTTTCCAGTGCAAAAAACCAAATGCTCATTATATAAATCAACAAAAAATAAATTGTGTTAAATCTCATCATCAGACGTAGCACATGCAAATGCGTCAAGTGCTTGGCAGATTAAAACAACGCAACAACTCAGTGTGGATAGCAGCAACAGCAGCAACAGAAGCAACAACAGCAACATTAACGACTTTCCTTTGGCCAATACAATAAGGTAGGTAATAAATAAAGTATCCTCTGACTCTGTCTCTGTTGCATGTGCTCCACATTTTTTGTATGGTATTTCTTACACGTTATGCAATTGTTATTGCCATTGTTGTTGCTGTTGTTGTTGTTGTTTACGCATAATGATGTATCGATATCGCCAGCGTGTGCCATTAACATATTCAATGCCTAATCACAAATGGCAGCTGTCGAGGCCAAAAGCATTTGCTGCCAATTTCGATAACAACAACAATAACAACAGAAAAAGGCCAGCGAAAGCATTGGCCTTAATTTGTTCACCAATTGGCGGCAGACTGAGCAACTGTTGCTGCTGGTCAAGCGCAATTGCCAATGCACATTGTCTAAACTTTGCCATTCTCACAGCAATTGATGCTGCCAACTTTGAGAGGGAGGGAGATACATAGAGAGAGAGAAAGAGAGAGAAGCACGACATATTTAAGCATAACTCGCTGTTGATCTGTTAAAAGATTGCAGAGGGGAATTTTTTTTTTAAATTGGGAATATGTTGTTCTGGGAAGAAGTTTAAGTGAATAAATTTACTATAAAATATTGCTAGATATTTAATAAAGACATAGAAAATGTTGTCGTTAATTTATTTTTTTATTTTAATTGAGAATATGTTGCTCTGGGAAGAAACTTTAAGTTGACAAAATTATAATAAATTATTGCGGAATTTTTAATTATAAGAAATATAAGTATAGACGCTGGGATTAAAGTTAGTTAGTCAATGCAATCGATAACTTTGGCAAAGAAAAAAATTGTTGTCGTTATTGTAATTGTTTTATTTTAATTAAAAAATTAAAAAACTTGATAAATTTATAATAAATTATTGCGAAATTTTCAATTGTAAGAAATAGAAGTATAGACGCTGGGATTAAAGTTATTTTGCCAATGCAATCGATAACTTTGGCAAAGAAAAAACTTGTTGTCGTTGTTGTTGTTGTTGTTATGGCAGCTTAGCATGTTTTTTATTTTTATTTCGAGTGTGTGTGTGTTGTGTGTGTGGAAAGACACTTGACTGGCTGCTGAGCACGGTGCCCACCCGCTGCAAGTAACTGAAGTTGGCAGCGCATTCTTGGAAAATCTTTCGACTCTCAGCAGCAGCAAGCACAACAAGTGTGTGTATATGTCTGTGTGTGTATGTCTGTGTGTGTTTGTGCTGTTGTGTGTAACTGCGGTTGCGATTGCTTGCACATCATTTGGCCCGCTGGCGTTGCGCTTTTTACAATGTGGTATGTAATTCATTTGCATTGTTTACCTGAGCACCGTTTTCTTCTTTGGCCGCAATAACAACAATAACAACAACAACTACGACAGCAACAACTATGGCTTTAAGCAAAAACGATTTACATAAAATTTATTGCTGCCACATTACAAAGCAGTTAGTTAATGTTGATGTTGCTGCTGCTGTTGCTGCTGCTTAATTGTGCGAAAAGCGTTTTGCTCGCTGACTGCAACGTGCTCAGCCATTTGGCCAACATTGCCGGCACATCACGTATACGCCACGTGGCGAGCCTTGAACTCGGCTAGCATTTACTAAATACACACACACACACACACACTCGGAGGGATAAAAATAAAACCGGTTACAAAATGCACGCAATTATTTATAAAAAAAATAATTAATTAAATAATTAAAATTTACACCATATCAAATAGTGTGTTAACCATTTATTAAAACACTCAATTGAATGGCAAAGCCAAAAATTTGATTTTTGAATAAGTTTGATTAGATAAAATAATTAACTTAATTGAATTTATTTATTGATTTTGCTGACAAATCAGAAAAATACACTTAACACAAGAGCTAAGCCAAAAATCAATTAAATCTAATAAAGTGGCATAGATAAAATTATTAAATTAATTGAATTTATTTATTGATGTTTTGCAGTAGATTGTAAAATCATTTGACATAGATAAAATAATTGAATTAATTGAATTTATCTATTAAGATTTGCAACAAACTATTAAAGCACTTTATGCAAAAGCAAAGCCAAAATGTCAAATAAATCTTTAATAATTGGATTAAATAAAATAATTAAATTAATTGAATGCTTGCAATAATACACTTTAATACGCTTAAGAGAAGAGTAACGCAAAAAAAAAAGAAAAAATCTATGATAATTTGATTAGATAAAATCATTAAATTAATTTAATTTATTTATTGATATTTTCAACAAATTTTTAATACACTTAATACAAGAGTAAAGCTAAAAAATCGAATAAATCTACAATAATTGGATTGGGAAAATAATTAAATGATTTGAATTTATTCATTGATATTTTCAACAAATTTTTAATACACTTAAAGCAAGAGTAAAGATAAAAAATCGAATAAATCTATAAAATTATTACATTAATTAAATTTTTTTACTTATGTCTGCAACAAATTATTAATACACTTAATACAAGAGCTAAATCTGATTAAACTGATAAATGATCATGATGATCATCAATTGTTGTTCGGGCAGCCTAATCGACACTTCAGTAGCACTTGGTCAACTTCGGTAGCCTTTGGCCAAAAGTTCGCACCAGAAATCACATGAGTTTGATTTTTGGATTTTGGAAGAGGAACGTCTTTTGGTTTGGTATTGGACATGGATCAAGGCGATCAATCAAAGCACCTTCAATGGGCTGTTACCATAGCGAATTGTGCAAGGTAATGGTAATCAAAACTAAATATAGGTATACACATATATACCTATATAGCTGCTGATTTAGTTGAGCATCTGTCCAGATAACTGAACTTCTTCTGTGCGCTCTTTGCTGCCCTTGTAACGAATATTCGATATATACTACAGAGAAGAAAAAAACTAAAAAGTTGATATGTTAATGTCGAATTGATTGAAGAAGAAGCTGGAGATGCTGCTGGTCAGCGGCATTTTGCAGTTGTTGGTTGTTTTGTTGTCTGTTGATTGCTGTTCGTTGTTGCCTTTTGTTGTTGTTGTTATCTGTCTGTCTGTCTGTCAATGGCTTTGTTGTCCGCTGAACTGTTGGCATTTAAGACCATCGATCGTTCGATCAGTTCGATAGATCGATGGATCGATTGACGCTTGATGCGGTTGCGTTTAATGGAATCTTAATTAATTATTAGCTTTTTTTCAACGGCCTTTTGCAGCTGACAAGCTCCAAATGTTTAACAATCAAAGCGGGTTTTTTGTTTAGCTCTTTTCTTATGTTAACACAAAAAAAATTTAAGATAAATAAAATCAGCGGAAGTGTTAAATGTTAAACTTAAGGTGAGGTTCATTTTGTGGGTGGCTGAATGATCAATGATTATTTAATTACAAATTAATACAATACGAGGGTCGATTGTAAGCACTATAAATATTTTGAGAAAGTGCTTATATATATTTTAAGTTAACTATTTTCTTTTCTCAATATTAAAATAGATTTTTATTTTTTAATATTACATCTATTTTTAATGCTGCAAGTTCTTGTCTATTCTTATTCTTTTTAATAGTATACATTTATAGCTTCTGTTTATTTTCAAACATTTTAATTAATCGCCAATGAAATTTTAACAATTTTGTCAATTTCTTTGTTTGACTTTAAATTAGCACATTTAATTTATATTAATGGTGGCATTTAAAAAAAACGAAATATATATTTTGTATCTAACTGATATGTCAACTTTATGAAACACAATCTTAAAATCAGTTAAGACTCTGAGTTGGGGTTTTTCCTGTTATATTTGTTGAGTTTCTTGTTCAATTTGCAATATTTATTTGTTTAAGCTTTTGACAAGTATCGCCAATATATATTTAAAATTTATGTTTTATTAGCGCGCTTTCGTGTAGCTGTTTCGTTAAAAAAAATATATACTTTTATCTTTAGCTGTCGCCTAGTACGAGTCCGACTTTGAGCAGGTTTTTTCTTCGATCAACTTATTTTTTTTTTAACTTTTGCAAGTGTGTGTGTGTGTGAGTGTGAGTGTGTTTTTTCGATATTGATTTTTCGTATTAAGCGCATTTCTGCGTACCGCTTTTTTCAAGGCCAATAATCAAGGGGTGGAAAGGCGGACACGGGCAGGGGAAGGGGAGGAAGGGGAGCGATGTCTGGTCAAGCTGGTAAGCTAACAAGTTTTCTTGCTGTTGATCAATTAAATGAAATTTTAGCAGTTGTTGCTGCTGTTGCTGTTATTATTGTTGTTGCTATTGCTGTTGGCGGTGTTTTAATAGCTTTGAAAAATGTGTGCAAAAGTCCAAGTGTCAACTGCTTCGCCTGCCGCCTCCGTGTGTTGCGAGGCGCCACAAATGCCAAGCAGCTTCATCTCATCGCATCTCAATCTGCAGCTGGCTGCTGCTTGGCCTAATCAATTCACCTGCTTGGGAGTCTTGGTGAGATGATTAAGCCAAGTTTGCACTTATATAAGTGTGGTATCCGATAACGGGGCGGCGGCCATAAGTCGTCTCAAGTCTCAAGTGTCGTCATCTGGCGTTTCAACATTTTTCTCTCTTCTGCTGCTGCCTGGCTGTCTCTCTGTCTGTCTGTCTTTCTTTCTACCTCTTTCTACCTGTATTGTTGTTGTTGCTGTTGTCGAGCAGTTCCGCCAATTAGCGACGCTTCCGCTGCAGCAAACACACCAAAAATTTTCTCAGCTTTTCCTCTTGTTTTTCATTCAATTGTTGTTGTCATTTAATTCGCCTTTCAGCGTTGCATTTTCCTTAACGAAATTCGAAATTTGTTTGGAGATTTCTTGCTGTTGTTGTGTTGTTGTTGTATTACGACAAATTAAATAATTTGCAATCTGCATAAATTACAGGGCCCTCGAAAAAAGCCATCAAACATTGCGCCTTCGGTTACGCGTCCAAATTAACAAATTAGTGCGATGTTTCGCAAATCGACGCCGACAAACTTCCGAATCGTCAAACACACAAACACAAACAAATTCAAATCAGACTTTCCAAAAAACACAAATGTCGCGCATGCGGCTGGAATGCCAAAAAAACAACAACAACAACAATAATAAATAACACAAAAAACATGATTGTAACAAACAAATGCCCAAAAAAATAAGTGTGGCTCAGCTTTGGGTTTTGTTTTTTGGGATTTACTCGCCGATTATGTAAGTTGAGAACCGCTAAGCAAATTGATGGCCCCGTCATGGCTGGATCCCCCGAGACCCCAAACAGAAAAAAAAGAAAAAAGATTCAGTTGGAGTCGCAGTCGCTTCTCACGCTTGTCAGAAAATGTCAAAAGTGACGCAGCTGCACATGAAAGACGAGAAAACACAAGAAATGAGGAGAAAACGAGCTAAGAATTAGCCGAAGCTTTAATATCTTTTTGAATAAATATTTTTGAAAAGAAATATCTTTTGAAATAAATATCTTTCAAAATAAATAAATTTTAAATAAATAAATTTTAAAATAAATCACTTTAAAAATAAATTTGTTTTAAAATTAATATCTTTTACAATAAATTTGTTTTTAACCATATATGTTTAAAAATAAATAGCATTTAAAAATAAATATCCTTTAAAAATATATATTTTTTTAAATAATTTGGTTTTAAAATAAATGTCTTTTACAATAACTATCTTTAAAAATAAATCTCTTGTAAAATTAATATCTTTGAAAATAAATATCTCTTAAAATAAATGTCTTTTAAATAATATTCTTTTTAAAATCTTAAAAAATAAATATGTTTAGAAAAAACTATTTTTTGAAATAAATATCTTTGAATATAAATTTCTTTAAAACAAAAATAATTTTAAAATAAATATCCTTTAAAATAAATATTTTTGATACAAAATTTTAAAACAAATATCTTTAAAAATAAATATCTTTTTAAATAAATATATATTAAAATAAGTATCTCTTAAAATAAAAATCTTTCAAAAAATCTATTAAAATTAAATTTGTTTTAAAATATCTTTGATCTTTAAAAAATATCTTTGAAAGTAAATATCTTTTTAAATAAATATGAATGTTTCATCTTTTTGAATTAAAATCTTTGAATTAATATATCTTTTTAAATAAATATCCTTTAAATTAAATGTCTTTTCTTATAAATATCTTTGAAAATAAATAAATAAATCTTTTATATAAATATATTTAAAAAAAAATCCACAAATCTCCGTTACAAATTGCATAACAAATTCATTGCACTGCTTGTTAATACCCTACACTTATTAAATCTTGCAAGCTGCGTTATTTTTTCGCGGAAATTTCGACGCACGCTTAAAAGCTTTATCTCTGACAATAGTTATAGCTGTATGGAGGCGGGTGATGGTTGTAGGGGGCAGGGGAGAGGCAGGGGCGCCACAAATTGCGGCAGGCGCCATGGTCAACCGAAAGGTGAAAGACAAAAAACCAAATGGATGAACAACAGTGGCTGCTGTGTCATCTTCCAGGCGCCTCTTTGTTCGTCTGCGTGAAAATGAGTTTTTTTGTTTTTATAATTTTGGTATAATCCCCCAGCCCCATCTCTGTCCTTAGCCAGACTGGCACGTCTGCCTGGCCTGCTGATGACCTTTAACGTTGCCTTCACTTTACGAGCGGCAGTCAAAGAAAAATCTGCATATCATTCATTATGTACCTCTGACTCGGGAACGAACTCTGTGTCGTTCCTGTTGTGGCTACGAGTAAATTAGTTGGGAATTGCGGGGGAGGCGTTGTTGTTGTTACCTCGAAACAATTTACGATTATTTGTCTGCACGCTGACTTAAGCCCATGTTAATCGCTGCAGTTGTCTACGCAGGCGGCAGCCATAAATATCAGAAAATATTTAAACAAAAAATAAGCGAAAATAATGGAAAAATGTCAAGGATTTGGCAAAGAGAAAGATCGTCGCACAATAAAATGCAATCAGCGTCGGTTCGCTAATCGCTCAATCGGGTTCGGCCAGGTCTAAAAGGCCGTGGCTCCAGTTCGACCTGGTTGACACTTTAATTGGAGTCAGCCACCGACAACAACAACAACAACAATGCAGACAACGTCAACGAAAACGACAATCGTGAGCAAGGTCATTTTAAAATGGTTTCTTTCTTTTTTCTCAGCGATTGTCCGAAAGATTAACAGAAACACCTCCAAAAGAAGAAAAAGAAAAAATAAAAGAGAATGAAATAAATTCCGAACAGTTTGCATAAATAAATTCTATTGCTGATTGGATCTGCCATTGACTTATTGTCTTTTAATGGCATTTCAGACATTCCATATTTCTTCCTACTCTTTTGTGTATGCGTGTGTGTGTATGTGTGTGTGTGTGTGTTAATTTGGCAGTCGATGTCTTATGATTGATGTGAAATGATTGTTATGAAATATGAATGCAAATTCAAATTTAAATGACGATTAGTCAGCGCATAGCTCAAGAATTGATAGACAGTTTGTTGTTGTTGGCCTAAAAGTGGGTCAAGTTAGCGTCTAGACATTAGATCCTGCTGCGGATGCGGGTGCGTATGATGATGATGATTATGATGTCAGCAGTTGCTGAGTGGAAAATACAGTTATCATTAAGCGGCATCCGGCCGCATGACTCAGGCCAACATGAAATCTCTTTTGACGGGTTTGGCATCTCTATGTAAATAAAAAGACGACTCTACGCATATGGAGGCTGTTGTTGCTGCTGCTGCTGCTGATGATTTTGTAATATTAGTTAATGAATTTCCAACCAAAATTGGTGGCCAATTAACAGACGTCTTGCAGTTGCTGCCACAACAATTTAATGTTAACGTTTTTCTTTTTTTGTTTTCTTGCTCTTTCTGCTTTTAGCCATGTGTGTGCAGCCAACAAACAAAGTCACGCTTCCTAATTGAAAAGTGCCAGCTTAAATGGACGCGTAGCACGCGGCAAACTCAAAGACAGAGCGAGAGAGAGAGAGTGCGTGTGAGAGAGAGAGAAAACACGACGCAGTGCAGTTTTTGGACATCAAGAGAGCGAGCAGCTACAGAAGACACACACACACACACACACACACACCGAAGCGAACAACCAAAACAGAGGCCAAAATGTGCAGCTCTACAAAAATGGTTTACAGTTATAGAATTTTATGGCTTTCCGGCGTTTTACTAGGTGAGTTGTGGCCCCAATAACAAGACCAGACAAGACGAATCGAATCGAATCGATACATAAATTAAATGCCAAGTGCGTCGATTAGACGATTTGCTTTGAGGCCGCATCGATGGCAGGCGTGAGCCACATAAAAATATATAAATATAAACCAAAAAAGTTGGCAAACAAATCTATGTAGAGCATGGCGAAGAATTTCAAAAATTCAAACATCAATTGAAACTAAGGAGCTCAAGTGTGTTTTATTTCAACTTACTCCATTGCAGCTCACCTTTTGCTGGTTGCAATTACGGCACAGGAGCCAGCCAGTCCAGTATTTCAAAATCACAAGACGAAGGAATGGACGAATTTAGATAATATAACATTCTCCTTCGATTGCAAGCGGCGATCGGTGGGATTTTATGCGGACATGGAGTACAATTGCCAGGTAAGTAAGCAGTGCGCGTTTAAGTGAAAGTAAGCAGTTCAGCTGGCCTGCTGGCATGTTGCACTGCTTGCTACCATTTAAATGGCAGCCTAAAAGTATGCAATTTAATAACATTTCACATTTTTGGGCGCGCAAATTTGAATAGAATTTTCAAAAATCAATTAAGAATTAAATAAAAACAATTTGAAAAAAAAAACAAAATGCAAAATTCGGTAAAATAATTAACTTTATTTTAAAATTAGTTTGGTGTCGAAATTGAAAAAAAAACCAAAAAAAAATTGAGAAATAAAAATAAAATTGAGAATCAAAAGATATCGGAAATTCGAAAAAAATTCAACAAAATGTCTGGTATTTTTTTCAATTTTCTAGCTCAAAAAACAAAAAAGTTGATTTTTTCGGCCGGAAAAATTGTTCTCAAAAATTTCAGAAGAATTTGGCCCGTTTTTGCGTTTTTGCGGACCACTTTTATCACTTGGATCAGGCGCGCAGTTGTGGCGCCATCTATTCAAATTTAAATTACAAATTTAGTGGCGCCCTCTAGTGGCATGGCGTTTGTTATTGTGACAATGACAATTGAGAGAGGAGGAGAGAGAGAGAGTTGACAAATGCTCGCCAGTGCTGCCAGATGTGACCGTTAAAAGTTGCTAGATTTGAATAAGCAAATTTTGAAGAAATGTTATAAAATTTTGATTGTGTTTTATAGCGTTCTGTTATTTTCCTTCTACCTTCTTGGCATTCTAATTTAGAAATAAAATAAAACTTTGGTAAAAAACACTACCATCCTTTTTTATTTTTACTTCAAAATTTGCTTATTCAAATCTAGCAACTTTTAACGGTCACATCTGGCAGCAGTGATGCTCGCTCGGGTTAGTTGAGGTGAATGAATCATTATAAAAAAAAGTACAGCCCGGTTGAAATACCCTTGCTCCGTTACCTTTGGGGCAACTTAATCCAGTTAAATTCATTTTATATACATTTTTTTACAGATATTCCATATGTGCGATGAGGAGGGCAATCGAATACCACATTTGTGCGCCAATGAAACAAGCTTTAATCAGGAATACAGAATATGTGATTGGGATTATAATTTTAACTGCACAGAGTCGCCGGTAAGCACATAAATTATATTAAATTTAATAGTTGTAAATAGTTATATATTCTTCTTCTAGAAATGGTTCTATCTGAATGAGTTAACATATGCCACGGATCCGCCAGACGAAGACGATGAGGACTACTAAATGCAATTAACTAAATATTTATTGTCTTTGAGGAGCAAAAACAAACTAAATTAAATGCAGCAAAACTGATAAAATGAATGATTTAAAAAAAATACGCAAAAACTCCTAAATGGAGAGTAAATTTCCATGAAAATGTTAACTAATTTAAGAAATTTGTTGACAATTTTGTTGAGTTTCGTTTTTGTCTGTACAATTTGTATGTAGTCGAATTTTGAGTATTGTATTGAATGAGAGTCGTGTAAATAATGTAAATAGAAGGCCACAAACTAAAAACAACCTTAACAGCAACAATAAAAACAACAACAACAACAACTACAACAATTCAAGGCCGTCAGATTACTATATAATTTACAAATAATATTCTTTGTATGTAAGCAACAAAAACAAAATAAATCGAAACCATGGATTGTACTTCTATATGAAATAATTCAAACAGCTTTTAAATTAATTTCAGAGAAATCCGTTGATGTGACAAAATGTTTTCAAACCATTAGCAAATTGTAGATTTTTTGCACTGGGTGGGAGTCACCGACTAGGTAAATAACCCCACATGAGTCAAGTTCAATGACGAAACGAAAAAGGGTATCGAAAAAAGCACAAATGAGAAAATTGGTTAAAGAACAAAAAAATAGAGGAGTCAGTGCGTGAAATTGGAACTTCCTGGTTCAACAGTTTATAAAATGGAATACGATGGGATGCTATACAGTTAGTGTTAAATCAAAGCTACAACTATCTACAACCAATTGGATAATTACATGATGAAATATCAGAAATTCTGTTGTGTGCTGCTGTTGGTCTCCCTGTCTGCGGTGAGGAGCAAAAGTTTACTTTTAAGTTTGCTTGATTCTAATATATATTTATATTTTTCAAAGCTTGCTGCTGCCCAGTACTATACACCATATAATCCTTACAACACGCCCAGTCCTACGTTTTCCAGCTTGAACAATTATAATAATAATAATAATTATTATTATACTACGCCATATCCCTACATCGGCATACCAACGGCCAATCAAAATCCCTATTACAACGAGCAACAGATACGCATTTGGCCCTATGTCATCGGACAGTATCTGTATCCTTCCTACTACAACAACAACAGCAATAATCCTTATGCTTCATTGAGCACGCCCAATTGGCAGAGTTACTATACAAATGCCTATCAAAATAATTGGGGCAAAAAATAGTTGATAAAATTACTGACTACATATTATAATCTTTATTCAATTCAATGTTGTGTTTTTAAATAAAATGTTATAAGTATTGTTAAGAAAGCTAACATGAAATTCTGAGTGGAAACTTTGGTTTGAGTTACAGTTACCGAGTAGAACATAAAAATGCAAATGATATAATCATTTTGATAAGTCATGTCATAGGCGTGGAAACCGTTATCATTTATGACACCTTTGACACATTTCGGGCATTCAAAAGAACCTTACAAACTAAAGACCCAGACGATTCTGGTTAAGCGTCTCAACATTAGGCCTAAAAGTGCTCTGCGATTACCACACATACAATGTACTTAACGGATTTCACACCTGGCTGCTAGTTACCTACTTGGGTGGCATTATGTAATAAACAAATGTTTGGGCTTTACATAGAGTAATGAACTTGAAACTTGGCACTGCTGCACTTCATCATGAGCAACAACAAACACACATCAACAACACCATCATTATCAGTTGGTTGACTTATGACCCACATTTGGTCATAATACCTTTCCATTCATGAAAGGTATTTTGAGCTACGCCCAGAGTTTAACAGCTAAGCATAACTGTAAGCTGTTATGCATGCCGATCGATGCGGATTGATGGGACACAGATCAAAACTCTTTGCATCATATCAAATGTTCTATAAATATGCTTATCAGTTTATGTCCATATGTCCATATGTATTTACTAAGCTTCAATACGCACTTCTTTATTATGCAAAGCAGCTGCCTGTAGGGAACTTGGTGAATGGACAAAGAGAGAGAGAGAGAGAGCGAGCAAGAGTAAGAGAGTGAGAGAGGGAGAGTGGAAGAAGAGAGAGGGAGAGCCAGTCTGCCAGTCTGAGCTGGAAATGGGTCAGTAAAAATCACAAAAGCGCGGGTAAAAGGCAGCCGGCAAAAATGATTGGATTACACATAGACACAAAACAAGAAATGAAAATGCAGCCAAGACGAACTGCGAATGCTCTCACTAACTGAAATTATGTGACAGTCAAGCTTCCCTATAGTGAGTTCATCCAAGATGCGAATTTCACATATACATATCTCACTTATTCAAATACAGCTACCGTAGAAAAGATATGAAAACTAAATTATTGATTTCAATTATTAAAATTAAAGTTAAAGAAGATAAATTATTTTCAAAATTTCATTTAAAAAAATTAAAAATTAGAATTATTGAATAATTTTTCATGAATTTTTTTTAATTTAGTTATGACAACTAATTTATTATTTTAAATTTTTATAATTAAAGTCAAAGAAGATTACTTATTTTCAAAATATCATTTTAAAAAATTAAAAACAAGAATTATTGAATCATTTTTCATAAAATGTTTATTATTTAGTTAAAAACATAGTAATTCCTAAATAAATAAAAAAAATACGAGTTGAATGTCTTATGATTAAGCATATAAAAACTGAAATTATTTTTTTAACATTTATAGTTTTTATTAATATAATTAATACAAGTCATTAAACTATTATTTTCAATTATTTAAACAAAAACTCTTATTTATTAATTATAATATATTTTTTTTATTTATTTTTTATTTTAAAATTAAATCAATTTCCGTGCGTTCAATTAGGAATAATATATGGAATAACTAGTTAGTATCAAATCGTATGCTAAAAATTCCAGACTCATAAGAGTAAACCAATATTCATAATACCCTATAGTGCACCTGCAGTACTTGTTGCAATGTAAATACTTGAACTATGAGAGCGACAACTGTTCAAACAAGCAGATAATGCAAGTGGCCAGAGTTCGACTTACGAGTTGAAGTTGAAGTGGGCTGGGTTAAGATGGGTTGGGCAAGGGGTTTGGAGCTTTGGGGCTTTGGGTTAAGCCTGCGTGGAGTTGTATTGAGTTGAGTGACGTCAGTTTGTCACGTTCGCCAAAACACATATTTTGTGCTCTGGCCCATTGCACGACTATTCGTAATAAAGTCAACAGTGGGAAGCACAAAAAAGAGATGGCTATGGAACATGAGGAGAAGGAGCGGCTGAGGAGGGAGTAAAAGCGGGAGCATTGAGTCGGCACTTTTGGTGCGGGTTTGTTGTGTGTGTGTGTGGTGTGTGTGTCTCCGGCGATGAAGATCGTCTGCTGCCGTTTAGGGGAAAATTGTGAAGAAAGTGTTGAAAACGAAATTGTAACTGAGAGAGTGCGAGAGTCGTCAAAAGCAAACACGTTAAAGCAGAAGAAGCTCTGGTCAAAAAGACTGGTCCGAGATTGAGAGTAAGATTCGCGCTCGAAACAGTCTTTAGACCTTACCAGTTGGCCAAGACCGTGGCCAACAGACAGTCAACGGGCACATCTCAAGCGCAGCAGTCGCGTCAAGTAAATACGATTGGAATCTCTCTCTTTCTCAAATCAAGCTCCTTGGCTACTGCTCTTTATTTGGCAACAGGCAACAGGCAACTGGCAGAAACAAGGCAACAGACAAACGGCCAATTTGCGTGTGTGCTGGCGCTACAAAGATTGATTGTTGTTGTTGTTTTCGGTGGTTGCGTGAAAGTCGTTCAAGCATTTCAATACAATTGTTTAACAGCAAAAGTTCAATGAAATAATTAAGGATAAGAAACAACAACAGCAAATCAACAAGTGAAAACACCAAAGATATCAAAACAATATCATTAAACATTATCCCGTCAGCTGCAGCTGCTTAACCTATAATTATGCTGGTAAGTCAAAAAAGCAACAATACAAAACTCGTATCAGAATCGTATATCTCTTTTAAATCATTATAATACCTGGCACGCACTGTGCCGACCGATTTACCTCATTTCTTTCTGTTGTTAACTCAAAGGAGTCTCAATGATAACAATTGACAATTGCTTTTGTTGTGTAGACAGTCTATTCTGGCCATGTTTACATTGTGTTATTTGTCATCTTGCCAAAAAAGTCAACTTTCTTTTGAGCCATGTGTTGACCAAGTCTATATTCAATTGCAACACAAAAAGCAGCTTTAAGTACTCTATTATTAGCGGTCTTTTGAATGTTATTTTTTCCATTTGTGTCATGAACTGTGACTTTAACTGCCATTAGATAATGCTCACAATGAAGATCGCAATTACGTTTATCTGTCTTCCGTTTGTGTTGTATGCAAACACGTGCCCTAATTGCATTCAAATTCAAGAGTTTTTATTAGTTTTATGATTATGGTTATAGTTATAGTTTAACGACCACTTACACAATAACTGAACTCAAATGTGTCTTTTACTATGGGCTTGTTTATGGTTTTATGTTCGTTTTGTAGGCGTGGTGTCGTTGTAAAAGCACATAAATTTAACTGCTGCTCCTAAAATTGATCAAGCTGCCTACACAAATTTTTCTGTGTGACATAAAATGCAGGAAAAATTAAGGAAAGTCTGTAAAATTGATTGAGAATCTTTCCAATAATATTCACTAACATATTTTTCAGTTCAACCTTGTTCATTTAAGTACACAACATTTACAATATTTATTCTACAAAAAGTTTAATGAATTTAATTTCTATAATCATCACTTCATTAGCTTTAATTTGTTTATATTTTAGAATTTCAGACCATGAATCACACAAATTGTAAACAATTATTGTTCCAAACAATTAAAAGCCAGACAAATTGCTGTCGTTTTCAGCTAGAATTTTAAAATGACTACTTCCATAACAGTTAAAGGTTTATCTTTAACACTTTCCATTTTACAAAAGTAATTTGAGTCATCAGCAAGTGCTAAAAATTTAAATCAATGTTAGCCCAACCCAAAAGTAAATTTGGCATAAAAGTGTTTAACACCAATTCGTTGAAATGTGTCTGGCGAAATTTTGTGAACCTCTTTAAATATATGTATACAAAAAGAAAATAAAAAACTATATAAAATACTATATATACAAGTCTGAAAATTTCACCAAAGTATATATTTAAATTTGGTTACATCGAATGACAGCATTAAAAGTTGAAGATGTAAATTTAATTATGCTGATGTCATTAATTTGGATGCAGTTGGAAACAGAGTCAAAGTGAAACTGAGCTGGAAAAATCAACTGATGGTATCAATCAGTCAGTTCAAACGGCAAATATGTTAATTTTCCGATCAAATGCACGCCTTTTTCTTATTGTTTATTATCACTTGTGTTTATATTCAAATAAAACGCAGATTAATTTCGAATTTCTTCAAATTGTTGCATCATCGTAAAAGCCTTTCTTTTTAGCTCTTTTTCCCAGTCATTTCTTTTTCTTTTGCTTTTGTTTTAAATTCGTTTTGCTTTGACTGCAACTGCAGTTATTTAAATAAAGAAAACCCAATAAATTCGTATTATTTTTAATCAAGGCCAAACTGCAGATTTCCATTTACAGTTACAACAACACAAAATGAAAAGAGAATAACAAACAATAAATTCAGCACAAATTAGGCATGAATATTAAAGAAATAATAACAATAGCTAAACATTTTCTCACAATGCCAACAAAAACTTGACATATTTTCAATAAATTTGGATTAGATAATACAAAAGCGTCTGAAAATTATGTCAAACCAACGGCTTCCATTTGACATGCGAATTCTTTTCTCGAGGTCCGCTAATTAAACTGTCTCAGAATTTAGCTTTGATGAATCTTCTGAAACTGATCCGACCGTAGAGGCCTTTTGTTTACATGAAACGATGCCAACCGTTAGTTCTACATAATTTACGCGATTCGTTCAGAACTTTTGTTTTGGCCAAAAAGGCATTCATTAAATTGAAATATCACTTGGCCACGCTCCAGGGAAATTTTTCTTTTTTTTGGGGCCAACACAATTAGAAATCACAAATAGTTTTGTGTAGTTTTATAAACATGTGCAGAGGCTTCTTTTGTTGTTTAATTGGTTCTGAAAATTGAAAATGGAAAGCTTCTTAATAATGACTTTCAATTTTGGGCAGAGTTTAGCGGTGGAAAATTATGGGAATAGTTAGTTCAAGTAATTAAAAGATAATTGTGGGGGCTTAAAAGCTTCTGGCTTAGATATAGGTTAAACTTAGAAACAAATGGAAAGTACAAAAGACCCATATTTTATACTCTTCATATAAATCTTAAATCTTATACTATACTACCTATGCAAATATACACTGAGATTAAATTTAGAAAATTTAAAAGATACTAAAATTAACAGAAAGTTTATTTTCTCATCATCCATCAACTTTTTACATGCTTATTTCAGTTCTTATCGCCTAATCAAATATTTTAAATATGATAATTTCAGTTTTTTGTAAGAGCTTTTCGCAATATCCGTCTTTTTAATTAATATCGCGAAATATTTTTGATGATTTATGTGTCGGGTTTCTGTGCATCATTTACATAGTGCAAATATTTACATATAAATTGCTGCCCACAACCTAAAAAAAAATACACAAACAACTTAAAGCAAAAAATCAAAATCTTCATAACTTTGGCTATGTTGACACTTGGTATATTTTTTAATTTTGTTTTTGTTATTTTTTTTGCTGGTCGAACTAGTTGACTTTGCGACAAGAGCTGGGAATTACATAAAAGGCGACAGACTTGCGACTTGCGGTTCATATTGTCAGAGGCGTCAAAATGGAAATTGTTGCAAGCTAAATATGGGTCATAAAATGTTTTATGAGTACGTTGAAGCCGCAGGTTTCTTTATTGCATTCTGAAAAGTGCTCACGGTTGTTACCATAGCAAGTGTGTAGTGGTCTTAGCAGGTTCGTTTCCTAAGTCTTTCGTTTACGCAATTTCCGCACGACGCGACGCGTGTATGATGAAATGCGTCTGAAGCGTCTTTTTGATGTCATATCTGAACAATGCAGTTAAACATACATACAAACACTCGCACTCTCTCACATTTACAACAATTTCACCCATTTTGTACTTTCAGTTTCTCACAAAGAGTTCAAGTGCGCGGCGCTCGTTGCTCGCCTTGCTGCTGGCATTGTGCTGTCTGAGCTGCGCACTGGGCGCTAAAATCACCAAAAAGGTCGAAAAGCCGCCGGCTAATGCCAATAACAATGAAGACAAAGCCGAGGCAGTAGAAGAAGCTGCCGAGGCAGCAGCCCAAGCAGTCGATGAAGACAAAGATGATGATGATGATGAAGATGAGGATGCCGATGGCGACGTCGATGATGGCGATGATGACGACGATGATGATGATGACGATGATGACGAGGAGGAGGTAAAGAATAAGAAGAAGAAGAAGCCAGCTGATAAGGATGCTGCTGCAGTAGCCACAACAACAACAACAACAAACACCAAGAACGAAGTGAAGCCAGCTGTTGATCCCACAGATCTCAGTGTTTGGGGCATGGTCCGCACACTCTGGAGCTGGCTGCGCAGCGATCTAAGTGAAAGTCTTTTCGGCGATGACGATGAAAAACCAGCAACAACAACAACAACAGCCACTGCGGCCGTGGGTGAGTAAAGCAGCTGCAACTGCTCCAAATTAAAAAAATTCCAGCAATTAGTAAGTCGTTGATTGCATTTACGCAATCCGATTGTCACTGATTAGCGACTTCTCTAATCAACTTCAATTTTCTCACTCGATTCACTTTCGTTTTCAATGAAACCTGACACAACTAGAAACAGAAAATGATATGAAAACAACAAAATGATAAACAAACAAAGCCACCATAAGATGCTTAAAAGGTGTTAACTCCTGAGTTCACAATCAATTTTGTACCTCAACTGAATGCTGAGAGTTGATCTACGAGTCTGGTTTATAATTTCTCATGGCCACAAAACACCTCGTTGTAATTTCACTTTCCGCATTTTTTCTAGACTCGCGTAAATTATTAGATATAAAAAGAAAGAAAAAAAAAAAAATAGCTGGCAACGCATCTTTTAGCGCTGAGAAAATATTTATGTGTTTATTTATTTTTTTTGCTCATTGTGCGCCTTTTTTTTTATGGACTTTCGCATTGCTTAGCGTTCAGGTCTGTTTGTTGATGCAATTATTATTAAAATTATTAACGTAAGCGGTTAAATAAAAGCGAGTCTTAATTTGGCAGCGATGCCAATTCAATGAGTAATTTCTGTGGAAAGAAACAAAAGACTGAGGCAACGAACTTGTTCGGAATTATAGCGTAAAGTTTTTTCACTTTTTAAAGCATTTCTAACTCACTTATCTTTTGCAGAGGGACGTACATTTGGCAAGATTCGTCGTCTGCAGATGGCCTTGATACCCATCATCTTCAAGTTTGGAGTTCTGTCGGCCATGGTGGCATTCCTGGTGGCCATTGGAATGAAATCTCTGTTCCTACTCAAGGTATTGGTCGTGATGAACGCTCTCGCCATTTTGGGCAAGTTCTTGACGCTCAAGACAAGTCTATTTCGTTCCTATGAACATGCAGCGCCCAGCTTTAGCTATCCCGGCTGGAATACACATGCCAAGGAGTCGTGGACACCAACTGGTTACAGTGCATCTGGACCACCGACGGGCTCCCATCCGCCCAGCAAGGAGATTCATTTGCACATTCACGGCAATGCTCAGACCCAAGCCCAGTTGGCCAGTCAAGCTTGGCCAGTTGAGACAACTGGTGGTTGGGCCAGTCGCGCCGATCCCTACAGTGCCTATGGCCAGTACCAGGAGCAACCCAACGCTGAGGTGCCCAACAATACGGATCCCATGTCGCTGCTGCCCACAAAGTATCCGGCGAGAAACTTGATTCGCTGAGCGGCTTCGAACTGCGGCCAACGACCACCGAGTAACATTTTAGTCAGCGACTTTTCTGGGGGCGCAGCTTTACGTAATTAAATACATAACAAAATAACATCGACTAGTTGAAAGTTTTGTTTAGGATTTACAAGTTAATTAAATTATATTCGCTGTAAATAGTCTTAAGACGATTGCTTATAATTTATTTATTTATAATAAAGACATACTATAAAAAAAAATACATTGTAATAATTAGCAACATTTCCTGACAGCTCTGCTGATGAATGTGTGAAGAAAGTCTTCTCCTACATTTTGGGAATCGTCTCGGAGCATGTGATTAATTGGGCTTTTGATTTCTTTGGGTCCCGGCTCAACAATGGGCGTGTGCTGCCTTCACGTTTTGCCGTCTAATCATCGACATTATCGCCAACATTGAATTGGAAGTCAAAGTCATGGCACTGGATATCGTGTTGCGGTCTTTACAGTAGCTTTTGGGTACATAGAAAAGGCCAACAACAAAATATAAAAATCATTACCAATTTGGGCAACAGACGACAGACGACGGGCGACGGTTGACGGTTTCTTTTGTGCGGGACGACAACGATTCATTAGCGACGCCTCTGCGGGCTTAAGCTAAACGATAAAAATTTGTTGAGCTAATGTTGGGCATAATTTCAGCTTTCAATCTCATTGAAATTCAAAATATTTGCACAAAGTGAAAGATCACTTGGAATCAGATCAATCAAGTTGGAATCAGAGCGTCTGTTGAATAATAAATTGCTGTACATTTAGTTAATTGGGTTATGGAATGGAATGAATGGAATTTTCAAAAATTAATTAAAAATTAAATTAAAACAATTTAAAAAAGAAAACAAAATGCAAAATTCGGTAAATTAATTGACTTTATTTTAAAATTAGTTTGGTGTCGAAACTGAAAAAAAAGCAAAACAAAAATTGAGAAATAAAAATAAAATTGAGAAAAAAAAGATGTGGGAAATTCGAGAAAAATTCAACAAAATTTCTGATATTTTTTTTTAAAGCTCTAGCTCGAAAAACAAAAAAGTTGACTTTTTCGGCCAAAAAAACTTTTCTCAAAAATTTCAGAAAAATTTGGTCCGTTTTGCGTTTTGCGGACCACTTTTATCACTTTCCAACGCTTCGCAAACTATTTCGAATGCGCATAAAAGTATGCAACAGCTTCCGCATAATCAATTGTCTAAGCAGTTTAATGTGCAGCTCAAAAGTATGCTACATTTAAAATACACAAAATTCAAACTAGTTCGTGTCTTAAGTCTTTCGGTTTCATAGTGTCAGCAAATGTTTCTGTTCCCTTGCGGCTTTTTTGACCACAGGGCGTATGAAATGCATTTATAGGACAATCAGCAAAGTCTTAAGTAATTAATTATGCCACAACAATTAAAGGTAATTAAAATTTTTGTTGTCAGCGGTTGGCATGCGCCGCCCCATAGAAAGCAAAATTAATGTGCGGATAAACCAGAAGCAAAAAATTGCGCATAAAAACTCAACTGACAACTGTAACAAATTAATGACTCGTTCGAGCTCGATAAATATTTATCGACTCCAGTTACGCGCACAATTCAGACCATCCGACTGACCGTGAGCCAGGCATATAATGATGGGACAAAACGAGGCGAGACGAGCCTAAACTGATCTAAGAGATAGATATGAGATATGTCAGAGCCGTCAACGGCGGGCGTTTTACAATGTTGCAAGCTGACGAGTTGACGAGTTTTAAGTTGGAGTTGTCCTTGTCAGCGAGTGCAGGCAGTTGACATTCAGTTGGCCAAGATTGAATGTTGGTCATTATTGTTAGCCGATTGTGGATATCTGTTGTCGGCTGACTGATGTCTTAGTCCAATGCGGCGTTTAATTAAAAACGGAAAAAGCATAGCCGCCTCTGCCTTTTGCAGAGCTGCTGGTAAACGCGCCAATTAATTAGTCGCACTGACGAAAACGAAATGGCGCAAATTATATTAATACCCTACAAATGAGCATTTAAGAGGTGGATTTTGGTAACACAATTCGGGACTTTTTAAATGATTAATTATGAATATTTATTAGTTCTAGATAAAAGTTATGACATAATAAATTTAAAATGATTCAGTATTTACTTGTTAAGTATTACAGGGTATATTTGTCATTGATTTAATCTTGACTGCTGTATTCTTACCTTGTGTAAGCATGATCAGGTGCGTGGCTATATATTACAACTTGTCGCCGCCAAATTGAAGAGTCGCTTTGCGCTGATCACATAAATTTCACTGCTTTCTAACGCATTGCCAATGCGATTATTGAAATACGCCAGAAAGGTTTTTCTTTTAGCCACTTGCCTGCCGTTTTGTTTGGCAACAAATCATGTGGCATCAGACAATCGCACAGCCAAACGGACGCCAACGGCATCGGCAGCTTTTGTATTTTGCTGCTGCAAAATGTGGATAATTGTAGTTGACAGGATGGCAATATGGTGACATTGGGACTGGGCCAACCAACCAACCATTGTAGACCCGGCTGTCTGCTCTCACTCTCTAACTAACATGATAATTGGACATATAAGCATGGACATAAGAGGATGTCAGCCTTATCGGCCGTTGCAGCGTTTACCTTTGACAAAACCGTCTGCTTTTGCCCTATTCCTTTTTAATTGACAGTCGTCGCATCTTGGCCAGAAAGAAAGAAAGTGAAATTGATAGACTTGCACTCACAATCGCAATCGCACTCACACCACAAGTACAACTTACTTTTGTCGTGTACTTCACGTGCTTCGCCTGCTAATTTCTTGAATTTTGTAATCCAAAATAATAATGCGAGCGCCGTTGAATATCTTTTTTTGTTTTGGTTTTTTGGCATTTGATTTTTTGGTCACTCTTCCGCTGTCCACACACCCAATTTCATCAATTTCATTATCATTATTAATTTATTTTTGCAAACTTTCCTTTTGTCACCTCAAGTGACAGGCGTAGAAATTGTCAAACAATGTTGAGAAAGATCTTTGCACTACAAATTGTTATGTTTGGACTAACTGGACTGGGGAGACTGTTCCTCCAACATACAGAGCCATGAGCTGGGCTGGGCCTACACACAAATAACATTAGCTAGCTAATTGCCCGGGTCAATAAAATAACAGCACAATAAAATGCTTTGGGCCAGACTGCATTTCGTTAGGCAAACAATTTAGAAAACTTTCATTTTTTTTCGGTTAGTAATGAATACTAAATTCAACAAGTGTCAAAGAATTTGAAAATGATGCAACTATTTAAATTGCGTAAACGCGTTGTTAATTTCATTAGCAAATACGCAATGCGAGGGACTGTCAAAAATGAGTGTTAAATAAAAGTTTAACATGGGAAAGATATTGGGAATGCTTTGAAATACCTCTTCTTGAATGTTGGCCAATGAAATTGTTTTTAATACTGTTGAAGATAGCTTAAAATATATTTAAAATTATCACTGTAAAAGTTTTATTTTCAAGTTATATTATTTTATCAGATTTGTTTAACTTTTCAGTTGGTTTTTTGAGTTTTTAATACATAAATTAATGTTCGCAGGATATTTTTTTAATGCTCTTAAAATTTTAAGTATTTATATTTTCAAATTAAAACGATAAATAAATATTTTAACTATAAATACCTTTAAAATACCTTTAAAAAACACCTATCACTTATAAATCTTAATTAAAATTCCACTTCAAACTCTCTTGAATTTCTCAGTTTAGGGTACATGTTCTGCAAATTCCACTTATATCATTCAAAGTGACACTCGATATGTCTTTGGTGGACACCTTAATTGAGCCATTGCGGCGCTTGGATCCTAAAAAAATGTATATATTCAAATATAGAAGCAACTAGCGCCTACAACAAACAACTCCATTGGTAAGCATAGTGTGTGTGTGTGTGTGTGTGTTAAGGTTGCTCTTTTGGCTCTTTGGCCACATGTTGTTGCTCACTTTCCACAGAAGAGCACGACACGGCAACAGCTTTCACATTGCGCTCTTTGGAGCTCAGCTGGATGGTTTGGTTTGGTATAAAACTTCTTACGTATGCGCGTCATGGCTCAATCTTACCTTGAACTTGGTCGTGTTAAGATCGCTGTAATAGACATTTGTGGCTTGAGTTTCCTGATCAATTGTGGTGAATTTGTGGACGCGCCGCGACAAATGATATTTTGAATATTTTAAAGTGCCTTAATTGATTATTATTGAACAAAAACAGACAAAAGAGTGGAAAAAATGGAACAAAGATGCGTCGATAAGTGTACATAAATCAGTGTGTGTTGTTGGTGCATAGACTTTGTAGTAACTGTTGTGTATTATTATTAAAAGGCAACTTCAACCCATCACTGTAGTTTTTAGTTGGAGTGTCTAACTAAATATGGATTGGCAGCGTTCCTTAGCCGGCGCTGGGCAGCTGCTGCTCTGTTTGCTCATGTCATTCACATTGACGCATGCTTGGAGCCGCAACCTGGCTGCAACTGCCACACCTGCTGCCTCTGCCTCCGCCTCAGCTGGCTGGTCGCCAGTTGTGGCAGCCGCAAAGCCAGCGACGCCTTCGATGGCACGACAACTAAATCGTAAGTTCTCATTTAAGCCAAGTCATGTGGATGCACAAATTTATCTATATATATATTTATAAACCCACTTTTAAATGACTCAGCGCCTTGTTGTACAATTTCTTTTTGGCATTGTGTAAACAATGGCTAAAGAAACAAAACAAAATACAGAAACCAAATCAAAAACACTTTTTTTTAGTTTTTATTGCAGTGAAATTTTGGCTCATTAAACTCAATGAGAGAGCGCATTTAAATTAATTAGCCATTATATCATAGTACTCGAAAGACGCTGTCTCTCTCTTTTTCTTGGTCTCTCTCTTTCTCAACTGATATATCAGTTGATGTGGCAAATTGACAGCTGTCAGGGCGACACAAATTCAAAAGACAACTCAATGCCACTAATTAACGTTGACTTGCATGGTTAACGCAGCAGAACAAGAATATGTTTAATGCTCGTACTCAGGTTCAGCCTTTTTTTTAGAGCAGGTGACATGCTCTCTTACGTTATGCGAACGTAGCTAAAAAACCGGCAACACTATTCCCATATTGTCTTGCTTTAAGTACGTTTTTAGTTCTGTTCTGTTCTGTTCTGATGTGCAAGTCAAGCAATTAGCCGGTCGCCTGCACTTGTTGCGAAGGTGCCAAAAGAGAACTCAGCCAGCCATTTGTAATATGGGTCATATACTTATAACTAAACTAGAACTTGTTGAGCGTTAAACACTGACAGATTATTTACGCAGGTTGCCAGATTTGCAGAGGGGCAGTGGAAGAATGGCAGAAAAAGAGGCGCAGGGCAACTGTACATAATGTCGAGTCATTAAGGAAGACACTGTTAAAATACAACACATAAAAAAACAACATGAACTAAAATGTGTTTAATAGAACGAAGTTTAGATACGCTTGTAAATGCAGAAATGCAGAAATATCTGTAGATTGGCATTTTCTTCATCTTCAGCTTGTGGAACAGTTAGAGGTCTTAAAAAACAACTTCATTAAGAGCTTAACAAATGGGAATCAAGTTGAGAAATATTGTGTCAAAGAACAGTTTTAGAGCTTTTGTTTTTGTGTGGGCCAGAAGAAAGCAGAAAGATATAACAATAAAAATTAATAAGACTAAGAATTTATTTATTTAAACTGAGAATTTATTAATTTTAAAAGAACAATGAATATGAGCTTTAAGATAAATAATATGACGTTAATTTCACAGCTTATTTTTGCAGCCATGAATTTGCATAACTTGAAAGACATTTGCAGATGAAAAGCCATTAATTAAAATATTTTTTTTAGTTTTCAAAAGATTTAAGAAATAGGCTTAATTATAATAGAATATAATATTGGTTTAATAACCTACTTAAATAAATTAAAAGCTAAGCTTTTGTTAAACATATAATGCTAGAAAATTTGTATTATAAATTCAATCAATTTTTTATGATAAAATGTTGATCAGTAAAATATTTTTTTACTTTTCAAAAGATTTAAGAAATAGGCTTAGTTATAATAGAATAAATGATAGGTTTAATAGCCTACTTAAAAAATTGAAAAGCTAAGCTTTTGTTAATAATATTGTGCTATAAATTTGTTACTATAAATTCAATCAAGTCTTTATCATAAAATATCAAGAAATTTAGTTGATCAGCGAATATACCATAGTTTTTAAAGAGCATAAAAACAACAACAATAACACTAGTAGCAACAACAACAACAACATCTGCGAAAAGTAAACAACAAAATGACCACAATTTTGATATCTTAGTCAAGTCATGATATGTTATGAAGTATGGTGTCACATATTCTCCAGTCCACAATAAAGTGGAGTCGGCACAGTTTTTGTCGGAGACGACACCAAAAACAACTTGAAAAATGTGTATATAATTGGGTTATAGATGAGTGTGAGTATGAGAGTGTGTGTAATTGTGAATACACACCTTGTCTGGTTTAGTTGTGGAAACTGAAAATAAAAATTGCAAAGCAACATTTTACTTAGCGCAAAAATAAATAAATAGAAAAACTAAAAGTGTCGGCTGCGTTTGTATTTTTCCACGAAATGAAATCAAATTTCATTTTTTAATTGCAACTAAAGCATGTTTGGCATCTCCAGCTAGCCACGTTTGGTCAGAGGCATGCCTCAACCCCCCTCCCTCCTTCTCACTTCTTGCCACAGGTCTGTGGACTGTCAGTTGATTTGCGTGTAGGCCGTTTGTGGATTAAGTGACATTGACTGTGTCTCGTTTTTCAGAGCATTTCCAGACATCGAAATGCTTCGATTTGCGTAGATCTTCTACCGTTAGTAGTTGCTGTTGTTTGCGGGTGTCTTCAAGCCATGTATCGAAACCAGTGAAAGTTTATTGAGCTTGTTTTTTATTTCTTCTTTATTTGTTTTTTCTGTTTGGTCGCAGCAACAACAAAGCTGAAGTAACGGTAAGGTGAAGCATGTTTCTGGGGGGACAAGTTTCTATTTCTACAGCGTTGTTAAATTCTTTCTAAAGCAGTCTACAGTTGTGTTCTATACACTGGAAATTGAATAAAAAGAATGGGCCAAGATTTGAATTGAAAGGAGTGAAAAACGTTAAATAATTCAGCATAATTTTAAATCGAAGAAAAACCTTACAGCTAACTGGGCTAACTAAAAACATTGATCTTGGGAGTAATCATAGTACTATTTATTCATCTGTCTGCTATTTCACTTTCAAATAAATTTGGAATTTAAGTTTACAACTTCATCTGACGGAATTGAGAATTTCGTGTGATTATGCTAATATTTTATGAGCTACTGTTATGGTTGGCCATTGGCTATAGGTTGGCCACAGATTGAGATTTATGGCATATGGCTGGACAGTTATGTTGGCAGTTGGCCCAAATGGCCAAATAGCCGCAGCAGCGTTTACAGTTTACAGTTTTACATGCAGTCAATGAGGCATTCTTTTTTTCAGGAGGCATGCAAATAAATGCGTCACCCATCATCAAGTTCACTTTGCATTGACCACGCCCTCCGCCCACCTCTGCCGACTGTTAACAATGCCTTAATAATAACGAGGGGGCCACGCATAAATTTCAATTGCAGTGAAAGTTCAAATTGTAAATGAAATTAAGTAGCTCGAGCCCAGCGCATGGGCATTGTCATTGACTTGGAGGAAGTAAGGGGTAAACTTAAGGGCAAGGGAGAGGGAGAGTGGAAATCGTAGTGGTAGGGGGTGGCATTAGCATTGATCGCACGCCCTGGAAAGTGAAAAGATCCACAGGCAGTCCAAAAACACTAGATGTTCAGCGAAAACAAGGCCCAAAAAAGTAGAAAACAAATGACAAAATATGCCAAAACTGCTTGCCACAAGGTTGCAGCTCGGCGTGGGCTGCAGACAAGGATCTTTATCTGTTTAAATGTCACCACGACAGCAAAGGTAACACAAACAAACAGGCAATTTTTCGCATGCCAAAATGCCGAATGTCGCATCCTAGTTGCACGTTGCACGATCCATGGGGACAGCTTTCACCTGGCATTGAATGTTTGTTTGTTGTTGTTGATGTTGTTGTTGCACAGAATGACACTATTAGCTGCCGTTTGGGTCAAAGTACATTGCGCCTCATTGAAAGTAAAATCTTGAACTTCACAACACACGACTCGCAATAAGATGTTGCAGCTGCAAACAAGCTGCATACATGCGAATACATGTGCCTTTGATAATTACAAGGTAATCTGATGACAGTAAACCAAAAAAAAAAAAAAAATAATGGCTTAATTTTCAAATGAAAAAAGTGTGCGCTGACTATAATTGAAAATAATCGCTTGAATTTCAATTTAAAAAAAGTCTGCGCATAAGTTAATTGAATTGAATTTAAGTAAATTTTATTTTTAATAATAATTAATAAAGCATTAAACATTTGAGTTGAATTTAATTAAATTTAGTTTATTTATTTATTTTATTTATTTTAATAATGCAAACATGTCTGCTTCTAATTAAATCACAAATACAACTATAATTAATATTACAATATTATAAGAATTTTAAAATAATAGCTAGTAATTTTATTTAAGCTTTTTTTCTTATTAAATTTTTAAAATAATGTAATATTATTTATTTAAAATAGTCGCTCAATTGAATTGAATCCAAGCGAACTAATTTTTAATCAATAAATTATCAAAATAATTGCTCAAATTTAAACTAAAGAAAAGTTCGTGCATAAATTTAATATATATAAATTTTAGTTCAAGTTAATGTTGTAATATTGATTTTTAAAAATAACTTTTAAGATTTTTCTTTAATAACAAAAAGTGTACGCATAAGATAATTGATTTTAATTTAAGTGAACTAAATTTAAAATAATATTTTAGAAAAGTTTGCACATAAATTAAATGCATATGAAATTAATTTTAAATAATAGTTAATAAACATAATCGCTCAATTGTCAACTAATTTAATTGCATTTAATTTAATTGCATTTTATTTTTATATCGCTAGTGGCTGCAATTAAAGTGAGTCTGATTAATTGTTAGTCTTTGCACATTTTCACTAGATTGTTGCTAAATGGCACCACTTGCACCACTAACATATAGAGTGGTTGTGTCTGTGGCTGGTCATTAGAAACCACTGGCAATAACCATGGCATGTGCCGCTGACAAAGCCGCAATGCCGCAAGTGGCAGCTTTAGATGATCGCCAATGCAAGACGCAGCTGCCGCACAAGGTGTTATCAGTGTTGCTGTTGTTGTTGCTGTGCTGTCCAGTGGTCAGTGCTCAGCTCATGTGCGTACTTTCACTCAAATATTTACTGTAGGAAAAGCTGCGGCTGCCACATACTAAAACCGAAAAAATTAGACCAAATTCCGCTGTGCGTAAAGCCTTTTGTGGCAACATCAGTTTGTTATTTTTTTTTTTTTGGTGGCAGCAACATTCAATCTGGTTTATCTTTATTCACTCTTCTTTCTTTTGCAGAAATCACGCCATATTTGGATTTGGCTCTCTGTTCCATACGCGCTGAGCCCTGGACTTGTGCCCGTCAGCGATCCGCGAGAATTCTGGATGTCTGGGATGCTGAACTCTCGGTGCAATGGCAAAACTTAAAAGGTGAGCAGAGAGTATTGAAAATCGGTGTTATTATTCATAGTCAGAGTCACAGTTACAGTGAAAGACGTGTTAATTGGGTCCAAATGAACAACTGACTGTCAACTCTTAATTAACAAGACAAAAGCTTTCGGTCTCTCACTCATCTGTGATTTATGCACTTGGGTGAAAATCAAAGTCAGTGAAATTTGCTAAACGTTTTGCCACAAAGTGCATTTGCTTTTAACACACTCAAGTGAAAGAAAATAAGAGCAATTTAACATAAACTATATAATATTTTTTGCATATAGAACTAGTCTGAAAACTTGGCTGTAAAGGATAATTAATTTTGATATCAACCGTTTGAAATGTCAATGTTCTTTAAATTTAGAGATTTAATTTTATCAAAGTTATTTTGAAAGTCACAAAAATCGACTGCTTCAAATTTACTTCCAATTTCAGCAAATTAATAATTTTAGACAAGTTTTATATATTTAACAAAATCATTAAAAATTTATACATAATTTTAAATTAATAAATTTAACTTTTTGTCAAATCTCTGGACATCTCTGGATTTTTGACATTTGTTTGCTGGGATTCAGGAATAAAGGATAAATAATATTGCAATTATTTGTATGCTTTTAAGTTTCTTTACTTTCGTCAGTCAATAAAAATGTTTGCAATTAAAAAGAAAATGCTTTAAATATTTATGTATTTCTATTCAATTTCGACACAGTTGAAGCGGATCGACAGCTGAACGCGACGATCGAGAAGCGGGGCTACAGCGCCTCTGAGTTGCCCATTGGCGAGAAGCCGTCGACGTTGCTGAAGAAAATCGAGATTGGCACGAAATATATGAAGGAGTATTTGGCCGAGACGATGGACGGGTAACTGACCAACATTTCGAGTATCTTTTGGGCACTCAAATTCAGGTTTCTTATCTCTTTCCATTTCTGTTTTTGTTTCTTCGGTTGCTCAGTTTCCTTGGCCGTGAATACGAGTATTTGCAGGCGCCGAAAGCAACGTCTAATGATGAAGACGATGATGATGATGATGATGATGAGACGGATACGGAGGCGGAGACGGAGGGGGAGGGGGAAACGGATGCCGCAGACAGTGGAGACACTGTTGAGGAGGAGGAGGAGGAGACTGATGCCTCGACTAGCGGAGATCGGGAAACTAGCGACGCTGATGAGGAGGAGGAGGAAACGGAGGATGAGCACGAAAATGAAAGTGCTCCAATTGCGACGCCGGCCAATGCCGACACAGCGAATGATGATGTGAAAAGTTCCGTATTCAGCACAGATACGGAAAACACTTCGAGTGCCGTAGAGTTCATAGAACTTGAGGAGGGCGAGGAAGAGGCGGCGGGCGTGTTGAAGAAACCCGGCGGCGGTGGCAAGCGCAAGAAGAAGAACAAGAATAAGAAAAAGAAGGGCCAACAACAACAGCAGCCAGCCACATTGGTGGTGGTGCAATCAGCGCCAGAACATCACGAAGTGGACTCGGGACACGAAGGTGTCAGTCACGGCGGAGGCGGACATGGCGGAGGCGGTCATGGGGGCGGACATGGGGGCGGCAAGCCCTTCAAGCGGAAGCAGAAGCGTGCCAAGCGCAAGAAGAAGCATCAGCAGGCGACAGCGCTGGCACATGATTCAGATGATACCCTAGGCTTCGAGCTGCTGGACGAGCTGGTCAGCAGCGGAGTGGGCGGAGGAGGAATACGCAGGCATAAATTCCCAACAAATTATGGTAGAAGTAACGGAGGTGTGTGTTGTTTGCTGCGTGTGGTTTTCAATGACTTTATCGCACCGTTTCCTAAGCACAACTTAGTGCCTGTCTATCTTTAGTATTAGATTGTATAAATTAGCATATATAGAAGTATGAAACATTTCGGCATGCCGAATATTTAATGCCTTTGCAGACTGCACAAAGAAATTTCTTACACTTTGACAGAATGTATACTTAATTTTATATGTTCAATATCTGCTTTACACTTTTTAAAAATATTTTTATTCTCTCTGCAAGGGTATTACACACTTCGTTTGTTTATTAAAATCTCTTTTAAACTGGTTTTGTTTACATATAACTTGTGCATGTCGTAGCAGTCAGCTACGTAGCATGTACAGCATGCAGCACTGCTTGAGCAAGCAGTTTACATTGGTGTCGGTTTCTGTGCGCGTTCCAAGCAGTTCAGCATGCAGTTTAAAAATTCAAATTTAAATCGTTATTTGTAAGCTAGAATTAAACGAGTAAATAATTAATGCGCTATTGAATTTAATTAATAACTAAATATTAATTTGTTAAATTCTTTTTCTTATTTAATTATTTTATAAAGATTTTTTTGATTAACATGCGCCTAAATTATTTGCTCTTATTCATAAGTGTTTTGTGTAAATATCATTGCCTGCTTGTTTGCCTCGAATGCTTGTTGTGTTATCGTTATCGTTACGTTACCGTTAACGCACTTACGCGCACTGCAGTTCATACTAACAAACACCACCCTCCCAAGCGATAATTATCGTTGAAAAAATTTACTTTTTTTACATTTTTATGTTACGTTACTTTTATTTTAGCTGTAAGTTTATTTGAGTCATAGACATAAACTAATCAATCCAATTTGATTCACAGTTACCCGCGGTAAGAAGAAGAAGAAGAAGAAGGCTATCGCTAAGCTTGCGCTGATTGGAACCGTGATCAAGGCCAAGATCGAATTGTTGCTGAAGATACTGGGCGCCCATTTGCAGATCAAGTTCTTTGCCATAGCCCTGATCGGATTGCTCATTAACATTGCCCGTTTCTGGATCGATGTGAAGCGAGGCGGCACACCTGCCAAGGTAAGTTGAGAGGCACCCAATGGGCGATACATATGTATTCATGTTCATGTTAAATCTAATGCGTTTTTGTTATTTTTGTTCTGGAACACACACGAACAACTTGTTCCGGTTATGAGACCCATGTTTCCTGTTTAAAATGGATCTTCTGCACCCTTTTTTCAGTTATTTGAAATGTTTTACTAATCTTAAGTACAGCAATAGTTTTTGGCAAACTTTGTCAACTTACACTCGCTCTCTCTCTCCCTCTTTCATTCTTCTTTTAACTCTCCTTAATCTGAAACTCTCTCCAAGTTATATGTACATATATTTATACATAATACTCGTTTTCGTACACAGTTACAGAAGCTCTAATTGTTTCACTTCAAGCTGCGGTTTCCGTTTACAATTTCTCCACAACAGTTCCACAAAATTACAGACCTCAAAAATGTTCCGTATGCTAACATATTCAGACCTCTTTGGTTTCAGATATGGTAAAAATTTTGGACAGCTACAACAATTAACCGAAACACAAGAATTCGAACAAATTAAAAATCAATCAAACCAAATAAACTAATATCAGTCAAAATACAAACACGTAGCGTATCCAAAATGTTCCCCACAATGTGTAAGTATGGGCGTGTCTGATTGTAACGCCTTTCGCCTCAGGTCAGCTACCCCTTACCACCCCAGCAACTGAGATACAAAAGGCAACTTATTGTCCCTCTCTCTCTCAATCACAATCACGCTCACTCATATACAACAAAAACTATACAAGCCCAAACAAATCCCACAAACATATCCATGCTCTTACACTCTGGGCTCTTTGGTATTTCCTGTGGTGTTTCTCACTTCACGCCGTATTTGAATCATTTTCTAACTAGGTTGTCTATGTCGAACATGCTCATCATCAGCACCACTATGAAGACCATGGCGAGGATTGGGGCGGCGAGCAGGGTAGCTACTGGAAGCGTTCCCTTCAAACGGATCCCTCCATTGAGGATTCGGACTCATCTACGGACAGTTATCAGCTGAGGCCTCAACAGCAGCGGGAACAGCCCCAAGATGCCCATTATCTGGCCTATCGCAATCAATACCAGTGGCAGTGAATTTGAAGCTATTTAATATACTAATTTATATCGTATTTATTTGACTTACTCTTACATCGTATTATGACGCTGATTATTAAATAATCCCCATACATATATAGTCCTAGTTATTCGAAATTAATTTTAGCACAAATGCCAGAACAACAACAACAACAACAATTTTAGCTATAACCCCGCCTTAGTAGAAATTTATTCAACTTTAGTACAATGTTTTACCCATTATTCTAATTTTAGTTCAAGACTTGGAAAAATTTTAATACAATTGTTATCATTTTTCATAGAAACTTGAAATAAATAATGTTTAGCTTTAAGTTATTTATTCGAATTATTTATTGTGCTCGTATGTAACAGATTATGAACCATATTAAATTATTCAAGAACTGTAATCAATTGTTGAAAGTCTTTTAATGGGATGAAAGTTTACAGAAATTAATGATTCTAGTGAAATAATTAAGATTGTTAAATTTAAAAAGAGTTCTGGTAATTTTAAACAGACATTTCTATAGAAATAAATGATTCTATTGAAATAATTAAGATTGTTAAAATTAAAAATAGTTCTGGGAATTTTAAACAGACATTTCTATATGGGTTTTACTTCCTTTCGTATCTGACAAAAACATAAAATAATAATAACCTGCAAATAAATGAGCTCACAGCGAATAATTCCGGAATTGTTAAAAGTCTTTTAATGGGAAGAAAATTAGTAGAAATAATTGATTCTATTGGAATAATTAATATTAATAAATTTAAAAAGAGTTTTGTTAATTTTAAACAGACATTTCTATATGGGTTTTACTTCATTTTATTTCTGACATAAACATAAAATAATAAAAACTGGCAAATAAATGAGGTCACAGCGAATAATTCCAGAATGCGGTCAGTTCTATGAGGAATTTCGAAATTTCACCTGTGCGCCCGTGCATTTGATTCTAATTTGTGGCCCAATTCTGGGCAATGGAGCTGCTCCGTAATACCAAATAGGTGCGACGTGCTCCCATAAATGTGCTAGACAAAACGCGGATGGGTGTCTCCAGAGTCCCAACGTGTCTCAGTCTCTGTCTCTCGTTGTCTCATTGTCTCGACAATTTTGCGCATGCGCGACGAGTGTTGTGAATTTTGAGCAGAATATCATTTTTTTTTCGGGGGAGCTGGCAAAATGTTTGCCAATAATATTGTTTGTAATAAGCAATTAAGTTGTGTGTTTGACAAACGTCAAATGAATTTATGGCTAATAAATTGTCGACACCCGTTGATTGATTGTGATGATGTACGAATGTCCAGAGTCAAATGTTGATTGATGTCGACCCCCTGGCGTAGAATTTGGCCAAAAAAAAAGGAAAAGAAAGTGAACAAAGGTCCACGCGACTCTTCACATGCATTCTGACACGTTCGTTTTGTTGCCACTTGTATTGATATTGACCTTGTTTAAAGCACACTGCACTAATTGAAAGAAAAGCTGCCCCATTAACATGCAACATGCGGGGGCAAAGCGAAAGACGGAAAAGCAAATTGACATGCCGCAACATGCCTCTTATCAAAAGGCAGCAATCACAGTTCTGTTACTTCTGTTTCTGTTTCTGGGTTTCGTGCAGAGAAATGCTTATCATTAGCAAAATTAAAATCAATGAAATTGGCCATAAAAATTCGATCGTTTCGTCCCCCCTCGAGTCCAACTGCGTGGGAGCCTCGCATTCGGAGGTGTCTGTAAACGTGTGCCACATATGTAATTGATGATCATCGGAGGGAGAAATAGTTTAGTTTTTTATATGCTTATTTCAGCACTTTCTAAACTCGAATGGTGGGCGGTGACAGTTCACTTGTCATGGGTGGGTGTGGTCAATGGCCATATATCATGCAGATACAATCTTCAATATGTTCTCGAATCTGAGCAAAAAAAATCAATTAAAATTCGCTGTGCAAAATTTATTTGGCAAATCTTTGCGTGAATGTCGGTGAAATAACGGTTAATTCAGCACGTGATTTGCCAAAAAAAAGAAGAAAAAATTGCGAATTCAAGCAGAACCCAAAGGAAGTGTAAGTAAACAAAAGTAGATACAAATAATTTCAAAGCGCGTTTGTTGCTTTTGCTCCACTAAGCGACAGGCGGCGACGTGTGGTTGTCAGTGGAGCCATCAAGTTGAGACATTTGATGTGATCGCCACACGACAACAGCAACAACATCGACAATAGCAGCAGCAATGATATCTACATTTAATTAATTTAAGTGCTGCACTAGAAAGTGTCACTGCATCACGTATACGCATAGTGCACGACGAATTCTCCCTTGGTTTGATCTACGCCCACGTGTCCAGCGAATGTGACATTTTAAAATTTGAAAAGTGCTCATGATATTTCCATTGCACTTTGATTTGCATTTTAGAAAGTCACACGTGTTTCCCATTGCATTAAAACACAATAAGAAAATTCACCAAAAAAAAGAAAAGAAAAGAAAAAGTCAAAGTCTAAAATTAAGTCTGCAATTTCTACGGTTTTTAAATAATGACCATGCCGGGCACAACAGGGAGCTAACCATCTGTCGCCCTGCCCCGCCCACTTGGTAATCTACCTCTGCCCATTCTAAGTATTCATAATTTGATTATCATAATTCCAGTCATGTTTTTGCCAGCACCAACAACAAAACTCACTTCACTTCATAATTCTGCTTAACACGTCGCTTTATCTCGGCACGTTTTACACTATGTTCGTCTGCCTGTCTGTCTGTCTGTTCTCTGTTCCTTTTCTGTCTCAGCCAAAAGTGCAGCTTAACTTATTTTGTTGCTAAGTGCGCAAAAAAAATGCATGTTGGCATTTTAATGAACAGGCTCAATGGTATTACAACTACTTAACAGCAATTTAGCTGCCCATATGCCATCTTTGTCAGACACAGAAAAGATTATGACTCTGTAGAGAAGGTGCAGAAGGTATAGAATTGTCTATAGCTTCAAATAAAAATGGTAGCTTGACTAGCCATATATATATATATTTTATTAAATTGATAAAGTTTCTTTTAAGATAAATTGCGTGATTTCTTTTTAACTTTAAGTTGGTCCTCTTGGAAGAACTAAAGTAAACATATCTTAAAAAACGATTGAGTATTTTTATTATATTGCAAATCTGTTAAATATGACTAGCACCCAGTCAAATCATATCAAGTGCCTGACTGGGGATAATTCCAGGTAATTTAATAATTGTGTGTATAGTTGACAGTCTGATGACTAAGAAAATTGTTTATCCATAAACATGTCTGCTCACTGACTCTCTTACTCTTCCCCAGAGATTACACTCGAAAGATTGCCCAAGACGTGAGATTGCAATTTTATATATGTGTACCAAGTGGAGCTTTGGCAGAACTTAGAGAACTACCAAACACACCTGAAGTTCGACATAATTATAAAAAAAAAACGAGCTTCATTAGGGTTCATTGGCTTAGACAGAGAGTGAGAGAAGCAAAGAGAAGTGGCAAAGGATTATGCAACAAACGAAATATCATCATGTTGTGGCTTTCACACAGAGACCAAAACAAGCGACGCTTATTAAGGCGCATTAATAATTTAGAATGGTTTGCTACCATTTCGCATTTGGTCGAGCCGAGTTTGTGCCTTTTGGCTACACGTACCGAGTATTACGCGTCAATTATGAATTTCTAATTTAACGAGTTTATTTAATATTGTTTGGCTCTTTGACTGGTTGGTTGGCTGGTCTGTACCCCTCCCTTGTCCCTGGTTCTATGAATATCACGTACAGTCCAGCGCAGTACACAGCAAAAAGCGAAAGCTAACTGAGGCCAATGGCATCGGAAATAGCCAGCTGCCATTAAGGTATACGAGCTAGTAATCATTTTATATTTCTTATTAATTACTTATCGAGTTTTTAACAGCCTTATTTTGAATAGCTGCCTGGCGCTAGCACTAAGCGCATAAATATTTCACCCCTGGCACAAACACAAATAGCGGCGCTTCAAAGTAACATCAATCTGTTGGGATTCATCTTGTTGTCGGCTGAGATTAAGGCTTCAAAAGATGCCTGGCATAATAAGCAGGCAGCAGTTGCATCTGGACTCGGATGATTTTTGTTTAAGAACACTCCTTAAAGCTGTGATAGAGAAGAAATTATAACTCACATTTATTAATATAAATTATTTAATTATCTAATTTGTATCTTATTTGTTTATTTTTAATGAATTTACATTATGAAGAGAGAAGAGTGTAAATTACAGCTGGAAGTATAGCTGACATTTATTTATATCTTTTATTTAATTATCTAATTTGTATCTTCTTTGTTTATTTTTCAAAAATTTTAATTTTTTTAATTTTAATGGAGGTTAATTTAACTTATTTTTCATTTCTACTGCATCTTTTTTTTCTCTTTAATTTCTGTTCAAATTCACTTGCAAGAGGATCATTTGAACTGCTTGCGCACTGCTTCAATTTGGCGCTCAGCTTGCTCGTTTGAGTTCCACCAAATGCGTTCCACTGAGTTCCACTGGATTCCAAGTCACGTTTGCGCAGCAGAAGTCGAAGTAGCAACAACAACCATATTGTGAGCATTTGCCATTGTAAATGTGATTGTGAGTGCGAACGTTGTATTTGTTGTTGTTGTCGCCTACATTTCTTTGCCGCACGCACCTGTAAGTGACAATGTGTGTCTGTGTTTGTGTGTGTGGTTTCGTTTGTTGGATTTTCTCTGCCTTTCTGCATTCTTAATAAATCAAAGTGAAGAATATATAAATTGGGCGTCACATTGGTACGTCGGTCGCAGTTCGTATTTGGAAGCCAACGGTGCCTCACAGGTGTGCGAGTGCAAGCTTTGGTGACTATAGACAGATCTTGAGATATATATATACGCCTGGATACCAATTGGATTAAAACACTCAAACAGATACACACACATATACAAACATACACATTAATCGACACCAAAGGATAACTATGTGCATTTAAAAATTAAATTAAAGTGTGACTAAAAGAAATAGAAGAAAACAGTTCTCGTGATATATACAAGTGATAACTATTTATATACCTATATATATAACTGAACAATCTGTGCAACTAGAGCATCATCATCATGTGGAAATACATCTGTGTAACGATCTTCTTGATCGCCTGCTGCAACGCGGGTCCAGTTGGCCAACAGGTGGGTTATGAATATCGATTCTATATTTCGATTCGATTCGATTCGATTGGATTGCAATTGCAGACAACGTCCGTTTGCTAACGGAAATCGAAACGGTCAACGGAAAACTGTTAATGAAATTGTTTGCCTTGTCGAGGCACAGTCTGAAATTTTAATGGCACAATCCTCTTCATTGATAGTTAGTCATTCATATAGCCCAAAGTGTCGTCGTCTGTGTCTTCTTCGTTTTCTACTTCTTTTTCTACCTCTACTTCTGCTGGCATTTGCATAAGTCTGTCTTAACGCAGTTTGCTTAGTTGGTATGCCAAACGTTTAGCCTTTTAACGGCTTACTGCAGCTGAGGAGTCAAGCCAAGGTATTTATAGACAGCTGCAGGTTTCCTTCTACATTTTTCTTATGGCTGACAAACTATTTAGCCGACTTTGGATGCGATTGCTCTACGATTGGCAACTCGCTTGACAAGCAAATAAATGAATGAAATGGAATGAATCACATTAAGACATCAAAATAATATGTAAATATTTGGCGGTATAATCAAAATTGTAATAAATTAAATTAAATTTAAAATGATTTTAAAAATATTGAACACTAAGAAAAAAGTGCCCGAAATTTTAAAATATTTTTTAAAGAAGAAAATTTAAGTTTGAAATTTGATAGAGATTATAGATTTGTTCATTGATAAAAATGACCGGCTTCTCAAATAGAGAATATTAGTCTTCAAAATTTATTTATTTTTAAAACTAGAAAATTTTTTGAAAAAAATGTATAAAACATATAAATTCTTACAAAGAAGATTCTAAATCCATTCTTAAGATCATTTGCGTTATGGACCATTTGTTAAGATCTTAAAATTGGAACTTTGAGAACGAAAAATGTTTTTAAACGCCTTTTATTAGTATTTAGTGCGGCTAAAAGACTTAACATAAGATGCAATTAAAACTATAATTGCGATTTTTATTTCTTTTTTCATTTTTCTGCCATTTTATTTATTTATTTTTCCATTGCTATTCACTGTCAATAAATTTGATAATTATTAAACTAATAAATCTAACAACTGTTTGTATACTACAAAATTGGTAATAATGCATTATGAATGTCAAATGTTAAGGTCAGGTTATGCTCATAAAAAGATGCAAATCTTCACTTGCAAAGCATAGTCCTCCATAAACGCACCAAATATTTTAATTTTTAATTAAAATTCGCAAAATAGGGAAATATCATTGTTCCCTCAAAACAAAACGAATATAGAAAATTGATAGAACTATGTCTATATTATCTCTTACATCTAAAAACTTCCAGAAGCTTCAAAGATTTAATTGCAGCTACTTCATTTCCCCAAAAGAAAAGATATTCCTGCGTGACTGAAAGCACGAAAGAAAGATATATTAACAATTTGTAGCTAATTAAAATGCATAGCTCAAGTGTATAAATATCAAATTGATTTGGGTAAAAATATGATGTGATAACATGCAAGCGAATAAGCATTCGAAAGTCCAATTCAATTGCAGCGTTGACCAAAAAGGTTAACCAGGTGCCAGGTGCGAAGTGCACAATAGGTATGTACATGGGGGATAGGGGACATTGGGTAATTCAGTTTTCACTTAACGCCAAAAACTAGAACACAAGTGAAATTTTTTCGGTTAGCCTGTTAGAGCTAATTTATAGACAGACACTTTGCCACGGCAATCACGTCACGTGCTTTGATTGAATTCGTGTTGCGCATGCGCCGCACGTAGATCGTTTGTATATAATTTAATTCCTACTCATATTTGTATTCCCCCCCTTTGCAGAGAAAGAATATGCCCATAAAGGCACGCGAGGATAGTGTAATGGCTGTGCGGGAATCCGAGGCGGAGAAGGAGACGGCAATGCAGACGAGTGGCAGCGCAGCGGAAACGGAAGCAGCTCCTCTAGTGGGCACACTGACGCTGCCCAGCAACGCCACCTCCATTAGGGCCGACATCACGGACACCTTTTCGTGTGCCAACAAATCCTATGGCTACTATGCCGATGTGGAGAACGATTGCCAAATCTTCCATGTCTGTCTGCCTGTTACGTATGCCGACGGCAAGGAGAACACTTTCCGCTGGAGCTTCATCTGCCCCGAGGAGACGATATTCAGTCAGGTGAGCTCAATTTTTATTTATATACTTATTCAAATTTTTATTTTATTTAAAAATTTTAATTTAAATTTTTTTAACAAAAACAATTAATTAAAAAAAAGTTATATTTTTGTGTAAACTCGAACAAATTAATTTCGAAATATAATACAAAAAATACAAAAAGAAAACAAGAGTCCAAATAAAAAGCAGAAAACAAAATTCTATCACAAAATTAAACTTATAAATAAAAAAATGTGTAGCCAAATTTTAGGGATATCTTAAAAATCGGCATTTCCACTTTTTCAATGCTTTTAATATTTTTTCTAAATTTCAAACAAAAAATAAAATTTGTGTTTTGCTTATTTTAAATTATCCGAATTCTAGAACCAAGACGAGCTTACATATGTATATGTTAAATTATTGCGTGGCATTTATTAAGAAATTTATATCGTTCCCTATAATATTGAAAAATTTTTCGTAAATATTTTTAAATATTTTAACTATCTAAATTTCCTAATTATTGTACTCTGAATCGTTTTTATCAAAATGATTTTTTTAAATTATTTTTACTATCTTTTTTATATATACATATTTTGATTGCCTTAAAAATGTCTCCAAGTTTTTTTTTGCTACCAATTAAATATTGCTTGCTAACCTGTTTTTATTAACTGCAGGAATCCTTCACTTGCATGCGCCGCGAGGACATGACCATAGAGTGTGAGGACAGCTACAAATACTATGAGCTGAATGGCAACTTTGGACTGCCCGCGGAGGAGGAGAAGCAACCAGCAGCTGCCGAGAACGAGCAGCTTGAACAGCAGAAGCCACAGCCCGAGGAGAGTGAAATGCCTGCGCCTGCCGAGCCCGTTGCAGCTGCAGCTGCCGCCCCTGAGCCGGTCCAGGAGCCAGCGAAGCCGGTCAAGGTGCAGAAGCCCAAGCCAAAGCCAAATCGCCGCAAGCCCGCCGTCACATACAACAAACCCCAAAGGAAGGCGCCAATTGCCACCACGGCAGCTCCCGTAGCTGAGCCCGTCGAGGAAGCGGAGCCCGAACCCGAACCGGTTAAATTGTTGTCTAAACCCTTGAAGCCACAGCGTTTCAATGTGAGGCCCAACAAGGAGAGGCCACAAGCCATCAAGCCAGCTGTGTCCGCCCCTGCCACGCCCATGCGCAATGAACTCTTCAACTCGATACGCAAACGTCCGGCCATTTTCAACAAGCACAGCGCCAACAAACCTGTGCAGGAGAATCAAGCTGCTGTTACTGAATCAATCCAGGTTCAAGTGGAGCTGAGTGAACCACAGCCAACGCTGAAGTTGCAGACCATGTTTGTGGATGCAACGCCGGAGGAGGCAACTCCTGTGCAGACTGTCGAGGAGCCAGCGGCAGAGGCTTCCGAGTCAGTTGTGGCCATAGCACAGCCTGAAGCAGAGCCACAAGCAGATGCTATTGTGGAGACAGATCAAATCAAGACAGAGGAAGATGCGCCACTTAAAGTTGAAGTGGAGGAAGTGAAGCCCATTGAAGCCATTGAGGAGATACCCGCTGTGATTGAGGAGATCTTGGAGTCAAGGCCACAAGACATTGAACAGCCAATGGAGCAGTCGGAGAAGGAATCGGAGAAGCAGTCGGAGGAGCAGCCAGAAAAGCAAACAGAGTCAGAGAAGCAGACAGAAAAGCAGACAGAGTCAGTGGAGCAGCCAGAGCAACAGTCAGAGAATCAACCTGAGGAACAAGCAGCAAACAATCCAACAGTCAACGAAGAGCAAAACTTGGAAGTAGCTCACATTGAGCCAGCTATTGTGGAGGCCAGCAGCTCCAACGAGGAACCCCCAAGCAACCTGGAAGCCATGGAGGCAGCTAAGCCAGCGGATGCACCTGAGAGTCTGCCAGCCACACCGGAAATGGCACAGCCCAATCCTCTGGTGGAAGAAATGCTTGACAGCAGCAGCAACAGCAATAATGAGATTAAGGAATCCATTGGTGGCTTTAAGCCAGTTGATCCCGTCATGGCTGCTGAGGCGGAGCAGCTGATAACCGACTTTCTGAAAACACTGCGCAAGCATGAGGAGAAAACTGAGACTGAATTGGCCACAGCTGCCATGGACATGGCTGAGACCATGCCACAAGTAGAACAAAGCGAAGTCAAGCCAGTTGAGGCTGCTGAGCTGCAACAGGAGGCGGACAATGTGTCAATTGAGGAGGCCAAGCTGCCAGAGCCAGAAATAGTAGATAAGAATGCGTCCGTTGAGGAGCAGCTGCTGGAGACGGAAGCGGAGGCACAGCCACAGCTGAAACTGAAACAAGATTCACCCATTTTCAATATAATGCAATTGAATCATTTACCTGCCGATTATCAGATACCTGTACAGGTGGTTTCCGTGCCCGAGGCAGAGCAGGAGACGGAGCAGGAAGTCGCCAAGGAGACAGCTGAGTTGGAGATGAAACCTGTGGAGACTGAGCCAAGTCTGGCCACAGCTGCCTATATGCCATCCATAAGCATTGATGATATTGTGGAGTTAGTCAAGGAGCGTCTGGATCAGAATCCCAAGAATGAACAGCTCACGCCAATGGAACTGATACTCACACCAGGTGCGGCAGCTCCAATGGCTTTGATTGCAAGCAACGGCGTCCAGTCGGAGACGGAGCAGCAGCCAGCTGCAGAGATTACCTCGGAGATCGCCTCAGAGATGAGCTCAGAGATGAGTTCAGAGATCGCATCAGAGCCCGCTTCAGAGAACGCCTCAGAGATCGCCTCAGAGCCCGCTTCGGAGATCGCCTCAGAGATCATCTCAGTTCCCACCTCAGAGATCGCCTCAGCATCCGCCTCAGAGTCCCAGTCTGTTCCTGCATCGGAATCTTTGCCAGCCCAAGAATCCGATCAAGAGGAAATCATACTGCCCATTTACAAGCGCATTTCGCCAGCGGAACCAACCATGTCCAAGGTGCAGACATCGCCAGTGACAGTCGGCAAAGTGGAAGAAGCCGAAACGAAACCCGAGGAGGAAGCCAAATCTCCATCTAGAATGGATGCACGCAAGCGTCGTTTTCTGTTTCGTGCCGATGCCAGTTAAGGCATCCCTAGCTGAGAAGCCTTTGTGAGTCCACCAAACTCAAAGCAAACACATACACCCGCCCACAACACTTGAAGCAACCAATTAAGCCGAAGCCGAAGTCCAGCCGGAGTCCCATGCCCTCCACACCCACACTCCGAGTTCCTGGCACACCCGACGCTGTCCCACTCATTTGCACCTAGGCAACTAACATATTTAATGACTATTTTTTGATTTTCTAGTTTTATGGCCATTTTTGCACTTTATTCTCAAGAAGCGCACGCGATTGTTGAAATTTAAGTTTAGCATTGTTGTATCCTTTTGAGTTAAAACAAACAAACAAACAAATGAAAAGAAAAAAAACTGAAAAAAAACTCTGAATAAAAATCTTGAAAAATTAATCAACAGGTATGTTCTTGTATTTCCTGGGAAATATACAGATCTTCTGGGTTAGTCAGCTCCATCGTGCACAGTTGCATTCAGCCTCTGGGCGGTAGAGACGGCCAACTGAAAAGCGACGTACTCCAATCAGATTTATTTAAACTGGATATTAAATAATTTCAATTGCGTAGTTAAAGATAAACTTGCCTTAACTTTGTCAACAATTCGGCGATTTCCATGCGGAATGTAAATTTTAACATTGCATCAAAATTCTATTAACTTAAATTATTTTATCTTTTTTTTTCAACAAACACAACTTACAAATTTAACTATGATCTTATACTAAAAACTAACATCAAAACTTTCCATAAATGAATCAAATTTAGTCAAAAATAACAAAAATTACAAATACGTTATTTTCATGTCCTTCAGTGATTAGGAATGGTTGAACCGATTCCTTAATTGAATAATATTTATTCACGATTTCCTGAATTTTGGCCGGAACTCCTTGCATAGAAAACAAACATGCATTTTGATTAGTTCTTTATGAACTGATTAATTAGAGCAGTAACATTTGCAGATCTTAATCAAATATTGTATCAATATTGTAAAAACACTTTTGAATAACAATGCTGGCTCACAAACTTTTGGGTACCGTCAACTAAGTACATGAAACATATTAAAACTAAAATCCAGACTTTCCACAAATGAATCCAATTTAAGCAAAATTTATTCAGCTCCTTCCACGAGTAGGAATGGTTGATCCGATTGCTTAATTGAATTATATTTACTTTCGATCTCATTTTTGGCTGGATATCGTCGATCCTCTCAATACAAACCACAAAAGTCTTTTAGATTTTCCTACAAAATAAAAAAAAAATAATTAGAAAATTGTTACTTGCTTTCTTTTCCCAATTTAAAAAAAAAAAACAGATAAAATTCGGCATTTCTAAAATAGAAGACCCCTTAAGGATTTTTTTATTTTTGCTGGGAAATAATGTCCCAAATAAATTAAATAATTTTTTTTTCAATTTTTTTAAAATTTTATTTTTACATACAAAGATTATTTATTGCTTACGATTGCACTATGCTTAGGCTTTGGGTAATTAGCTGTATGAGGCTACTACCAGGTGAGAGAAAAAGATAAAGATACATAGAAAGACACAGAGATAGCGATAGAGAGGAAAGTACAATAACAAAGGCAACTGTACAATAAGTAACTATGACAATCACACACATACACAAATAAACATATACTGATTAATAAAAAGCGGGGGGATCAATCCTACGCCTCCGTTTCCTGCTCCAATTCCCCAGCCTGGATCTCTTCGGGTGTTCGCAGATCGATGGCGAACTTTTGCCTCGTGGGCGTAATTATATCGTTGGGCGTGGCTCCATTAACATCCACCTGATCCTCGCCAGACGCTTCCTTCACGACCCGCGAGTAGTCCTGGAAGGCGGCGGACAGGGCAAAGGTCAACTTGCGTGCCATGGCGCGACTGTCACAGACAAAGGCATGCACCTCAAACGGATGCGGACTCGACTCGTCCTTGACCACGATCATGGCAAAGACACGCGTGTAAACCAAGTCCTGCACCCCATACGAGATCGTGTCGATCGGATAGCTCCAGTTGTTGATGCTCGCCTTGGGCGAGATGATCTCCAGCTGCACACCCGACGTGGACACCTTCAGATCGCAGTTGGGCAGCACCTTGTTGGGCGGCAGATTCTTGGCCACGCCCACCATAATATCCACAGGCCGACGTGTATATTTGATGCCCCAAAGGCCGCGCGATGCCTCTGAGCCAATGTATTTGACCTGCAAGTGCACGGAAAGCAAATAAACGGATATTATATCAATTGCAGACTTTAATCTTTTTACTTAGATCGAGTGTGAATTACTTGATTCAAGTACGTTTTTTTTAAGTTCGTACTCAGCAAATACCCTATCGCTCAACTGAAAAGGCTTACGATTTCTATTAAGGTAAATGCTTAGTATCTCAATTGATCCAATGGCCGATTTGGACGAAATAAATTTAATTGAAATAAATAATTAAAATAAAATAAATTCAGTTTTTGGTAAGAAACAAAAGTTTATGTTCTCTAATACAAGTACAAAAACTACTTATTTATTTAGACTTAAATAATTAGGTTCATGAGAATAAATTTCTAGAAATTTGTATATATTTATAATTTATAATAATAATTTATAGTTTTAGTTGAGCGATAGTGTATTTTGATATATATGAATTTATTTACTTGAATCAAATATTTTAGGCAATTTTGTGTATTTTAATTCTAAGTCATTGGGTTTTTATTGGGCCAATCTTTTTCTTTTCATTTTAGATATCCTCATATTGTTATTTTAATTTATATTTTGTCGGCTGCTTTTAGCTTGACACAAAATAAATAAATAAGTAAATGTTCTGTAGTTTTTAACTGCATATCTCTTAGTTTATTTTATTAATTTTATTTATTTATTTATCTAAGAAGCAAACATTGCTGCTTCGAATTGTATTAATTTACAATTAAAATTTGTATAAGAATATCAAAATAAAACAATTATAGAATTTTAGAATGTAATTTGTTTTTAATTTGTGTCGCAAAAATTTAACGGATTACAGTTTAGTTGGGAAGCTACTTCCGGACTGCCCCGTTAACCCCTTGGACCCGTTAGCCAACGACAATTGTGGACAGCGGCTTCATTTGCATCCGATGCGAACCGGATGTGAGAGCAACAGCAACAGTCGAAATGCGACTCATGTGACTTAAAACTCTGCTTCAGGCAGCGAAGCGCGACGAGTGCGTGTTTTGATATGTTTTGATAGCAGGGCAGGGTTGTCGCTGTGCGGCAGGCAGGCAGGCAACCCTAAACAGCTAAACGCACTGAAGCACATTCGCAGCAATTTAAATACACTGTGTATGGTAATACATTTTGCCATGAATTTGAGTTTTTGGTGTGAAATGATGCGGTCTGTTTGCGGTTTAAACTTTTTACCAAGACTAACCTTGAAGGTGATGGGCAAATCCTCCACATTCACTTGACTATCCAAATCACTGTTGTTGTTGTTGCTGGTGGTGGTGCTGTTGCTGGTGGCCATGTTGTTGTTATTGTTGCTTCAAGTTGCACTTAGAGTTCGCCACAATATCAACTGCAAATAAATTAGATTTTTAGTGTCTCATTTACCACTATGATTAGCTTATTTTACTATCTATCTATCTATCTGCTACCTTCCCAGTTGATCTTCTTTTTAGCATATTATCTTTGTGATTTTTACATGTGTTTTGTTTTTGTTTGTGTCTTTTGTTTTTTTTTAATTTATCTTATATCAGTTCTCTAATCGCGTTGTTCTCTGCGTTGTTGTTCCTCTTGTTGCCGGCAACTGAATGCGACTAACGTCACTCGCCAGGTAGCGACAGCGTCAAAGGTGTTGTGTGTGTGTGTGTGTGTGTGCGGGTGTGAGTGGAGGTGTAACTGAAGGTAGAATTGGCCGAGCCCATTGCGCATTGCTTGCGTTCTGTCTCTTGATCGTTGTTCTTCTCTCTCTGTCTCTCTATCTCTTGCTATCTTTCGCTCTCACTATTTTCTCTCTTTCTCTGAGCTTGACAAATGCGACAATTGAAAAGCTGCGCTCTGAACAGCGCCAACAACAAGAACCACAACAATAATGTGCTGTACACTTACTTATTTAGTGGTTATTTTGAAATTCTCATTTAGTTGGTAATGTAACAAGAGCTTGTAATCACCAAAAAATCGAATTAATAATATAAATAATAAAATAATAAAAAAATTGATTAAATCATAAAATGGTCTAGAAAGTGTTACAGCTACTTTAGCTATATTTTATATATAAATTTAAAAAAAAAGAAAAGGAAACAAATTTTGATTTGGAAATTTGAAACTTGCATTGTTGAATAATTTTATGTAATTCACTATTCTTAAGAATTAATCATCATATTTGTATATCAAAATTTGTAGAGTGTATCAAGAATTCGACCTACAAATTATCTCTATGTTTATAGTTTTAGTTTCTCTGCACTTGAATGAGTTACATTGTTGTCTTTGCTCTTTGTTAGTTGTGTTTGTTGTTGTTGCTATTTATTAAAAATGCATTATTAATACTTCCGCGCGCTGAATGTGAGCTGTGAAAGGTGCGCTGCTGATAATAGCGGGAGGTAGCCACAACACCAACAACAATAATAACATACAATAACAACAGGTGAGCAACAACAATGCAAGTTGTTGCATGTGTACAAGTTAATGACCAAAGAAATAGAGATCATATTAAATCAAAACTGTAACGAAACAAACGAATATTTCAATGCTGCTAACTGATCGACATAATATGACGTCACATACATTCACAAACTTGGCTAGGGGCAGTCGCGTTTAATGGTCGACGACCTGGCCAACAAGTGTCGACTAATTGCATATGGTTTAGAGTTGGTTTTAGTTGTCTTGGGGAATATTCACACATGTGTACTTGTAGAAGACTTCTCTGTTGTTACTCCAGATTGTGTAACGCTATTTGCGAGCCATTTCTTAGGCCATTTCTTTTGCCAATTCAGTCAACATTAAAACCGGCTAGGGAATTGGGAACTGGGAACTGGCACAAACAGTCAACGTGCCAAGGTTTAGGTCTATAAATACTTTTATCAGTTAGACATTTCTGTCTAAATACGAATTTGATATGGCCATATATTTAAGTATTTAAGGTTTCAGTTTTTGCACAATTTTATTTTTTTTTTTTTTTTTTTAATACTTTGAGTTTTTGTTTGCCTCACTCAGAGTTAATCATAGACGCCAAGAGTGAAATGCAATTATTTCCGATTTGTATTTGAAATTTTTGGTATGTAATTTGATGTGGTTGTTGTTGCTGTTGTTGTTATTGTTGTTGTTGCGCTTTGATTCCGCAAATCAAATGCTTGTTTTTATGTCTTTTTTCTTTGCGCCGTTGGCTGCATCGAATTCAACAACTGATTGAGCGCCCCAACAATCGCTATATATCTATATAATATACATACATATTTAATATACGATATATTGTATGGAAACAACAACAACAATAAAGCCGTAACCTAATTTATATATCATTTTTTTCCACTGGCATATTTTGCTGCGATTAAATGGCCAGAGTCAGAGCGGAAGCTGCTCATATGAGCATATCTCCTATTTAATTAACTAACATAATACATACTTGTACCCCCTCTCTATATACTATACATGCATTATTATATTCGAGAATTATAAATAATTACTGTTGTTATTTACAACTTTACTCAGTGACTAATGCGTTGATTTTAAGTTTTACACTATTTGTTTTTGTATGCGCTGTCTTTTAACCAACAACTCTTATCACAAGCGTCGCGTTATTGGGCTATCTTATCACACACAAATACACACTCACATATAAATATATATGTATATACGGAGGCAAAAAGTTAACGCATTTATACTTCTTATTTTACAACTTTTATGTCATTTAATTTGCCCACTTTGCTTTGACTGATTTCCATTTGTTACACAAGTTTAGCTAGATAAATTGTTCGACTGATAATTGATATTGCAATTACCGTTTATTTCTTATCACAACGCGAGTCTCGCATGCAGTTTTTCTCATACACCTGTTTCGTATGCGGCCGATCGCGCGACTGAGACGTAAAACCGATAAAGCGTCCACAGGTAAGTTACGAAGCGACCCGTCGCGACTAACAAGTGAACTTAGCGCATTAATATAAGTTTATAGCATACTTGGCAGCGCGAGTAAAATTCCCTTTTGTAGAGTTGTAGCATACTTTTAGGCTTTGCTTGTTTATCACTCAGCTATAACACGACACTATAATACGTTTGCCATACAAATGCCAAGTTTGCATTTATGATTTTGTGGTTGTTGTCTTCGCTGTTTAGTTGTTTGCTTGCCACTAGACATTTGCCATAGAAAAGCCTAGTTTCTGTTAATAACTTAGCTATAAACTTGCTATAAATGTTTGCATTTGGCGTTTGTATGGTGCTGTGGTTGTTGTCTTTGCTGCTGAGTTTTTCTCGACTTCCATGAAATTATGCTACAAAAGCTGAAATACGATTTTCAGAGGAAACTGGGCGCCCAAATTTGAAATGGAATTTTCAAAAATCAATTAAAAATAATGTAAATATACATATAAATAATTGAAAAGTGTTTGCTTATATATTAACAATTATTAGTTTAAACAATGAACTCGCATAAATAAATACATAAATACTTGTACGCACAATAATTAACACGTATGTATACGCAGAATTATTCAAGACTAAAACGAAAAATGGAATCGAGAGAATTAAGTTATTGCAAAATTTGCCTAAACAATACAATGTGGATGAGCATTTGATTATAGAGCTGGATTATATAGAAAGTCGATCCTTAGGCATAATCGCGTGTTCCTTCCAATTTGCGCAGCTGTAAAAAGGAGAAGAAATTTAAGTATTATTGAGAATTAAAATGTGTAAGACTAAGTGCAAGTCGTGCCACCAATAAAAGTCAATCGCCTTGACTGAGTGCAGCATGCAGCTGCTACGAGTTGCTTGCCACCCACACCGACCACCAACCCAACTACTCCGAACCTAAACAATAATAAATAATCTGAGGTGGAAGCGGCAACGGCAACGGCGGCCAAAACCATTTGACATTGGCCACAAGTGAGCTTAACGTGTCTCCCAAAAATCCCAAACCATGTTCTTGTTTTCAAGCCCGTTCCCAAGTGTTGAGTGTGATTAATGAAATGGGCCCAACGCTGGGCAACAATTTTACGTGTACAGGTAGAGGGTGTAAAGAGGGGAAAGGGATGGGTGGGGTGTGTTGTGTTTGATTGCGGGGTATAAGACAGGTTTCTCTGGCTTGTTTCGGGGTTAAATAGAGTTCAGGTCGAAAGTGTACATAGTTGATTTTGCTTTTTGGGATGGAGGGGGGGGGGGGGGTGGGGGCGTGGGACACTTGATTAATTTCAGTGCATGAAATATAATTAATTTGGTATTTACAGAGAGCGGCTGACTTGGCTAGCCACGTCTATCCCCCCTTCCACTCCTCTGCCCTCTCAGGAAGTCATTAGCTAAATTGTTGAAAATTTTTCGGCGACAGGTGTTGTCACAATGTGTGAGCTGTGAGCTGGGAAATGGAAAATGGAAAACGGGCATTCAGCTTCAGCTTCAGCTTTAGCTTAAGGTGTCGCCTGTTGAGGCAAGGCAATCGGCGTTGCAAAAACACTTTATGCCACTTGAGGGGCATGCGGCACAGTGGGTCATTTAAATTCATTACCCAAAAGCAAACTCGAAGGACTGCAAAAAGCGGCTCGTTAATTGACCACAAAAGTGGCTAAGAGCAAGCAAGAAGCAAACGAGAAGATATACAGAGATAAAGAGAGAAAGAGAGAGAGAGAGGGATAGAGAGAGCGAGTGACAGTGAAAACGGTTGGCGAAATTTTCATGAATTTTCATTGTGACGTTTTTGTGGTCGCCGAAACTGGATGCGCCCGTGGGTTAATGTAATGGACCGGCCAGCCGGGAGACAGTAGCGTGGCCAGAGGGAAAGTGGAGTGAGTAGCCGGGAGGCAAAGAGTCAAAATAGCCAAACAGCCGCGGTGTGACATTGAAATCCTTTCAGCAAGAGGATGGCGCACAGGAAATGACAATGGCAGCATTTTCGGCCTGGATAACCGAGCACAAAGTACGCGCTTGTTGACAATAGTTGCTAACCCGCAATCCCCTAACAATTCTTGCCCCCTTCCTCCTCGCCCTTCCCCTCCCCTGGGCATGCTAAGTACTTGCGCAAAGTGAATGTTGTTGCCCCATTCCATTGCCTTCCATTTCCTTGGTTGGTCGGCTACGCATCGTTAGTCGCAGCTGCCGCTGGCAAAACTATGCACAACTCAATTGAGTAATGCTTCTCTGCCACTGCTTGCGAGGCATAGTTTGATCATCATCCTAACTATTTAATTAACATAACAACTTGCTCAGTTGCAATAACTTTCTCTTTTCCTCGTTTGCTTCCTCTTCCGCTTCTCCTTTCTCAACTTGTTTTGAGTCATTCTTCGACAAGGTCAAGGCTGTCTTTAGCTTTTTAGTAACTTTCTCCTAAAATGTGTTTTCATCATGTCTTCTGGACACATACAAATGATGAGCTGATTAGACCCAGTACTTGAAAAAGGGTATGTTAAGTTTGTCAAAAGCAAAATGGAAATTCGGTCATCTTTCTGTCAGTGTGGCCGTCAGTTTGAAAACCTAGACCTTACAATATATAAGAGATTAAGCTATAATAGCTTGTTTAACCTTGTTCCAATTTGTATTAGTTATCCCTGGCAAATTTCCTAGGGAGTCCTGCTGGAGTTTTCCCTGGGGAATTCCCCTGGGAGTCCTGCTGGAGTTTTCCCGAGGAAATTCCCTAGGGAGTCCTACTAAAGTTTCCCTAGGGAGCCCTCTAACGAGACCTGCTAGAGTCTTCCTTAGGGATTTCGCTAGGGAGTCGTGCTGGAGATTTCCCTAGGAAATTCCCTAGGGAGTCCTGCTAGAGTTTTTCCTGTAAAGTTCCCTTGGGAATTTGGCTGGATTTTTCCTAGTTGGAATTCCCTAGGGAATTTATAGAATAAGTACAGGGTCTCTCAAAGTCGGCATGCGCTCAACTGAAGTCAATCCAACTAGTCATGTGTGTGTCTGTGCCACATACCATGTAATCACAGCAAGCACAACAAATCCGCCAAAGTATCAGAATCACGTCAGCTTACACATACTCGTAGATTTAATAATTTATCAGGCTGCTGGCCGCAGGGGCTAGAAAGAGAGCTGGAGCAGGAGCAAGGGACGGGGGGGGGGGGGGGTGTCAAAGCAGGAGTCGGGGAGTGGCATCAGCTTTCAACTCCGGGTGCGGTCTTCGATGACGGATGAGCTGACGATTGGCTGCTGTTGATGGGCTGCTGATAGGCGGCATTGCTCGTAAATCAAAAGCCCATTGCCCGAATTGAATGAGGAGGCGACAGGCCACAAAAACTGTAACCGAAAAGCAGCAGCAGCAGCAGCAGCAGCAGCAGAGAATTCTCCACTGGTTCTCGCTAGCTCTCTGTGAATGACAGGCAAATGTTTCGCGAATTTTATGCGAATTACGCCTAATTAGCATTTTTGCCATATTGCAACCATTGGGGAGTCGCCTCAATTGGGACTTTGGGCTCGGGATCGGGATCGCGGTTCTCCATGGCTTGCCTCTGGCTGATTATGTGCGCGATTGCATATGCAAAACATAAGTGCTCTTGGTAAAGGGCATCCGACTCCGGCGCTGTCTGTCTATGACTCTGACATATGGGCCCTCAGCTCAGCGCCTACAAAAATGCAGTCTGCTGGGAGCTCGGGTAACTGTTGATTCAACGAAGTCAACGCGACGCATGCGAGCCAATAAAATTATGCGAAATCCGGAATATGTTCGACCGAGTGCAGCAAATTGTATTTGCAGCCAACAGAGGCAACAACGTGCAACGTGCAACAATGCCCCAGCTGGGGAGTTGCAGTCAATGCAATATAGAGGAAGGCAGAGGAAGGCAATGGCAAGTCGAGTTGCACTTGGAGTTGGAGTTGGAGTTGGAGACGCGACCCGCGGGTCAATTGTTGACATAGGGCGACGACAGTTTTAAATTGAAGCACAGCTGCTAATATAAAGTCGAAAATATATAGGGTATCAATAGTGTCTTGTAATCTAAAGTAGAACAATGTATACAGAATGTTTAGTTATTGTTTTGACAAGTAAAAAACATGCATATACATATGTTTATATTTTTAAAAATATTTAATCTAAATGGATTTCATTATTAATAGTTAACTGCCTCCGAAAATCATGAACACATATAAAATATGAATATGAATGAATTAAATAAACTAAGAAATGTTATATTTTTAAGCAAATAAAATATGTTTATCTGTTTCGTGATGCATAAATTATTACATGGTGGAACTTTTTTATTGATTTAAAACTCTGCGTCTTTTTTGTGGTCGAAATAATTACTGGACAGACTGTTTGTTATCAAAACATATGATTGTTAAAACTTTAAAGCTTGGGCAACAGTTTTTTTAATGCTTTAAAAATTAGGTTTATTTATTTAATGATAACTTGATTCCAACTACTTGAGAATGTCACAAACGAGTTTTAAAAAACTTAAAGCTTTCTAAATCTTTTAATAAAATATAAATCAATAAAAAATATACTTAAAAGTGTTTTTTTTTTCTTATTTGAAATTATTGTTTGCTAACAAAAAATAAATGTGTTGTCCATATGTTTTTTAACGAATTGTAAAAAATTTTTTTTGTATTCTATTTGTAGTGCATACAATAGTCATATTGTTGTGCTTAGAAAATTAAGTCTTTTTTTCTTTTTAATTTTAGTTTGTGGTTTCACATGTCACAGACGCAGATACAGATATGGATACAGCGAGTAATAGGCTCAGTTGCATTGCCAGCGACGTGCTTGGGGATTTTGCGACGACAACGGCGCAACAGTTGCCGCAAATGTTGCCGCTCGCTAATTGCGGCCGGAGTTGGAGTTGCGAGCAGGAGCACGAGCAGAGGGAATAGAGACGGAGGGACTAGCGGGTATATCAAAGGCACGACGATGCAATTTGGCATTCTGTTGGGGGCACAGAAGCTGCGGCTGCGGCAGTTGCAGCTGCAACGTTTGGGGGCAGCGCTTATCTGCTTTGGCTTTTGCTTCTTGGTTGCTTTGGTTGCCAGCCGAGCGTGGCTCCTATTAATGATTAATTAAAAAACTGCATACTCGCTAGGGGCTGAGGCTGAGGAGGAGGGATGTGTAGTGGGTGGGGGTGGGACATCCCTGGGTCTGGGGAGTTCATGACATATGTGGCATTTAATTGGGCAAACAAAGCAGACGCCGGCATGCACTGGACAGCTGCAAGAAAGCGGGGGAGGAGAGACAGAGAGAGAGAGAGATTGGGGGAAAGAGAGTTGCGGCAACTTCCAATGCCACACATTTTGGTTTCCATGCGGCTGACTAACCAGTTGCGCCACACGCCACATGCCACACACGAACGCTGAAACGTTTGGCAATGGAACAAGCGCGCTCTTTCTCTCTCTTTCACTTTCTGTGTGTGTGTTTCTCTTAAGCAGCTCACGCTCTTTAACAGTGTCGCAGGTCCGGGTGCTGCCCCATCTTCACTGCCTATTGCCGAAGCTGAAAAACTGAAGCTGAAGCTGACGCTGAAGCGGACGACGACGAAGCTGACGCCGACGTCAATTTGGGGCCAAGTTGCCCCAACTTGCGGCAACGCGCTGCGTGGCACAGAATCAGTCGTCAGTTTGTCTTAAGCGGATTTGGTCGACACGTGAGTGTGTATATGTGTGTGTGTGAGTGACTTCTTCTTCAGCTTCGTTCATCCACATTACGTATACGTAATCGGAATCGCTTACTCTAGAAACGTTTCGACACAGGAATTTGTTTGGCATCTTCAAAGCAAGTTTGGCATAGGTCACGTACACGCTCACGACTCACGACTCACGCTACTCACGACACTGCATGAGTGTGTGTGTGGATGTGTCTGTGTGTGTGAGAGTATCTGTGTGTTTGTGTGTGCGGTTGACATTCGATTTACTTTCGCTGGCATTGCGGCAAGTTGGGCAGCAAAAAAGCCAAAGCATACTTTTTGGCAGCTTCTAGAGCTGAATGTGACTCGGTCGATATTTGCATAAATTAAAAAAAAAAGCAAAAAAAAACATCAAGTAGCATAAAAAACCAAATAAAGCACACACACATACATACATACACACAATACAGACTCTGGTCGCTTAATGAGTTTTTAATATGCTGCCACGTTTCCGTTACGTGTGTGTGCTGCCCCTGTGTGTGTTCGGTTGTGTGTGTCGAGAGAACTAAAAGTCATTGTCACTGGATTTGGGCCTGACGCCCCAGCTAATTTATTGAGCACGGCAAAGGACTTTGCAAACGTGGCCAAAAAAAATAAAACAGAAAACAGAAAAAAAAGTGAGAAAAACTAATTCGAAGTAAAGTCCTACGTGAACCGCCAGAACATTTTGTGGCCTAAAACTTTTACTCTCTGGTAAGTGACCGAACAAAGTTCTACAAAGTGAACAAGCATACCATATAGTCGAGTAGAGTGTAGAGTGTAGAGTATATATACAATATATTCGAGCTATTGATGATGGAAATACCATACGTGATTTAGTTGGTAATCAAATAAAACTTGGCATTGTTGCCAAGAATTTGCCATGTAGTTATTATTATTATTATTTCATAAGGTATTTATTATTTACTGTTATCGAATTAAATGCCTTTGTTTTTGTATTTGTATGTGTCATACAAAATAAAAGGGCACAATAAATTTCAATTGATACAGAACAGAGAAAATTCTGACACGAATTTAACCTAGCATCAAATTTGTAAAAGGGACAAGAAATGTAATCCTATTGCCATTGTTGCTGCCAATTGATGCACAAACGTAAATTCTGCAGGCAATTTATCAAATACATATTTGCTAAGTTTTCAATTCCAAAAATCTGATAAATTTTGCCTTTTTGATCATGGCCAAAAATGCATTTGTAATTATTTTATTTTAAATTTTGCCAGTCTTTCAAATGCTATCATTAATTACTGGTCACAAGCAAATAAGAGAGACTTAGAGACATGGACAGAAATAGACACAGAAACACTTTCAATTGAATTATTAATGCTAATGATTAGTTTACTTATGCACTGACAATCGAAGCGGCATTCGGACAGATACGAAAGTATCTGCAAGATGCACACAGCATGCATAATTACGGCTGGCAAAAAAAGCAATTTGCCAGCCAAATAGATAGATAAATATATAGTTGAACGGATGGATGAATGGATGGATGGATGCTTATCAATGCGACACAACAATTTAATTGAAATTTTAATTCGAAGGTGTAAACAGTGTATGACAATTATAGATAAGCTCGAATATTAATTGTTTCATTTTCCTATTTTTCTATACTCTAAATGTGAGCACTATTATTTATATTTATACATATTTACCAGTGTCATTTCTGTCTTCTTGCTTACAAATAATTTTTAAACCTCTTAATTCACTCCCTGATATGAAATTTAATCTCTTACATTTGCACATTCAACTTGTTCGCATCGCTTTATTTGCTTTTGTCTTATCAAATAACCAAAAATCGCATTGCAACAACAAACAATTCCAATTAATTTTGCACATTAGCAAATATTTATCTAAACAAGAATCAAGATAAATAAATAATATGAGACTCTGTGTGTTTTGTGGAAAAAATTGCAATATCAAAAATTAATTCAAATTGTAATTAATTTGTACATAACCGAGTGCATGAGCATTGATGCCACATTTATATGTTTATGTATAATAATTTTTTGGCAATTACAAAACTAAAATGAAAATGGAAAGCGAAATGAAATTAAAAACGAAGGGAAAATAACATTGTTAGGAAGGGGAAATGCGATTAAGCAAATATGGCAAATGCATTTTGCTTTCAGCTATTTATATACAATATTTAAGTTAATTTTAATGTTGTTTGCTTAATGGCTTTTTTATGTGCGCTGCCAATGTGGCGTATGCGTGATGTGACAAGGGGGGGCTTCTTTCTAGCCAGCTACTGATGCTCCTGATGCCTTTCACATGCAATTTGCATTGCTATTGCAACAACAACAACAACAGAAACAACAATGACAACATTTATAAAAACAATAAGAGTGCATTGCATGCAATTAAAATTAATTATTATCAATTTACGATGACAACAATTTTCAATTTAAGTTTTATTTTATTTATTAAAAGCGCTCAATGCACATGGACTACTGTTATTCTTGCTGTAGGTGTGTGTGTGCGTGTTGCCAGACAATTGCTCACATGGCTCTAATGTCAGGCGGTCAACTTCAATTTGAGCTGCCTTCCTGGTGAATTCAGTGTTTTTATTGCACCATTGAAGCACAGTTTCCGTTGTGCCATTCAAGAGCTGCTTGGGGGCAAGAAGCCATCACAAATGGAGACAGAAAGAAGAGAAGATGAGAGGTGGGTGCTGCAGTAGAAGAAGCCACATCATTGTTGCGGCAGGAAACTGACGACCAATGGCATCAATTGTTGCAGCTACGTTGCCCACTAAATGCGACGTCGACTGCGACTGCGACTGCAATTGCGATTGTGGATGTGAATGTGAAAGCGAATATATATAGATGCGAATGCGGGTGTGAAGAGTGTACAATAAGTCGAAAGCTTGCCATCTATAACTATGCAAAGCAATTAAAAGTGCCACAGCGTTGCATTGATTGCTGACGCCGACGTGTGGCGCCCATTTTTATCGCATTTTCATTTTGGTTGCGAATCGCAGTGAATGGCAATAATAACTTGGTCAGCGGACAGGTAAAGTGGTCCAGATTTATTACACAAATGACATTAATTTGACACAAGTTTTCAGCTTAGAAAACATCTTAAAAGCTTGTAAAATGTTTGCGCATATTAAACTGGTTATACAGTTCGTATGAGTAATTTTTTTATTTATTTTTGTAGAGTATACAAACTTCGTTTATCAATTGTACGCAATGCATTTTGTGGCTGGCTGCAAAAATCCGTTGAATTTTCAATTAAAAAGAACCGAGCTGCAGTCAAAAAGGTGAAGGAATGAAGAAGGAAAATAACTTTGCCTTTGTTTTTGTAGCTCATTGTCAGTTGAGAGCCCTCCTTCAGTTCAGATTGGCCATTTGAGTGATTCGAAATTATATTTATAAAGACTAAGCAGCGTCCAAGGTTTGCATTTAATATGGCCCACAGTTTTGGTATCTATTAAAAAGAAATGGTAGCTGAAATTTAATCTCCACTCTTGGTTCTATTTTCAGCTGCTTGGGCAACTTTTTTTCATTAGCCTTCTTCGTCTATTGACTCTATTATCAACTTAATGACCAGGTAAACAGTTTTATATTCAAATAAAGAACTGTCAGGCCAAATAAAGGACAAAGGACAGGTCAGCTTGGTCCTGGGCAGGACGTTGGCTGCTTTTAATTGAGTTTTGAACGCAAATCAAATGCGTGTGAAAGGCGAAAAAGCGAAAATTAATGCGCTCGGTTGACTTTTCCGACTTTTGTTATTTATTTTTATTTTCTCTCCCTGTGCTTTTTTATTTGTGCCATCCGTTGTGTCCGGGTCCGTGTCGAATGTGTGTATGTGTGTGTGTATGTCTGGGAGTTTTCACTTTGATTGTGTCCCTCATTTGGGGCGTTGTCTGTGAGCTGTGAAAATATTTAAAATTCATTGGCTCTGTGCTCAGCTTTGCACTGATGTTGCCCTTACATTTGACTTTTGTGGCAGTCGACGGCTTCTGTGCCACATCCTTATGCAAATCGTATTTTAATAAACTTGCGTTGCGTCAATTTTCATTTACAGTTAGTCCATTGGGAACTGTTTTCCTCTCTCTCTCTCTCTGCTGCCTAAAAACAATGTTTGAAAAAATCCTAATTAAATTTAAATTAACTTTAAGCATTTCGGGGCTTTGTTAGCTTTGCTTTTCAATCTCTTCTTATACCCTATAGCTAGTTGGGTATATAAGCTTTGCAATTATTCAAATACTTTTAATTAATTTGATGAAAGTCTTTAAAGAACTTATTTTTAATTTATGCTTAGCACTTGTTAAAAAGTTTTCAATAGCTAACAGGGTATGTCGTAGTCTGGCTGGTCTGTCTGTTTGGAATTTGCTTAGTTCCTGTGTACGTTCCATTTACGAAACACGTATATATATATTTTATAAATATTTTTGCTTTTTTGATGGCTCATTAAAATGTGAAATTAAATTTCTTTGCATATGGATGGCAAAATTTTGTGTGCAGGAAAATTGAATTGAATTTAATATCAGTTAACTAATGGCACACATACACACACACACTCGTAGCTGTTGTTGTTGTGTGTTCAAAGCGAGATGTGGGAGTCTCTGAGCGTATTTCCCTATTTATGTGCATAATACCAGAGCGTGCCCCCAAGACAGACCCAATAAATATGCAAAACAAATATGGCATAAGGAGATAAAATGTCAAGGCTTGGAAATCAACGCTAAACACGTTAAGTGATATTTAAAGTACACTTAAAAGCAGCAACCTGGAAACCTCACAGACTCCTCGCTAACTACCAACATACCTACTTTTTGGAGGGGGCCAGCATTTGATGCATGCGACGCATTTGCGGGGATCACACAGAAAATGCTTAACACAGGGATAACATGAAGCGGAAAGCAGCAAGAAGAAGATGCTGAAGAATAGGAAGGCGAAGAAGCTGAAGCCTCAATGTGTGTATTGACAAATGAGCAGAGAGTCGAGGGCTCAGAGTGAGGCATAGAAATACTCCTTACACATGTTTGTAATTTTCTTGTTGATTGTTGCCTGTTTCGTGCTGTCATTTGTTGTTGTAGTTGTTGTTGCTGTTGTTGCTTGTCTCTCAGCTGTAGGTGCTGCGTTGTGTCTGTCTCTGTTTGCCTGATAGATGACTTTGGGCTGAAAACTGAGCTCGCTCGCGTATCCCAGAATTGTGGCTTGTGCGCGACAAATGCGCCGCATATATTTTCTTCTTCATTCACGTTTCTCGTACCCAAAGTTCTTGCCACAAATGAGTAACGGCTGCGTTTGGGTTAAGCTAAAATATTCAGCTTTATCTTTGCATATGTTTCAGCCAAATCGATTTTCTACATTGCCTCAATCTATCAGTCTACTGACTCGCTGTCTGTCTGTCCGTATCTCTGTCTCGCTGTCTCTCTTTCTGTTTGTTTGTCTGTGACGTCACTGTTGAGCTGTTTAATGTTGCGCATACGCAGCGTATTCCGGTCAAAGGCTGGCGGCGATAAATTAGCTGGCAAATACTTTGATTACATAATCAGCACACGCCGGGGCTAAACGGGTTGGCCAAGCTAAACCAGCAACTGCCGTCAGCAGATGAAACGAAACGAGCGCTTAAACGAGCTTTAAATGTGCCCCTGAGTCAGCACGCACTCTGTGGATTGTAGTATGTGTGTGTGTGGGTGTGGGTGTGGCAAACACAGACATTGCAAAGTGCAGAGGCAATAGCAACTGAGCAACTGCAGCGAGTAGCAAATTTAATTGAAATTGAAAGCACTTTAGTGTCCTTCGCTTTGGCTTGGCTTCAGTTTGCTTCTCCGTTTGGGTTGGGTTTTGGTTTGGTGTTTTGGCCGGTCGTCTCTCGATGCTGGTCTCGGCTGCCGTTGCATGCAACTAATTTGTGCCACTAATGAATTTATTTGCCACTTGTATGCTGGCAACGTGGGCGTGTGATAAAAACGTACAGAGCGGGTGAGCGGAATACAAGTAAAGCAAAATAAATGAAACTAATATAAAAATTGTGCAGCGCCAGACAGAGAGAGAAAGAGGCTGAAACTGAGAGTGCAGATGGAGACGGCGGAGGGATGAGGGGGTAGCAGCACAGGGGTGTGACACTTAACACAGGCACTGTGTGCTAAGAAAGGCTTCAAGGCGGCGACAAGTTGCCTCTGGAGCAGCTGCAGCGACAGGGAAAAGCAGCAAACGAAATCGTTTGAAAATTAATTTTCCATTTCACAAGCAAAAGGGAAAAGAATTCGAGTGTGTGTGTGTGCGTGTGTGTCCTGGCTGAGCTGCTCCAGTTGCTCCTCCTAGTGTCGAATTACAATTTATTGGCTGCTAAGTGCCAGCGTCTTGGCAATTTTCACTTACCTCTCTCCAATGTGGAGTCATTAGCAGTGCATCATCAGCTTGGGCAGCCAATGGGCCAAAGAGCCAACATTCAGATAGACAGACACACAGGATAATGAGCCTGTGCAGCAATTAACACATAACGACTCAATTATTGCAAATATTATTTGATGAAATAGATTTCCTATATGTATAAAAAATGTTCTAAAAAAAAATGGAATATAAATATTTATATAAAATAATTGCAATTCATTTGAAAAATATACAATTAAATATTGAAATATTTTATTTAACTAAAATTAGACATTTATTTCTTTAAATTAATATATTTTAAATAGTTGCAAATGATTGAAATTGTATCTGAATATTTTAAAGGATAACTTCGCTTATAAAATATATTATTTATTTAAAATTCAACAACAAACTAATTATAAATTTAATTTTAATTTTTATGCCAACTCATTAAATTATTTTCAACATGTAAAAACAACCTTTACAGTGTATACCAAATTCGTAGAGTTTTAGTTTTGGAATTTCTTGGTGCCTTGTTAAGTAAAAACTGCTGACAGCTAGTAAAAATTCTTAACGACTGCAGTGTGCCTCCAATAAATACAAAGGGAATTGTGAAAAATGTTGGAAAAATACAAATTGCGTTTATGCTGCACAATTGGAAATTGAAAAGTGCTAACTTTGAACTGCAAAGTGCAAAAGCAGAAAGTGTAAATAGCAAATGCTGCAGTTGAAGTTGTTGTTGCAGCTGCAGCTGCTTTAGTTTTTTAATTAAACACTGGGGCAGGTAACAAATGTGTGTGGCACGTTGCCTCAGTATGAAATGTTGCAGCACTGATTGCCTGAGATTTAAGTTATGGCTATGTCTACGTGCATTACATCTAATTGAATAGAGCTGCTAAACATGCGCCATAATTAGGCGGCATTTTGGTGCAAGTATATGTGTGTATATACATATATATGCTATGTTATGTATGTGTGCATAGTAGTGCAAAACAAAGGCAGCAATTGGGTCAGCTAGTCAGTTAGTGTTGTTGCATGTTGCATGTAAATGGGCACAGTTACTTCTTGTTATTATGCTGTAAGTGCCCCATGAGCTGGCAACGTCCAATTCATATTTGACTGGCACTCGGCATAGGCACAGAGTAGCGAATCCGCCAGAGTTGTGTCCGGGTCTCCTTCTACTTCTTGTTGTTGCTGTTGTTGTTGCTGTTGTTTTTTGTGCAATTTCCATGAGTGGCACTCGGACAAAATATAGTATTTATTTCGCTACTCTCAGCACAACACAGCGCAGCATAGTGGCCCAAATGAACCACATTCCAAGCTGGCCAACTTTTTTGCGTATGGAAATAAAACACAGCCCAGCACACTCACACACACCACACACACACACACACACTTGTGTATGTAGCCTCTACTGAGACAGAGATGAGAGGCAGTTGATGTAGTTGTTGTTGTTGTTGTCGCACTTCTACACTTTGTTGCCGCTACCTAAAAGCTCGTTGAGTGCAAAACGTCGAGTTAAGTATGTGTGTTTTAAAAAGCGATATGATGCACACATACATACATACATATGCATACATACACTCTTACAGAGATACGAGTAGAAAGTTCACAGCTCAGAAGCTGGCAGCAGCTTCTCGAGTGGCACTCACCTTGCAACAGGACGCGAGCTGAGATCCGGACAACAGGACGACAACTTGTAGTTGTTGGGGAGAGAGGGGGAAAAGGAGGGGCAGGAAGGCCTTTTGCCTAGCCCAAAAGTATGCTGCTAACATGCCACTATCCCCCTCTCTCTCTCTCTCTTTCTCTCTCCCTCTCTATCGTTCTGTCTGTGTGTATTTTTGTCTGTCTCTGGTATTTGGTTAGTTTTCATTTTTGTATTCGTTTTCGTGTCGTGCTCACTGCTTTTGTGTGTTGTTTTTAGTTTTAATGAAATGTAAATGTTTAGTTATACACTCATACACACACACACACACACATACAAACTCACACAGAGACATTCTCGAATTGTAGGTGTATACTCTTACTTCTACCAAAGCAGCTAGTTCGTTGCAGCAATGCAAATTTATGTTAAGCTGCTTTTCCCCAGTTGTAATTTTTCCAGCAGTGAATGCAAATCAGCGTTTGCGCCAAAAAATACGAATTTTAAAAAGAATACACCCAAAAATCAACTGAAACCCAAACGTATGGGATACCAACAATTTTGGGTTTTTTTTAAATATTTTTTTCTTTCTCGAAAATAATGCAGCATTCATTGCAATCAGCTAAAATTTCAAATTGATTATGCTCGTGCCACAAAAGGCTGCCAAAAATGAAATCTGCTACTTTTGCATTAAATGAGAGCGTATATTAGAAATGACGAGGATTGCCTGAAATTGTCGGAATTGATTTTAAAGTATATATGTATTGAAAAATGAAAAAAACAAAATAGATCTTTAACACATTGAAACGAGCGACACTTTGAAAAAGAGGAAATTGTTTGAAAAATATAAATTAATGGCAGTTAAATAGGATTAATAAGCGAATAAAAGCATTCGTAAAATATCTTAAATATTTGATTCTTATTTTTTAGTTAAAGACAATTTTAAGAAATAAACAAAAAAATTATAATGTAAGCTAAGTTTCCTATTAAATTTTTTTTTTTGTAGAAAATTCTTAGTTTCCAGTTAATAATCTAATTTTAAACCTGTTTATTTATCATAGTAACAATTGAATGAATGAGTTATGAAATTAATTAAATGTAGAGGTCAAACCATGAATTATATGATATTTCGTTCGAAAATCGAATAAGTTTTGACAAATTTATGAGAGTATGATTTTTAAAGGTTACATTATTTAAATGAAATTAATTTAGTTTAATTTCAGAATTCCGCTTTAGATTGATACTACATCCCTATTTTCCACCTCACACTCTCATATGGGTCTTCATTATAATAATAACTCTCCAAACTTTGGTTAAGCACCCCCAAATAGCTGTCAGACTTTCTTTTTACAACAGTATTGCATTGCCTAAAAATAAAAAATGAGTTTTCAAATGCCTATCCAAATGTCTATGCACTGGCATTTTCCATTTACATATGCAGTAATGCACTTGGCTGGGTTTGTTTCGGTTCAGAGGGTAAATTTGCATTAGGCGCATTGTGTGTTAGTGTGTGTGTGTGTGTGTGTGTGTTTAGCAACAGTTACAATTTCAATAAGCCAAAGTGCGTTTTGTGGTCAGCTCTGCATATTTATTAAAAATTGTTGGTAATAAAACACAGGCGAAAGGCAGGCAGCAGCCAACAAACAAACAGAGCAACAAACAACTGAATAAACATTGGGCAATTTGTAAACACTGATAAAATGGCCATAGATAGGGAGGGAGAAAGAGGGATAACTGTGGGCTTAACACGCTTGTCAACGTTGGCACCACTAAAAGTGGTCAAAAGAGGGGGACAAGGAAAGTGTTAAGGGGTGTTAAGGGGGGCAGATGCGTGTTGCAACTAAATGGCATTTCCTTTTGCCTCTGTTGGCATTTCGCTAAAGCGACGCATCGCTTCGTACGTCCGAGTATTTTCCGCCGGATTTTGTTTACAGGCCGCGCCACGAAAACAAATTGAAAATGCACAGCAGCAACGGCAACGATAACAACAACAATAACAAGAGTGACAACGGCAATAATAGCAGCAGTTGCAGTTGCAGTGCTCGCAAATGGTGACAACTCTGGCGGCTGCCAGATGCATTTGTTTGCCTTTGTGCGGCATTGTTGTCAAATTTATTAAGTTACTCATACGCCATGTTGTCGTCGTTGTCGTCGTTGTCGCAGCCGCAAACAAGTGACAAGGGAGGACGAGAGGGAACTTGTCGGGGGAGCGTCGACTCCAAGCGATCCCAGGCGTCTCCACATGTGTTTGGCATATCAAATGTTGTTTTCGTTTGTCAAAATGACAAAACCCAAAATGAAAACCAAACGAAATGAAACGAAAAATTCCATTGGTTGACAAAAACAGGCGGTTTGTAAAGGCTGTTGTCGCCACACTGGTACCAATTTCTTTTGCTTAAATTAAAACTGAAAGCTGATTTATATTTTCAGTCAAAGTCTGAATTAATTCTAGGAATTCCAGATTATTTTGATAAAAATAATTTGCGTTGTCATTTAAGAATTTTCTGATGGTACTTTAATAACTTTTTAAACTTTGCCCCAATTTGTTGCTACTTTCTGTCTCTGTCTCTTATTGACATATCAATAGAATAATAATCCTATTTCAATTGCTTTTGTCATATTTTTTATTTGTGTTGTCAATTCCCTGGGTATCAGTTTTGTAATAACCTAAAATAGATATGTATTTCTTTTATTTTTAACTTTGTTTCGGTTCCACTGTGTGGCACACTTATGTAACATGTGAGTTGCCACTTGCCACTTGTCGTGTCCAGTTGGGGGTCGTCGTCTCCCGCTGTAAGTATATCCTATTTGGCAGTCACAGGCTTGGCTGGCATTTTGGGTCGCTCAGTGTCATTTTAGACGGTTTGTTTGGTTTGTTAGAATGTTGTTGCTGTTGTTGTCGTTGCTGTTGCTGTTGTTGTCGTTGTTGCTGTGCCGTCAATAAAAAGCAGACAGTTGGCAAGTTTGGAAGCTGCTCAAACTGCTCATGTTTGTGTCGCCCACACACTCACACACCCACACACACACATATATAGTCACTGCGACTGCCAACAAGTCGCGCCGAGTGTCAGATTCGTCGTCGTCGTTGTCGCCATTGGCCATAAATATTCGCCCAAATATGCTGGCCAGCTGCCCAGCGACTGCCTTAGGCCAAAATCAGTCTTAATATGCTTCACAATTCCAGTGCTAGCTGTTGCTATGCCCACGTGTGTGAGTGTTTGTGTGTTTGTGTGTATTACTTACCGTTTGCTTCTGTTGATGGGATTTATGTTTTGGCCAACTTTGTGAGCGCCAATGTTTTTTATGTTGAGCTTAAAGACGTTTTCTAAGTACGTTTTGTGCACTTTGCGCTGTGCCAGTTATTTCTCTTATTTTTTCTTCTGTTCTTCCCCCCACACACACACACCCCCATACCAACTTTTGTTGTTGTTGTTGTCGCACTTGAAGTTTTGCTTCTGGGAGCGCTTTAGGACATTCAACTTGCTCTGTGTCCTGTTCATCTTGCTTGTTGTTCTTGGCAACTGTTTTGTTTGTATTTTATGGTCATTTCTAATGTGCTGTGTGTTGTGTGTGTGTTGTTGTGGTGTGTGTGTGCCCAAGTACTTAGTGTTAATAAACTTTTATAAATATTCTCTTTGACACTTTTAGCACGAAATAAAACTGACAAATAAATCTGATTAATCATTGCACTTTGTGTTCTGTAATAGCATTTCCCGTATTTTATTTACACAAGTGTAAATGGCAAGTTTCACCTGCAGCTTCGTGGACAGAAGGGGGAGGGACACGAAGTGTGCGTGACCTTTGTCCTGGAAAAACTGATCATATTATTGCTGTGGCTGCTGTTTGTGAAATGTTTTAATCCAGAGCTTAAGTTTGCTTGCTTGATAGATGACTGTCCTTAATGCTGGAAATATGAAGCAACCACAAAGCGAGACAGCAAGAGAGACAGAGAGAGAGAGAAAGCGAGAGAGAGAGAGAAGCAACGAGGAAGAAGTCGAAAAGCTGCTTATTGGGCAAGCAAAGTAAGACATGCATTACAATTTCAGCTGACAGTCTGAGGGTTAAAATCTTGATCATTTTTTCTTTATACCTATTTTTACTAGCAAGTCAAAAATGTTAAACAATTATGCAAGACTTAAAAATATATATTTTATTCGCTTTTATATTTAATTTAAATTGCTTTGCATATTTTCTTAATAAAGTAAATTTTAAAAATTTTTTTGATTAAATATTTACGATTTAAAAAAAAATATTAATTTAATACATTATTACTTAATTTTAACAGCAAGTCCTAACAATTTAGGTAATGTTAAAATTATGAAGTAGTATTTGGATTTCTTTCATATTTCCCTAATTTTCTTAAATTGTTCAAAAATATTTGATAGTCAAATTTAAAATTTTTTTAAGATCCAATTTCGATATTGATTTTATTTCTATTTTCTCACTGTTTCCAAATCAATGTAAAATTAATTTAAGTTTGTAAAAAAAAATTAATAGTATGATATTTTTTAAATTTTAAAAAACTTTTTAAATCACCATCAACAGTTGCCATATATTTTGGTTAGAGTCGCAAATTGAATTACACAATGTGCAAGTTCCAGGCCGTTCTACGGGTACAACATCAATTGGCTACGATTGAGCGCCTTTATTACATCGAACCCAATATGCAATATACTGGCAGTCGCGTCTATAACGTATATATATGGCTTTTAGCCAACTGGAAATGTTTGATAACTAAAAACGTTTCGTTGGGCAACGTAATGCACTCATCAAATCCAATGAAAAAATCAAAGTGCCCCAAAGGCCAATTGGCGTTGCATCCGTGGTGCGTCCTGTGCATTGGCCATGCCACGCCCACAACTCCCACGCACTAGCTCCTACTACTATTGCTCACATATCCACAATGCTAGGCAAATACAATTTTGAACGCATCACAACACGCAAACACAATCACCAAAGGGGTTCTAGGGTTATGGAGCAGCGTGAGGAGAAGGATGTTGTTGTTGTTGATGTTGTTATTGTTGCTGTTGTTGTTGCAACTGCAAATGGAGTGTCGGAGCAGCAAGCAGCACTTGGCAAATGTGTGCGAATGTCCGTCCAAGCATTGATATGCACGTTCGTTCGCCGGCCAGGATTGCCAACTTTTTCGTTGTTTTCTCGCGCTGTTCACAACCACGCGAAGAGGTCACACTTAATTTCCGCTTGAAGTTCGCACAATGCAACAGCAACAACAACGAGAGTGGCACAAGCAAACGTAGCATACTTTTTGGGGTTGCCACTGTTGCTGTCATTGTTGACGCTGGCGACCTCGCCCTGGCCTGACGCTGTCAGTCTTGCTGAACTTTCAACTTCCGCTTTTCATTTACACACAGACACACACACACACACGCACACATACACACAGAGACAAATACAGAGACAGAGCGAGATAGGCAGTTTTTCGTGGTAGTCTTGTTGTTGTTTGCAACATCTGTTGATTATTTTGGCGTTGCTTGTTTTTTGCACTTCACATTGTTGCAACAGCTACGGTATTGCATGTGTGCGTATGTGTGTGTGTGTGCGTGCGTGTGTATATGTGTGGTTTGTTTATTGCACTCACACACAGCACACATGACGCAAGGTGGCCAAAAAGTTTTTTGTATGTTGGCCCATGTGCCGCGTTCACTTCTTTTATTCGCAAAACCTTTTGCATCACTCACACACACAGACAACCATGCACACACACTCACACACATACACACTCATAGGGAGAGAGGTACATGTCAGCGACAAAATTGATTATGAAATGATTTATTGGCCTCAAAAACTGCTTCAATATTGATTAAAGTTTCTGCCTTTTGTAGCGGCTTTTCTCTCTTTCCTTTCCATTTTGTTTTCTTTCTTTCTGTTTGCATTTACCCATTTCCTACACTTGGGTCCTGTGGCGTATACGCAATACACTGAAACACTTTTCAGGCAGCACAACAGACAGTTTTCATCGCTTTTTATTGTCCCGCTGACCGGTTAAATGCATTTTTGTTGGCTACCAAATATCCGTTGCGTTGTTTTTGACAATTCCCAGTTATTTATTGAAAAACAAAAATGATCCAACAAACAACAATAACAAAAATAACGAGCAAAATAACAATGTAAATAAACAAAAAAACATTTTGCAGACAGCTTTCTGTTTGTTATTCAATTCAATTGCTGAAATTGTAGGTTAGAGTTACAAAAACAATCCTATGCATAGATATTTCTAATGAAAAATGTGTATATATTTTTTCAGCGGGCATTTTTTATATTTGGTAAATTTCAATTCATATTTGCATATTTGCCCAAGGGAGAGTAAATCAACTCAGCCGTAAAGCTTGACTTGGCATTAAAGGCAAACTCAATATTTAAATAAATATCAACTAAAATATTTTATTAGTTTACATGCAATAAATATTTTTATTAAAAAGTGTTAGTAATATTTGTTAGAGAACTTTGATTATTAATAAAATATAAAAGGGCACAGTTAACAGTTTATTTCAGAAGTTTATATTCTAAAATATCTTAAGTAATTTGAGATGGAAGATATAATGATAAATCAATTGATTGTTTAAAAACTGTCGGATTATTTTCTTAAATATTAATTTTTGTCTTTTCAAAGAGTGTCTGCTTGTCGAACTTTTGTGCCTAGATCCTGCCTACATGTTTTATTTAATTACATTTTACTTTGTGCCACATTTTTATATATAATTTCATTCTCATTTTTATATTTTGTTTTGCCTGTCAACACTTGTCAACACCGAATGTTGCCCTGTAGCGCCTGTGGTGTTGTATCTTTGTGTGTGTGTATGTGTGTGGGTATGTTTGTAGAAATGTGATCCAAGTGGGTGTTATGAAAGTTTTGTATATTGCATTTGTAGCGTTAAATCATTCATGTTGATTTAATTATTTTACGTTGTTGATACAATAATTTTTTATTTGATTTATTTATTTATACTTGTGTGTGGCAAGCTCAGGCTTAATGTTATTATTTGTAGAGTATGCTGCACGCCGATTTAAGTGACACCATCAATCAATCAATCAATCACGTCATCTGTGTGACAGCGCCAAATGCGCTGAAAAGCAACTCAATACAATAGTTATCACACACGATAGATACAGAATCCATCATTGAGATGGGGTTGAGGCTGAGGCTATGCAAATATTATGGCAAATTAAATTACATTTTAATCTGCATTCATTGAGCTCAGAGATTTATATAGAATCGGCTTAATGAATTATGATTAAGTACAGTTGCAATAAAAAATCAAAAAGAACAAAAAAAATTAAAGGAATTAATCACGTTTTGATACGGAAATAAACAAGATTAAAGTCAAAAATTAAATACGAACGAGTAAATAAAAACCCAGAAAAAGTTGTCGCAATACTTTCCTCAATTGAAAATCTGTTCTTTCTCAATAAATTGTTTAGGAGAACATATTTCCCCCATTTGACTCGAGCGCCATACAATTTTGTCGGTTAAGTAAGTCTGATTATTGAAATTCAATATTCCATTAAGGGAAAACTTTTAAGTCGTTGCACAGAAAAATATGCATTGGTCTGCTTAACGAATAATGCCAAAAATTGTGCCGGCTGATTAAAAGTGCAGGGCGTGAAATGCAGCGCACAATAAATTTAAATGATTTCGCTCATGCAAAACCAAATGGCACTTGGATTTTCTCCCTCTCTCCCTCTCTCTCCCTCTCTCTCTTTTTTTCCTCGCATTGTTGTACTCTTGTAGTCATTGTTGTTGTTGCTGCCTTTGTTGTAGTTTGGTGGCCCATTGCCGAGAGCGCTTTTAGGATTTATTATTATGATTTGAAAGTGCATAAAGCACTCGAGGGCGATTCGCGCATTTCGCTCCATAATTGGCACAATCAGCCAAAGGCTGGCGATAAAATCTCGAGATGCGCAGCAGCAGAAGCCCTAAAAAACGATGCCAACACTCCAGACCTCTCCATTTCCATTTATTTAGCACGCCACCCACCTAAAGTTCGGTCGAAGCCATAAAGAGGCGCTTCAACTTGAAGCTTCTATTGCACTAAGGGCCGCAGCTTTTGTTGATTTTTCAACGTTTTAATTAAGTGACAAGCCGCTTGGCGAGAGAGAGAGAGACGGGCAACAAGTGCCCAGAACCAGGACATTATAATGACGGGAAATCGGGCGTAGAAAGTCAACAAATAAACAAACAAATCGCTGGCACAACAAACAAACAAACAGATAGACAGACAAACAACGCAAGGCAGACTTGGACCCTCAGACAGGCAGACACTGATTGAAAGAAGTCTGCACACGTGTCAGGTGTCCGCACTATGCAACACACACACACTCCTACTCCGACTCCGACTCGAATCCTAGACCAGGTGGCATCAGGTGGTTCGCTCATTAAAATGCAACTGTGTGCGGCAATAGCCAAAGGAATTGTGCAATAAAAACACGCAGAACCAACGCCAGCAGCCTGGAAATACATTGCGCTTTATGCAAATGCATAAAAAACACTCGTACCACATGCAAAAAAAATGAGGCGAAAAAACGCGATGGCGTTGAAATAAAAACCCAACGAACTGCCAGCAAAATGGAGCACACAAAAAATAAAAAGATGTGCGTCTGAATGATTTGTGTCTACTTTGAATGGCAGAAAACATTATACTTACTTATTCGCAGAACTACATAGAAATGTCTTTAAATTACTTATTGACTTGCCTTTTGCCGTTTTTTATGACATTAAAACCAAACGAAAACAAGCCAGGCTATGGGCAGCAAATTCAAAAAAAAATACGTATACGCCGTGTTTGTTAATTATCGACAAAGCTGCCTGCTGATGCTTCTGGTGCTTCTGGCATTGGCGTCTTTGACAACCAGATTCTAAAGTCGAGGTGTGAGCACGTAATTAGCTTTTGTTTAGCGTCAATTTATTTTAGCCAAGCAAGCAGGCCACAAGAGAGCTGAGATCTAGGCCCTGAGCGCCCAAAGCAACAGCAAATTTTGTTGTGCTTTGCGCGTCTTTTTTTTTTTTTTTTTTTTTGATTTCTTTTTCAAATTTCGCGCTTCAGTGCCGAGCCACAAACACGTAAAGCAAAGTCAAAAGCCAAAAGCAAGTTCAGAAAACTCAATCGCTTCGAAAAGTTCTTCAAACTGCATTAAGATAAATACATCATAAGCAAAAGTCAGCGAAAGTAAAGAGAAATATATATTTATTTAATACGAAAACGGTTGTGAATGAACAAAAAGTGATTTGTGGAACATCTTCGATTACTTAAGTTGCCTTTTTTATGAGCACTTTCTCCTCATTCTGTCCGTCTGCTTTGGAGCTAATCAGCGCAGCATCTGGCGATTGGGCAAAGCGCTTTCAGTTTCAGCTGTCTGTTGGGTCAGACAAACATCAATAAATTAGAAAATGAATAAATAAATAAGCTACAAGCAGCAGAACAGACTGATGGACCGACAGGACGACAGAGCGACACGCACACCAAACCAATGTACTACGTATATATCTACAGGGAAAATAAGTAATAGAGAGGGCATATAAATCACCACAATAAATCTTTAGGGTCGCAGTTGTAAGCATTTGTGGGTGACCTATGAACCCCCTTCCCCCTCTCACTATCTGTTTTCGTCTCTCCTTCCTTCCGTTTTGTGCTCCTGGCACATTTTTCTGCTTGGCATAAATATCTAACTATAAATACTTGTATATTTATGCATGCATGACATAAGTTTGTTCTGCATAAACGACCCAAAATGGATGAGCTGCGCTTTTGTTGGCTGACACACACACACACACATTTACAGACAGTGTTCATGTGTGTGTGTGTGTCTACTGATTCTGGCCCAGCGCCCATAGCAATGCTACTGAAGCAGCCTAACTGCAAATCTGCAAAACTTTGAGTTACTTAAGGGGCAACCGCAGCACCGCCAACAACCAGTCAATATACTCTTGATACTTAAAAGGACGACAGCGAAAGGAATACGAAACGAGTCTATGAAACATGGGACAATGCACATAACTCCAACAGTATTATAGATGGCAAATCGCATTAATTTCACAAATTTGACTGGCAAAAGTTTGTCGCCAGCGTGAGGCACTTGAACTTAAATGCCACTTAAAGACAAAGGATACACTTGAAGATCGTAGTTCGTAGTTCGCAGTTCGAAGCTCAACGTTGTTGGCAAAGCAACAGCAGCTAAATTGTGAGCAACACTCGATACTCGTAGCTGATGCTGCTCTAATTTGTTGCTGTTGTTGAAGCGTGTAGAACTGCCAAAGTTTTTAGCCAAGTTTAATTCGAGGGGAACAGTAAAATACAATCTAATTGGAATAGTGAAGAAGTCATCTTCTTTTATTGCTAAGAATATAATAATAAATATCTAGTGAACTAAGTTGCTTCGAACTAAATAAAATACAATCTAGACTGTAACAAAAATTTAATTGGAATAATAAAGTAATAGTAAATGTGATTTTTATTTGCTGTTAAGAATATAGTAATAAATATCTGGTAACTTGAGTTGTTTCTAATAATTTCTAACTTAGTAAATAGTAAAGAATAGTAAAGATGTGATTGTTATTTGGTGTTAAGAATATAGTAATAAATATCTGGTAACTTGAGTTGTTTCTAAAAATTCCTAACTTTATTCGAGAAATTAAAGTATTTTTATGTTCTAATTTTATAAATGAGCTACGAGTATTTAAATAGGCATTCATCTCGTCAAGTTAGTTTGCACGATTGTTGAGACTTTGCATTCATACACTGAAAATTAAGCAAATTAGGCATTCAGCTATGTTAGCCAGCCAGCTGCATAGTAAATTAACATTTATTTTTGGGTAGCCATATACTCATCGTGTATATGCACTCAATTGGAATTTATGTGATTTGTGTGCTCGAGGACCTGTTTGGGTTATCAACAACACGGCAGGCTCTTTACTCGATTTTTGGGTCTCTGCCAGCCAGTTGGCCAGTCTGCCAGTCTGCCATTCTCTGACCATGACTTTGGACTTTTGGCTTTTGTATGTTGTGTGTGTATGTATAAAGCAGCAGGATTTTAGGTCTTTTAATTAGCTGTCGTTTGAGTGTGTTTTAGGTAAAGTTTTCTGGGGGGGGCAACAATTTAATATTGTCATCATTATAATAATTGAAATGAAGCAGCAGTCTCGGCTTCTACTTTTGCTATGAGTATATCCTTTTAGCCAAGTTTCGAGGCGTGACCCAACTGGATATTTTTTTCCCCTTTTTATTTTTCGTATTTATGAATTTCGTGTGCTACTTTTTCACTTTGGTGCACAACTTGTGGGATTTTTTTGTATTTTCCAAGCTGCGCCACTTTGTGTGTTAGTTTTGGCCCAAAAAGTGTTTTGGCCAGCGTTTACCTTTATAAGCGGCTTTGGACAATTTGCGGACAGAGTTGGGTGTGTATATGTGATATGTTTGTATATGTGTGTGTGTGTGCGTGCGCCCACGTGGCTGTGGGCTGTGGCTACTCCGTTCGGTGGTTGGCTTCCAACTCGTCCACCTTCCGACGGGGATTGTGGGGTCGGTGGGTAAAGCGGTTTATGCGGTTGCTTGTTATCATTTATGGCTTACACATTTGCGTACTTTTCGTTATCATTGCCGTTGTTGTTGCTGCTATTAGAGTCATTTGCTGGCCCAATGAAATTTGTTAATTATATTTTTTGGCCAAAGGGAATTTTCAAAAGCATGTTGAATAAATTGTCGTACCTTAATTTAGAATCAATAAATCAAAAATGGCAACATATGGGATTTCATTTGATTAACACACACAATGCATTTGAATTGCGAATTATGCGCAATTTAACTAGATCCATTTGCCATTATTTAAGCGCTTATTGCATTGACACAGAATTCCACACCAAATTTTCGATCTGTGCCACACAAAAAGCGCCAGTCAACCGAAAAATGTGCGAACGGTGCAAAGTTTTTACGAGTAACGCGACAAAAACAACAAAATTTAAATTTGCATAAAACACATACAGTTACACGGATAGATGGACTCACAGTGGTGGGTGGGGGAGGGGGAAAGGAAAGAGGGATGGGAATTTAATAGCTGCAACGACAAACGACAAAACTCAAACTGCGGTTGTTTAGAAAGCAGCGAAAGCGAATGCGGAGCATTTCATGTGCTTTATGCGCAAGCAATGAACTTTTAATACACAACAACAACAGAAACAACAACAGTAACAACAACAGAAACAACAACAGTAACAACAACAGAAACAACAGTAACAGTGGACGATATATCACAGCTAAGCACTCAGAAACTCACACACACACACAGATGGAAACACAGACAGAGAGACAGACATAGCGCGATAAGAGGCAAACGCCCACATTTAAACACAGAACAAGCGAGAGAGAGAAAGAGAGAGAGGTAGCAAGCGAGAGAGAGAGAGAGGATTTTCACTCAGTTATTCGTAAGTTTTTTGCTTACAATTCGCGCTTTTGGATTTATGGTGCAAAGAGAAGTGGCTAAAACTGAGAGCAACTACACAAATAAATCTGTGAATATATGTATCATATATGTGTGTGTGTGTGTGTGTGTATGAGCAACAACTAGTCATAGTTAAGAGCTAGACCGGCTTGCGAATACGTAAATATGATATAAATGAAATAAACAGAGATTTAAATATGCCAAAAGGAAACAAAATAGAAGTACAAATTAAGATAGAGCATAACAGAATAAAGTGTGGCAGAAAAAGAAAAGAACGGCTTAGAATAATAGCAGTAGAATATATATTAAACATTATATTTCCATTTTACACAGTTTGTACTATTGTTAAATATATACAATTGTTAACAAATATGTTCTAAATATTTTATTTGTTAAACAACTTTAAATGAAAAGTTCAAAAATAAGGCAATTAAGATGTTTTGTCCCCTCCTGAGTATTATTGTTTTTCAAACTAAGATTTTTACTTCCGTTTATTTTATTGGATTACAACTTTTTTTTACTAACTTTATCTATCTTAGAAATCAGTCTACCTCATAAAGTAGCTTAAAAATCAATTGCAAAAACTATTAAAAAGAATATACTGTAGCAATAACATAACAATAACATAGTCTGTAAGTTTACTGTGCAACAACTGTTAGCACTCTCTCAACAGCCTTGCTGAGAGAGCACATAGGGATACATAATAATTAATGAGGAGTAAGCGAGATCAGTCTGGATCAAGCTACGAACATAAACGGACGTGCACTTGTCATTACTACAATTCAAATAAAGAATCTTAAAAATAGCAGCTTTAGTTCTTACATTTATACATATTATACATTTTATAAGCAGTCTCAAGGTTGCATTTAAAAATAAAAAAATAATAAAACAAAAGATAACATATAATTGTTTCGCGGTCACAATAAACGCCGCCTTGTTTTAAAGCTGAGACACATGTGCTGTCTTCTATCCGTGTCTCTATCTCTCTTTTCTCTCCTTCTCAGTCTATCTGTCTATCTATGTGTGTGTGTGTGTATGTGGGTGACTAATTAATTGCCACCACGTTGAAAATATTATTTTTAATTGTGTGTTTATGTGCGCGGGGTGGTTTGGCATCCAAAAGGGAGCTGCAAATGGTTATGAGAACTCAGCCAAAAACCCAAGCCTGCACTCAGCTGCCTTGGCTGCTGGCAGCAAACAAGCCTCAGATACACAGAAAGATATCCACACCACATACACAAAGATACACACACACACATACACAGTTGGCAGCATTTGGCTGTGTGGCACTAAGCTGTGAGGCTGCCACATTCCCCCTCCCTTCCCTCCCTCCAAGTCGCAGCAATTGCCAGCGTGCTACAACGCAACTCTAATATTTATGAAAATTATCCTTTCGCTGTGGCTTTTTAAGATGCTCATAATTTATATTTAAGTTAAGTTTAGTATGTCGCCATGCGAGCAACCAAAAACAACAACAACAACAACAGCAACAACTGCGGCTTGTTTATATGCGCCTGAGTTATGAGCCAACGAAAAATATGCGTTCATGTTTAATGGCGGAAGCTGTTTAGTGTCGTGGCTTCCAACATAAATCTCAGCCATGCCCACCGAGCCGTAAGTGTCAAAGGGTATCAAAGGCGGAAAGTGAGTAGAAATGGGGCTGGGGGAATGGCGTTAACGCTTTTAATTGGCTACCAAAGGCAGAGCAAATAAACCTGGCCAACTGACTGCTGCTGCTGCTGCTGCAAATATTTGCCTATCGACAGTGACTTTGAGCAGTTAGCTGACCAACGTCAAGTCAACGTCAGGCAAACGAAGGCCATTAAATAAACGCAGCGAGCGTTTCAAGTGGTTCAAGTGGTTTTGTGCAAAATGCAAAGTAATTTCCACTTTGAGCCACCGAAATGGCGGCGTTTGCATCTTTAGTCATGCATGAGGCAAGTGGCAGAAACAGAGGCAGAGGCAGAAGCAGTAACAGAGACAGAGACGGAGGCAGTGGTGGCCAAAAGAGGAAACTGAATTGGATGCCTGGGCTCTTATCGTTAGGTCCTTGCACGACAGGATATGAGCATTTAAATTTATAGTAGTTGTCGCGTGAAGCATATCGATAGCTTTTCTTCCCTTCTCTTTCTCTGTCTCTCTCACTGTCTGTCAAAGCAAATGACAAACGAAACCAGATAATTGAGTGGTGCGAACCACTTGTGTGTGTGGTGGCAAAGAGGTAAGAGTAAGAGGCTAGCAAATGGCAGCCAAAAATGCAACTGCAATCGATAAATCTTGAATAAAATATGTGAGGAAAAGTTAAAGATGGAGATGAGCAACGGAGCTTTAAGTTTTTATTACAATAATAAACAATTGAAGTTATATTTATTTATTTAAAATTTTGTTATATCCAAGCTAAGTTAACAGAGAGTGTGACTTAGTTAGTAATAAGCTTAAATTCCAAAGTCAATTAAAAATTAGAATAATATTTTTAAATGCAAATGCAAAAGTATTTGAACATATAAATAAATAAATCTTGAGAATAAAAGGAGCTTAATCTTTAATAATTACACGATATTTTTTTTACTTTCAAAATAATAATAATATAGAAAACTCGAGACTGCAGCTTTTAAAAACTCTAAGCTGAAAAGCGTTTTACTTTTAACAACACTATAATCCTATTCAATTTTAATCGATTTCACTAAAAAAAAGGGAAAATTATTTAATCAAAATGAAAGTTTTTGTTTTGTATAATCCAAGAACTACAAAATCTAAGTTTCTAAAATTGCATTGCGCACACATCAAACAAACGCAGTCACCGCCAACAACAATAACTACAACAACAACAACTAACTACGAACAATAAAACGAACAAAATCCACAAAGCGACAATTTTCCTTTTTCTGTTGTTTTTTTAATGAAATGCAAGCAATCAACACTAAGCGGATCAATTCGTGAGTAGATGCACGAGTGTGCTTTGAGTATCGAGTGAATATTCATGCTGTTCTATTGCGCTTTTTGCGCCGTTCATTGTTGTTGTTGTCGATATAGTTGTTGTTGTTTTTCATTTGCATTGCACAAAAGTTTTGTTTAATGAAATAAGCAAAGCAATCGATTATATTTCGTTGCCATTGTTGTTGTTGTTGTAAATTAAACTAAGCTCTTTTCTTTGCCGGCCTTTGTTTGCACCCCTGTCCCCTTTACGCCTCTGTTTGACACGCCTTTAATCAACTACACCCTGCACATTATGGACTCTGACTGGTTGTGTATTTGTTCAAGTGTCGTATCGGTTGCGGCTGCGGCTTAGCTGGATACCGCTATTTGAGTATATGTATATATATCTGAATATATGCGAGTGTGAATGTGAGTGTGAATGTAAATGCGATGGTGTCTGTGAGTGCGGTTAAAAAACAGCAAATCAATTAATTTCCGTTGCTGTTTAAAGCCGTAATGAGCATTTAAATTGCTTTTGAATGGGCCCTTTGCGGTGCCCGCAATTGAACAAAAGGCATTGCAAATGCTGTACCACATGGCTCTTTAGTTTAAACATTAAGTATATTGAATGCTATTAGTAAATGAACTTGAGGTATTGGTGGTTTTGATAGATCCAAATACATATCTAAAAATCAATTGAGTTGCATCTGTTAGATGCTGAAAAACATTTTGAAATTATTATTCGTACCTTTATACTTCTGCGCTTTTCCGTTTTTATATATTATGTTTTTAATATTTTTCTAAATTTAGTTTTCAATACTAAGAATTTTTCTCTCATCAGCTGATCTTAATTGACGTAAATTAATCAAAAAATAATTAAATATACAGATGAAATATTGAAATAAATTAGCATTGATACTTTAAATTTATATTTTGATTACAAGCTTTATTTATTTCATTTTATTTTAAGTACTAAGTGATTGATTGACGTAAATAAATTGATAAACAATTAAATATACATCTGAAATGTATTTGTTAATTAAAAATATTATTTATTTAATTTTATTGATAATATGAAGTTATTTTTTTTCTGTTGCCTGCTATTAGTTGAAGTAAATAAATTGATGAATATTTAAATATACATTACATTTATCTGTTAATTAAAAATTTTATTTATTTTTATATTTTGAATACTAAACTATTTTTCTTTTGTCGATTACTTTTAGTTAAAGTAAATAAATAAATAATCAACTGAAATATTCAATAAAGGCCACAACAAACAAATAAATAAATAAATCCCACATCACTGAGCACAAATAAGTCCAACGGAGCATTTGAGTGGAATTTCATTTCTCACATACAATCAACTATAATTGTCAATGGCAAACTGTTGATCAGCATAGACGAGGGGGCAGGGAGGGGACAACACCTGTCAATGTCCGCCAACACATACTAAAGGGACAACTCGATGGCCAAAGATTTATGGGCGTCAATGCGAAATCCATTAAGTCAAAAGCTGTAGAACGATGCGTGCATAACCTTTTAACATTTATTGAAGTTTATTGAGTGACCCCGGCAGGCGGCAGACACAAGTCCACTCCACTCCACTCCACTCCAGTCAAAGTCCAGTTTAGTCCAGTCTCCGACTCAGTCTCAAATCCTGTGGCTTTATTTGTTATGCGAGGAGCAACGCGTTGCCATTATTCAATAGTCAAAGAGGCAGCAGCCATTTCAACTGATAAACGCATTCATTGCTTTTGTGTATCTATTTGTATTGAGTCTCAGTGTGCGTGTGTGTGAGTGTGTGTATTGTCAACAAATTAATCAATGTTTATTTGCTAAGTAAGTTTGCCCTCAAGGCTGGCATCTATTCAGGGCGACAGCCAGACTGTATGCTATGTATATATATAGAAGGCAAGGTTGCCTGTCAGGCGGCGCGTCAGGCTAATGTTTTGTTTCCTTTTGCCATTTCCTAGTTCCGGCCGTGTGTGTGTGTGTGTGTATCTCATTGTGTGTGTGTGTGCTGCTTTGCGCCTTTGTATTTGTGTAACTAATCGTGTTAATAGAGTGGATAATACGCCTCAGGTATGCGAGGCGCCACTGAGTCTTCGAATGCCATTGGCGAACACAATCGCAAAGCTAACCCATTGAAACTGTAAACCAAGTGTGTGTGCGTGTGTGCGAGTGTGTGTGTTTGGTTCATGGGCGAGCATCTGATTAAGCTCTGCTTATCGGCGTCTGTTATTTGATTTTGGATTTTAGGCTTTGGGCTTTTGGGACGCTTTAAGTGTCGCTGGCAAAGTTAACGGTGCGTATGCGTAATATTCAATTTGAACAAATTACAGAGAAAGGTGCCCAACAATTTTCCCTTGATTCATCATTCTTTATATTTTATTCAGTTGCGTTGAAAGGTAATTGCATGTGATTAACACAATTGATTGTTATCGATTTATGGGCGAGGCCTGCGACACCACAAAACTATCAACAAAGTGGGTCATGAAAGGGAAGGAAGGAAGGAAGGAAGGAACAACAACCATAAGAATGTTGGCATAAATAATAACCTGCGGATAATTGAGTTATAAATGAAAGCAATACATTTTATAAAAGTTGTTGGAAAACTTGGAAATTTAAATTGCTTTATCATATTAGTGTAACATGTAATCAATTTGACCCAGTTTTAAGTACTAAGAGTACGAGTATCACGAGTCTCATGCCTTCAATCTCAATCGAAGGCCGCTTTAAGATCCTTTAGTCTCTTTAGTCTCTATACTCTGCAAGCGATATCTTTGTAGTTGTATTGTGGCAGGCTGCGTAGCAAATGGGCATCAAATGACGCAGCAACATTGTCAAAGCAATCGTAACAAATGAAGTCAGCTGCAATGGAGACCGACGTCCATGTTGATGTCGATTTTCCTTGCTTTCCCCTTTGGGGTTATTGTTTTGCCTTTCAGGCATTTTATGCAAGTTTTTCAGTTCAGCCACGCCCCCTGTAACCGAGTAACCGAGATTTCAGACTTTTTGCAGTTGTTGCCATTTGCCACATTATTAATATGAAGCGTCGGTGGCTCCATGTTCACCATGGTCTCCGTTTACCTCTTGCCTCTTCCTCAACCCAATCCCAAGCGTCGGCATCGGTTTTCCCACAGAGCTGGCGATGTCATCCACTGACATGGTGCATGTGCAACGGTTGCGGCTCCAGTTGCCTTCAAGTGGCAAGTGGCATGTATGTACGTCTGGCATGTGAATTTATGGCAAACACGGAAATGCGAGCCGACTTCCAACTACGAGTTCTCGTACACAGGAAAAAAATTAACAGAATTATAGAATAAAATTAAATCTCATACGGTGTCAGAAGCTCAACAATCTCTGAGTTTCTTAAAAACAAGTACAAAATATTTGTTTAAGTGAGATTTTTTTAATTTTTTCTTTGGCAATATTTTGATTTTTAAGTGAAATCAAATATTTATTATTTTGGATTTATTTATTTTGATTCCAAGTGCTACAAACGAACGCTTATTATTAAAGGCACTAATCACTTTGAGAAGCATCGATTTTTAAATGTTATTAAGAGTAAACATTTCATAATTAATAGGGAAAAATAAAAGATTTTGTATTAAATTAACATAAACTATATAAACTTAAGCTTTAAGATTATTCTCATTTATTTATTTAGTTTATTTAACTTATCCTCATAGTATGCTAATTTAAAAATAATAGTCCTGAATACATATTTTAAAATTATATGCTAACTAGTATCAAGTATTTTAATCTTGAATTCGAGGAATGATTTTGTTTTTTGCCGTGTACCAACGTCAATGGCAGGCAGAAGCAGAAGCAGAGGCAATGCACGCGTTGATTATGAAATGCGCCTCATTAAAAGCCCCAACTGAAGCCAACAGACCCAAGTTGTGTCACACACACACACACTCACACTCACATTCATACACAGCTGCTGTCGATGGCAACTTCTGACCTAATTCGTTGCGGCTGGCAACAGACACAGATACAGATACATAGAGAGAGTTGGGCTGATAGCGCCTAAAAAGTTTGTCGCATGATATTCATGCTGCGGTAAAAACATCATCAACACTCACAATTTGGCCCAATCTGCAAGTGGGCGTCTGTCACACGCCTCGCAAATATTTTGATATGCAGCTGTTGGCCAACACCAAAAAAAAAAAAAACAAAAAAAAATAAAAGCACAAATTGGCAGTAGCATTTTTGCCACAATATTTTTACAGCTGCGCATGGGACTCAAAATATTTGGTTGGCCCATATATGTAATTGAGGGCCGTGCGCTATCAACTAATTTAGGTCTAAGGATACAACATATTGTATGTTGTGGCTATGTAAATAAATGTTGCATATGAATAATCCCCCATTCTTCTTTGCCGGCCGTAATTCACTTAAATTTAGCTAAGATAGTTTAGGCCGAGATTAAAGTCAGTCGACCCTAGACCGACATCCTGGACTGGCCTGCATGTTAATCGCTTGCAGGCATTGACCCAATTCTGTCAGCAGAATATCAAAAGGCACCATAGATACGAGTCCGAGTAACGGGTAGGATAGGACAGGACAGGCATAGACATAACTGTATGACAGGCAGTAGTAGCAGTCACAAGGCTAAGGACTAAAAGCTCTAGTCAACTCTAGTCTCCCACTCCTTTTTGGCCATTTAACACTTTCATATTTTCGTCGTCAGGTTGTTTACTGCCTCGGGACAGACTTTTACTTTACTTTACCTAGAGAGACACACGCACACACAAACATATGTAGATGTATACATACAGTGGTAGCTAACAGTTGCCGCGCGTTTATAAATTTTGTCTGGCGGCGTCTGGCAAAGCCGCTGCCATATTTGTGACTCCCCGGGCGCCCATTTCGGGCATAGAGAGGGAACAGAAGGAAAGGGTTTGCTTTGGGATTGGGATACAGGCGAAAGGGGAAAATGGGAACACGACAGCTGAGCTGAGGCTGAGGCTGATGCTGAGTTGGTCTGCTTTTTGTTTCGACTTGGAACGTGGCAAACAATTTATCAAACAAAATATGCACTTGAAATACACGTAACTATGGCTACAACATTTTGCCCTGCACATTGCACGTTGAGTGCATTTTTATTCAATTTTTAGACGTCTGCCCTCCATCCCTTTGTCCCCCTCCCATCACTTATTCTCTCTGCTGCCCTTGTGATAAAGTGCGGCAGTGAAATGAATTCGCAAAGTGTCAGGAACTTGGAATGTGGCCCAGTTGCGTCAACGAATTTAGTGCCAACGTTATTTAAAGGGATTTTGATTAAAGTCTCGAGAAAACTGAGGGAGAGAAAGAGAGAGAGAGAATGAAAAGAATTCGCCGTCTTTAATATCAATATTCAATTCGAATTTTAATCCTTGTAAAGTTTCCTCTGCAACTTTACTGACTGATTTAATTTATTATTTGGCTTTGCATTATTTATGGCGCGCATATTAACTGTAGTTTGTTGGCACATTTAACAGTTTGTGGGCGTGGCATCGCTGTTGGCAACTTACTATGAAAAATATTTGCCAAGCGAGCGTCAAGTTTTCAGCTCAGCGTCAATTAAAAGTTAAATTATTCTAAGTATTTTTGATTTTGTTAAATTGCTCTTTGACATGCAATGTGGCGCCCTCTGGCGCCCAGTGGCAGTAGCAGTAGCGGAAGTAGTGTTAAGCAGCGTTAACATGAGCAAACACTGCGTATACGTATTTATGTATACTGATGTTGATGTTAATGATGATTATGTCTGCTTAAAGTTCAACAACCAGCGCATTAGATACATTTGTATCTTAAAGATACACACACTCAGAGTGAGTTTGGCGTGTGCTCAATTTGTGCGGATCGTTGCACACATTAATCGTGGCACACGATTTTATTGATTTCCGTTGCGCTAATGCAAACCAATAAATTTGCCGAATGAGTCGATTTGTAGGTTCGTCTCCCACATGCGAGTGCGAGTGAAGTGCCCACAATTTAGGCCTAATATCGGGATTGGGGCAACGAGGCAATAACAATGAACTGTTGCTATTGTTTGTTATTAGTTTTTATGGCTGTGGCTCTGGTTGTGGCTCTGGGCTCTTGGGGCATGCTACCAAAATGTAATTTGTCTCCATTTTTATCATTAAAATAACAATTAAAGCTTTTGTGTATTGTCTGCGTGTGCAGCTTGTAAATGTGTGCAGCATTTGCGGTCTATATATCATTATGACTCTGTTTACTGTGTACTGTATGCGTGTGTGTGTGTGGATTATGTGTATGCTATTTGTTTTGCTAGTTTTATTGCTTGTAAACATTTATACTTATTGTTAGCCATTTACACAGATACACACACAGATAGATACAGATGCAGATATATAGATACAGATACAGATACAAATGACATGTTTATGCATTTTATAGAGCGTGTTAAATTGAGCCACTGTCGTTGTCGTAGTCACAGTCACCATAGTCAATCAATACGTTGCTTAATTCATGTGTTTATGGCGCCCTGAATTATGCTAATAACATTAACAGTAACGCTCACGCTAATGAATAGCTTCAAGTCAAAGGACAAGGACTAAAACAGAAACCAAATGACGCCCCAGAGACACATTTAATTACTGGGCCAAACCCAAACCCAAACTCAATCCCAGGCCCAATTTCAATCCCAATCCCAATGCCGAACTCAGTTTCAATTCTAGCAAAAAACGTCTTTTTCCATAAGTTTGCATGTTCAAAATGCATAAAACTGTCTATAGAATATAAACAAAACATACACATGTGAAGAAAAATGAGAAAGACTGGCAGATAGAAAGGGAGACAGAGAGAAGTTCATATGTTATAGTATGAGCTCGACATGCTTTCAGCAATATGAAAATGCTTTATAGCTATTAAAAACGGCAATACATAAATTGTAAAGCAACTGAAAAAAAAAGTAAAATAAAAATCAACCACATCATGTGTACAAGTTTTATTTCATTTTATTTTATTTTTTCTACATATACATAAGTACAAAGAGAGACAAACAATTTGAAATGCCAAATGACACGATGCCAATCGCAGACATTCCAAAAATCGATATCGCCTCAATTGCAAACTACTTTATTGGTTTTCTTTGGCAAAGTGTGCTCAAGAGATTTAGTTTTGAGTTGATTTAAACTAAAAAGTTCGGTGAAATGTGACAGAAATCGTTTGGCGGAATGCTTTTATATGTATTAGCTGCCATTTTGTGTGTAGCACAAAATGTCAATTTGTAGGTAAAAGCAATTGGAATTAAATGTCAAACAAATACAGATACAAGAGTCCAGTTGGGGGTGGGTTGAGGAGTAGAGGGTAAAGGGATGAGGGTGGAGATGGGATATTCGTTAGACGACATTTAAATGCCGTAAATATCCCATGTACTTACAAATACAAAAGTATTTGTGTAATGCACACGATAAGCTCATGTATTGATCCACTAACATGTGTATCTGTGTGAGTGAGTGTATGTGTGTGTGAGTGTGGGAGTGTAGTTGGCACTTTTTACTATTCTACTGCAACTCCCTCTTCAGTGATTTGGGGTTCAACTTTTAGCGAGTCGCAGAACGCCATTTTGGAATATTTTCATGGACCATTGGACGGCGTCTAAACAAATGAAGCGCCAGTTGAAATATAAACACATGTGTGTGTGTGTGTACACAAATACGAATGCGCTTCACTGCCAATAATGTGTGCACAAAGACGGGCAAGATTGAGGGACGAACGGCGACACTTGACAGCAACAAACGCGGCTACATGTGTATGTAAAATACTTTGCATAATTTGACTAACAATTAAGCCCAAGTGTACACAGAGAACAGCACACAACAAACACACATACACTTGGTGATTTGTTTACAGACAGTGACACCAATACATCAACGCACTTGAAGCTAATGAAGCTCTGCAAGTTTGTTAATTTCTGTTGCCTGCTTTTGTGCGCAAAAAGTTAGCTAGCAATTTACTTTTTATTTGATCATTTTATGGCTCATTAAAGCGTTGCTTCAATTTGTACATTTTGCTGTTTTTATCTGCATTAATAAAACATGTTTATCAATTTGTTTTTCTACTTTCAGATTTACTCAAAAGCAGCTCGTAAAAAGCAGGTAAATAACTTATGAGTTTATTTCAGATATTTAAATATTTTTCGAAATTCTTTCTACGTTATGCGATTTTCATGTGGTGACTTGTGCCAATTGGTTTTCATCTTCTGCCGCCTTTGTTTTTGTCTTCAATTTGCCAAAAGAATTTTCGACTATGCATTGCAATAAATCACACTTAAATGAAGTCTAGGCTTTTTGTTTATGCATATTTGCATACGAGTAGATAGCATACATACTAGGGTGTCCCTTATTTGGTCAAAGTCAATATTTTTCAACGCATACGGGCTAGTTCTGTTCATTAGGTCCTAAAGCACTCAGAAATAAATTTTTACCTCAATCGGAGTATGATAACCCGTGCCGACTTGGATCGGAAAATTTAAAGATTTTATGGGACAAGAAAAAATTTTTTTTTATTTTTTTAATTTTTTATTTTTTTATTTTGTTTATTAGGTCCTAAAGAACTCAAAACCAAGTTTTCACCTTAATCGGAGTACGATAACCCATTCAAATTTGCATCGAAACATGAAAAATCATCGAAAAATGTATAATCAGTGTTAAAGTACTGTTTTTTCATGTTTCGATGCATATTTAAATGGGTTCTCGTACTCCAATTAAGGTGAAAACTTGGTTTTAAGTTCTTTAGGACCTAATAAACAAATAAAAAAAAAAAATTAAAAAAATAAAAAAATTTTTTTTTTTGTCCCATATAATCTTTAAATTTTCCGATCCAAGTCGGCACGGGTTATGATACTCCGATTGAGGTAAAAATTTATTTCTGAGTGCTTTAGGACCTAATGAACAGAACTAGCCCGTATGCGTTTAAAAATATTGACTTTGACCAAATAAGGGACACCCTAATACATACTATAGTATACTGTTTGCTGCCATTTATATTTATTTTGATCAAAGTAGTTGGCAGCTGCAAAATGCTGTTTGCCTCTTGTTTCATGCTGTTTGCCTGATGGCCGCCTGCAGTTGCAATTGATTTTACAAATGGCAAATACATTTGGCAAACAGAGCAATAAATTGCAAGCCTACTACAAAATCAAAAGGCATCAAAAGATTTTTCATAAATGTTTACCATATTTATACACAAACATCAGTTTCTCATCTCTCCTTCACTGCAAAAACTTAATTGAAATTGAAAATTTGTTGCTTGATTATATGAAGATGCACTTAAAAGATTTATCCAAATTGCCAAGCCAAATGGCCAAATTAAAGAGAGAGAGAGAGAAGTAAGAGAGATTGAAAGAGTTTTTTCTGTTGTTAATTAGGCAGCTTAACAGTGTGCCAAGGCAGTGTTAAAATGCATAAAGTAGTGGGCGTGGCATTAGATTTTGTATGCCAATAAAAAGCACAACTCGCATCGCTTGCTTTGTAATGCAAATCATACGCAAATGTTGCCAGTGAAAATATGAAATAAAGCCATCGCATCCCATCTTTTTGGCTCTAGCGCTTGTCGCTGGCTCTGGGTCTGGGTCTGGCTTTGGATCTGGCTCTGGCTCGACGACCTATTACTTTGAGAGGGTTTTGCATGCTGAAAGGGGTTATGCAAAGTCAAGCAACCTGAAAAAGACACATTTGTGATGCAAATTTGTGAGACTCTCGAGGTTGGGTGCTGACTTTCCATGGCAACGTGTAAATCAGGCTAAGTACGTGGCCTTTTTGGTCTTTTAGCTGCCATGCTTTTGTAGTTGTGTCGCTGTGTCGCTGTGCGTTTTCTGCCTAACCAAAAAAAAAACAAAAAACAAAAATATATATGCAACAATTTTTGCCATCGCATCGCTGTTTGCCCAACTTTGCAAACGGTTTTTGAGTTGGCACTGGGGTTGCGTTTTGTTTTTAGGGTTTGAGTTTGGGCTGAGTTTTTAATATGAGCCCCGGAACAGAAACAGCAAGCAGGTGAATCTCAGCACTCAAAGCTTGTTTACACGTCGCAAACATTTGGCCGACATTTGCTTTGCGAATCGCTTTTGCTAGCCATGGAATAATTACATATGCATGACATGACAGTCAAAGCCGTAGCCGAAGCCGAAGCCAAAGCGTGGGCGTAACCAATACACACTGTATGAATGTATGAGTAAGCATGAGTGTGAGTATGAATATGATGTGGATACGAATATACCATAAACACACCATATACACTCATATACAGCAATTGCGAGCTATTGAAATTGCGCATACGCCATGGATGCCCCAAGCGAAAACTGTCCGCTCACGTAGCGAGGGCCGAGCCAGCCAATTGTTGTTTTAAATTAATTAATTTCGTTTTCATTAGCAACAGCAGCAGCAGCAGCAGCAGCGAGAAAAATAACAATAACAACAGCAACAATGGACGGCAATGAAAATAGAGAGAAAAAGCTTTTGTTTTTAATTTTATGTTTTCATTTGCCATTATTTTAACGCTATTTGCCAATTTGCGCGCCGTTGTTTCATTTAAAGCGATTTCGCGCCCCACTAATTATTATTTAAATTTTGATATGCCATGTGCCGCGGACAACAAATGGGATTATTTAAATAAATAAAATGCATGTGAAAAATCAAGAAGTTAGCACTGCACAGAAACGCACAAAAAACACATGGCGCTCAATTAACACCCCAGAGACATTCGCTACAATTATGATAAGTTACTTTAACTAACTGAAGCCAGTTGTAACAGTCTACATATAAAAGAGAGTTATCATTAATTTTGTATATTAATAAATTGATCAATTGAAAACCGAATTCAGTGCCGAGCTAATTGCATCACTTTAAGGGTAGCTTTACTTCGGCTTATTGCTGATGGTACAATTTAAATCGCGCATTTTTTTGTGCCAGTCAATTGCAATTATTTTTTATCTCTTTGGCAATTGGCATTGTCTGCCAATTCCGGGCATTGTTTATAAACTCATTTTGCATTGTAATCCGCCGAATTGGCAAGCGCCCTCATGCGTGCCTAGTGAGCGTAAAGTCGCCCCAATCTGTGGGTAGTTTGAATTTGGGTTTGAGTTTGCTGGCATTACAATGTAATTACACCAAATGCAACTTTGTGCGTTTGCAAAATGCATGAGAATTACGAGAAGTATTCGCCAACAATGCGCCAAGCTTCATTGGCGTTAAGAGTGCACAGCGGAAAGGGGGGCGCACAGTGGGGCTAAAACGTCGGACAGGCGTCGAGTGCTGGGTAGGCGAAATTTTTGTGGAATTAGTGCGGGGAGGTATAAGAGATTTTAAAGCGCCAAACAACAAAGTGAAATTTTAATGCAAACTAATGCAAAATCTTTCGATATAAAACACAACAACGGCAACAACAGCCACAACAACAACAACAACAACAAAAGGAAAAGGAAAACAAAAAGGCAACACGCGCAGCATCAACAAAATAAATTGAAAAGCAAAATGCAAAGTGCGCGCCCGCCGTGGCGTTCACATCCTGCTCCTGTTCTCCTGGAACCTCCACTCCCCTTTCTGCTTGCCCCTTTGCCGCACACGTCCTTGGCGCAGCAAGACAAATGAGTCTGCATCAATCTTAATTAATTATTTAAACGCAGCGGGCATGGAAATGGCTGCTATGGCATTAAAGTAGTGTCTACACGCCTCTCTCGCCCAAAAGCCAAGCAAGCAAGCAGCTTCCTCTCTCACTCCCCCCTGAAGTCGGGATCTCCGCTCGCTTTCGGGTCCTGACTCTGCATCTGAGTCTGACTCTGACTCTGACTTGGGAGCCTGGTTGTGAAGCCACAGCTTTTGACTGCTGCTGCGTATCTTTTGCTCTTGCTCTTGCTTATTTTCTTATTTTTTTTTGGTTTGTTTGTTGCCTTTGTTTTTGTGTTGCGCGTAATTAAAACGAAAGCCTTTTGATATTTAAATTATTTTTCATAAATTGCATTGCAGCAGCTAAAGCGACAGCAACACAAGCAACGGCAACAGCAACGAATTGTAGATACTCTAAACAAAGCATGTATTAAGTGTAATAGAGTAACTAATTTTCTAAAATAAATAAGCATTTGAAAATCCGTCTTAAATGAAGCTGTAATTATAAGTCTACATTTCATAGATATCATTATCAAGTAAGAGTGTCTCTTTTTAGTTTATATTATAGGTGCGTTTTCTTTACATTCATTTTAATTTTCAAAAAAATAATAGATAAATATTTAAAAATTCAAATCAATATAACTGTAATTATAATTCTACTTTTCATAGATACAATTGTATCTGTTCAACAAGTAAGAGTAAGAGTATATATTTTCACATTTGCTGTGCTAGTTCTTTCGCACTTGCTTTTAATTCAGAAACGTGGCCCCGGGACTAACATTAGGTTAATTTGCTCTGGCTGGTGCTTAATTTAAGTCTCTGCTCTGCACTGAAAGTGAGGTCAGCGTGACAGAGTCGGAGTCACAACCAACCACATCACACACATGGGTGGGTCGCCATCCAAACTGTCAATCGTTTGACTCCTCCACTCCCCACTCGGCACAACACTACAATCAAGGTAAACTGTCACAAAAATCTAAGCATAAAGGCATAAAATCTCCATTCATTTCTCCTCTCTTCTCTTCTTTCTGCTCTCGTACCGTTTGCTGCTTAGTAATTATGATTAATCTCATTTAAATTAAATGGCTTAATTGTGTGGCGCGCGTCTTGTCATTAAATGATTTTTATCAGCGCCACAAAATGTAATTTGCCCCATGAAGCTGGTTTGAGTCCCCGGCTTCCATTGTCTAGCTGCCCACAGTTCTTGCCACCTGCTCACTCTCATTTACAGTATTTTAGCCACTAATGAATACAGTTTTTGTATTGGATTTTCGAAGGCAAGTTGCGGCATGCCTGAATGGCTTTCAGGTTGCAACTGTTGCTACTGCTGCTGGTGTTGCTGTTGCTGAGACTCCCAAGTAAAGTGAAATGACATTTGTAGAGATTTAAATTCATGCTTTTAGCATTTAATCCTTTTATCACGGCACAACGAAATGAACAGTGGGCAGCTTCATTCAGGGTCCAACCACAACCTGCCAGCTAAGCGTTGTCGTGCTCAGAGTTTAAGTTGAAGCTAGTTCCGGTTTAATACCCTGTACTCTTGATGTAAAAATACATTGAAAAATTGATAACAACTTGATTTTTTGCGGGAGCGATTTTCTAGATATTTTTACATACTGACACTTTTTCAAGAAAAAACTTCCAACTTCAACTTGGTCAATTTTGCATTGAAAACTTTATTCATTTAAAAAATTTAATTTTATTTTTAATTTATTTTTTTTTTAATTTAAATTTAATTTTAAATTTTTTCTTGTTTATCAGATACATATTTAGAATGCCAAAAAAACTATCTCACTGTTGAATAAATAGTAAATTTTTAGGTATGTAGCTATAGGAAATATTTCTTAGCTTTCATTTTAAGCTCGAGCTAATCTTCAGCTCAGATTCCTATTACAGAGTATTTATGCACAGTCAAGCACTCTCCTCAAAATAGCTCCCAACTCTTGCTCAAGTCATGTCTAGGGCATGTTAGAACGTCAGTATTGAATAAGCAAATCCGATTTGAAGTGTTCTGTGTTTTACATTAAAATGTGCATTGTCATTGTCACAAAGTATGTATGTGTCGTTGTTGTTGTTGCAGTTGCAGTTGCTGTGAAATGATGCTATTAGCATGGTAAATATTATTTTTTTATCAAATTAAAATACGAAATACTTGGCCATGCGTCACGTATTCGCCCCGTTGCACACACGCGTTGCTCGCGTTGCCTACACCCAAAAAATCTGAAACTGTTGAACTGTTGCACACTCTCGTATTTTCGTATTTTCAGGGGCAACGTCTGCTGTTTGAACTGGTAATACAGCAATTTGCTTATGCATATATTAAATGTGTCACGCCGTCTCGTTTTTGTGCGCTTAATTTAATGCAATTGTGTGACAGTGCCAAAAAAAATATCAACTTGTGACTGCCAAAAATGAACGAAACGAAAACAATGACAACACGGAGCATAAATCGTAATGTGAACACCCTAAAGTTTTTACACACTCACACAGACTCAATTATAACTTGCAGTTGGTTGATATATATTTTAAATAGAATATGCTATAATAGTCTTGTCAGGAATTTGCATAGTTCTTGGGACTTAAACCATAATTTGACATGGCACTCGACATATTGCCATATTTCTATTATGATTATGTTCTCAATGAATTGTTATGGTCTGGCTACCTACTGCGTCTAGACCTCATTGATGACGATGATGATAATGATGATAATGATGTCTGAGTGCAGCTTACTGTTATACGTATTCGCACAGTCCACAAAATTTATGACGCGACGCAAATCTGCTCAAAATACTCGTAATTGCACAATGCGACGTTTTTTGGGTTGTGGCTCTCTCACTATGACTGTGACTCTGACTGTGGTTCTGATTCTGATTCTGGTTCTGGTTCTGGCTCTGATTCTGGCCTAACCACTTGGCTGGGGCAACCAACAAAAGTGGATAATATGTGGATATTTTTGGTCACGTTTGAATTTATTTGATTGCTAGCACTTTTAGCATTGTTGTAGCTGACGTTTTATTTAATGCCCTGCCAACAGCAGCTGTAACAGCGACAACAAGGACAACGGCCGCCAACAACGGCCAACAACTGTGTCCAATACTCCCAACACAATTGCCGTTGCCAGTTGTGGGCCATGGAAATTGCTCAGGAAACGTACAATTTATTTCAGTTCATTTCTTTTTGCCACCATTTGGCGTCGCGCCGTTTGTGCCAGCCTGCCACGCCCACAATTGATGTTGATGTTGCCTACTTTCGATTTTGGCATGTCGCGCCGCTCACGTTCCGCAATTGTCCGTGTCCATGTTCATGTTCATGTCCAAGTCCGTGTCCGTGTCCCTTCTTCCTCTCTTTCTCTCTCTCCCTGCGCATGTGTTCTATTTGCCTTGTCTGCCATTTGGCGGTCGTCGTACTCGGCATAATTTGAACAGCACCAAAAACAGCAGAAACAAAAGCAAAACAGAAAAACTGAATAGAACCCGCAGACAAACACAAGTTGCCAAGTTATCAACCAGACAGTGGCGACAGCAGCGATTCACCTGGATCTGAGGCAGGGGTAGCAAAAGTAAAAGCAATGGCAATGGTAATGGCAAAGGGAAAGCTAAAGCCAAACAAGCCATTTGATGTTTTCATTTGGTTGGCCCCATCAACTTTGTGGTCGCTCAACGAGACGAAGTCGAAGTCGCAGTCGACCCCCCACTGCTTTGGGCAGGACCCTTTTGTTTTTACCAACCAAGTAGCTGCCAAAATGAAGGCTGACTGAAATGAAGGGTGCAGCCAGAAAGGACACCGAAGCGGAAGTGCTCTATATAAAATTAAGTTACTAATTCAGCAGATTGTTTATACACTTTAAGCCAATGTAGAGAAGGGTTAATTAAGGGAAAGTCTCTACACTCTCCGTGGAAAGCATTAAGTTCGTTTTTATTGGAAAATTTATTTTATCATGATTGTCTTTGTATTAAATAAATTAATGAGCAGCTGTTTCTGAAACTAAGAATATATTACTAAAATATATTATTCTTTAAATAAAACTACCTTTCAAATAAATACAAAAAGCATAAAAAAATTTGTATTAAAACAAGTGGTTTAAAAATCGAGCTATAAGAAATCTTGCTTCTTGAAGAGTTATATAATATGAGGATTTATCTTTTACCCTTGATTAAAGATATTTTGATCATGCTGAAGTTCTTTAAAATACTAAATTAATATATTTTTGATATATTGCGATACAACAAACATTTTATTCCGATACATATTTAAGAGTTTTTCAAATTCAAAGTATCTTGATCATACTAAAATCATTTATTGTAATAAATTTTTATTATTTTATATATGTATACTAGAAAATATATTTTAAAAGTTTCACTATTTCAAAGTATCTTTCATATACCAGAGTATAGATATTATTATGTTTGCTAATATTTCCGGTTGGTCTGAGTTGGCTGCTCCCCATGGTTTTTCTTCCCAGCTCAAAGTTCTCGATTTTTTGTTGTCTTTCCTACACTCTTCCTCGTATCTTTGGAGCGCCATTCGTGACAAAACCAAATAAATTGCAGCGTTATTTGCATAAAAATGCGGTACGCCATAGTGCGAGTGACAATGAAATTTAAATATTTATGCTATACGCTTAATATTATTAGAGTTGCTAAAAACTTTGGGGCTGCTCTGGAGCTAGCTGGTTGCCTTGTGCTTCGCCTGATGGCATTTTGAGTTACCCAAAAACTTATATTAAAACATATTTTGCGGATTTTTGTTGTGCGTGACGGGCAGTATTCATTGTAGTTGCTGTCTGGCTTTTGACAATGGAGCATTGAGAGCATGAAACAAGCATAAAAATACCAAGAAATTGAGTCATAATTTGGTTAAGGGGAATGCGTTGCAAACATTGCAAATTTAAGCCCGAATTGAGTGTGACGTGTCCGTTTAATGAGCAACGGCAGCAAACGGACAGCAACATGCAACAGTGAAAATGAAAGCAAAAACTGACACGCAACTAGGACAAACACACAACAACAGCAACAACAACAACAGAGGGAACAACAAAAACAACTAAGCGCATAGAAGTCAAAGCGTCAAAGCAATGAATCACCAAGCCAGGCAGCTAGCGAATGTTGCACACAGTTTCCATGCTGCCACATTGCGGCAACGTCCTGTGCCCCTGCCCCCACCCCACTTGGCCCCAGCAAACAAATTCAACTTGAAGTGAACTCGACTTCGAGTTGACTTTTGACCGTCAAACAAACGCTGAAACTCGGCGAAGTCCACGCTCTGTCGGCAAAGTGGAAAGATGGAAAGTGGAAAGTGTGTAAAGTGCATGCAAGCGAAAGTCGAGTCGCAAGACGCCAACTGACCTCCAGTTTGATTCCCGAACTTCAACCCAAACCCCTGACCAAACCAGGGAAAGGGGAAGGGGGAAAGACAACGAACAGCGTCATTTTAGTTTAGTTTAGCAAAAGTTTGGGAAAAGTATTTTGCACCGTTGCAGGCGAGAACTGGAAACTGATAGCAGTCGGTTAATAAATGGCATACGCTTTTCCAAACTGGGCGCAGGGAGTGGCAACTACTCGTAAAAAAATGGTAAAGAAAAAGAAAAGCTGCCGAAATGAAATGGAATCAGTGTGTTGCCCATTGATTGCCTCAGCCTGGATTGCTGGGCGTGGCTCACAGGATAGTCCAATATAAAGGAACGAAAGACGTTTGCATTCTGATGAATTCGAGCACACAGAGCATAAGGCAGATAGCAAAAGATTGAAACTGAACTGAAAAAATAATCATTGTGAATAGAAGATGGACTCGTGTTGCAAACACTATCCCTTAGAATTTTGTATCAATTAATTTTTGGGCTTTTAATTGGTTGAAATTGCCATAGAAAAGGGAGCAGATAAGCAAAAAGAGAACCAACAAAAGATTTCTATTCAATTTTGTTTGATTGATTTTGAGGCAAATGTGCTTAAAGTTTAAAGCAATAGTTTTCGTTTAATGGAACTCAAGACAATTAACAATGTGCTTGTTCATTTAACTAATTATTAAGTTATTATTTGAACTAATGATAGTGAATTTTGTAAATAGTTACATATACTGTGTATGTATTTTAAGTGATTGCTGCTCATATTCCTGTGGTTACTTCGCAGCCACAATATTCGCACCACTTGGTGGTTGGGTCTGCTGTCGATGGCTGCCAAGGCTGATGCAACCACATAAATAAGCAGTTCCCAATTAATTTCAAAAAGTTCACGCGTGTTATTATCCCCATATTAATTAATTCTGATCACATGAATTATTAAAAACATAAATATATGAAAATTAGCTGTTAATTCACCTTGCCATCATCAACTTGAGCACTTTTTTGTGTTGCAGGCCTAAAAATTCATAATTAACATGTTAATAAATAGCTATTAAATGGTTTAAATAACTGCAAATAATTATAAACAAAAATAAACATAAAGAAAAAAAGCGTTTACAGAAAAAGTCAAACTAAATAAAAGCTGGCAATAAAAAAAAGTACACAGAAAAAAATGCAGCTGCCTGAACTCTGAGAGGGCAAACCATTCACATTCGCATTCGCATTCAGATTCGCATTCCAATTGCCATTTCCATTTCCATTTCCATTTCCATTGCCTAACATAAATGCTAGCCGCAAAAGTCACTCACACAACATAAAAATGCTTTTAAAATGTCAAAGCGCGTAAAAGAAAGCTCTGCAAGTGGGTGACAGAGAGAGAGAGAGAGAGGGAGAGGAAGGGAGAGGGGTAGGTAACTAGCCAACATCAGGCAAAGGATTGATGCCAGGCAGCGCTTAAATAAGCCATGTTGAGGGCAAAGTTCACATTGCGTATACGCCGTGTGCCCAAAGTCAAACACGAAACGAGCGCCTAATCAAAAATGCTTTGCATGCCCCGTTTGAAGTTGCATACAACACACACACACACACCAAAACACAAACACATATACACACACAAAGAGTAAAAGCGCCTGTGTAGTATACGCATATCAAGTATACGCCGCTTTGTGCAGCGCATTGCCTGCCTTTTTATTTGAGTTTTATTAATGCTTAACGAAATCAACGTAAATTTGTGATGAGTTAACTGCTTCATTGATGAACTCGCTGCCAAAGTTAACAAACTTTCGTCTTGCAGGTCCCAAAAATGTCTTTTCTGTGCAGTTTATGACTTGACGTAAGATTTCTTGCATACGCTTAGCAGCATCGTCCTTTGTCCTCTGTCTTTCGCTCATCGTTCCCCGTTTCCCCATCTCTCATTTCGTTTTGCGGGCTGTCAGAAAAACGAGCAAAAAATTATTCATACAATGCGAACGGCGCTGACGTTGCTGCCATCTCGCAACTCTCACAACTCATCAAGCCATCATCGTCATCATCGTCATTGTCAACCCCTTGGCCCTTATTCAGCCAGCTTCTTCTTCTCATGCCCGCAGCTCCGCATTTTGCCTCATCGTGAATAATTTGGGTCACTCGGCGGCAGTTAGTCAGTCAGCTGCATTGTTGCTACTATTGTTGTTGTTACTATTATTGTTGTTACTATTGTTGTTGTTGTTGTTGTTGTTGCTGTTGTTGTTGTTGCTGCTGCTGGCGCTGCGGTCGCGTTTTTCATTGTCGGCATGCGGCAGTGGCATTTTTCAAGAACCATCCTCTGCTTAAACGCCTTTAAACTGAAAGACGACATAATTAATTAAGCAAGTCGGCTTGACTGATGTCCTGCGACCAGGACCAGGACCAACGTCCTCTCCTTTCCCACTTCTTCTGCTCGCATTGTTATGCGTGTCGCGAAAGGGTCGCAAAATTTTTAGTTGAACGTCGCTTAAAAATGTATAAATGGTCAGTGTCGCAGTGCTGACCCCAAAGTGCGACTCCAGTGGCTCATTTACAGTCAAAACTCCAGAGCTATGAAATTTATGCGGCCCTCAAAAACTGAAAACTGGAAACTGAAGGCGGCTTATGACTCGACCCATTTGGATGTCGGAGCTCGGAGCTCGGACTTCAGGCCAGTTATACATAGTTCCACTATGTGGTGCTAGTGTGTGTCATAATTTAATAAAACGCTCTAACAGCACCACTGGATGTAAATGTGAAAAGTTTTCAAATGTTTGCCCAGCCAGCAGCCAAAAAAAAAATGGGAAAAACTAAGAAGAAAAAACGAAAATAATAATAATAAAAGAGGCAGCTGCAGCTTCCCAAAAAAGCCAGTCCGGAAGTGCTGCCAGCGTTCGTTGTGATTGCCAACATGTTGTTGCTCTGCATTTCTATGCACTCACATATGTGTGTACTCTTGTTGTGTGTTAATTTTTAAAAACTGCCCAACAGCCAAACTGCAAGCAAACTGCAAACTTTTCACTGCAAATGAAATAACACAAAAGCCATTGCTGTGATTACTTTCCCTTCTGCCTTCTGCCTGCCTTTCCAGCTCCGCCGAACTCTGACCAGTTCTCTCTGCCTTCTGAATGCGCCGAATTCGGTAGCTGGTTTTGAGCTGGCAGTGATTCAACAAAATATCTCGACATCAACTGTTGCAATTTTAATGCATTTCCCAGCTACTTAGCTTCACTATGCGTGGGTGCATTGAACCACTCCAGAGGTCAGCAGTCCAACATTTGATGTGCTCACTGTACTCCAAACTTGATGCCAGAGTGACTGGCAGCAAGGTAACTGAGAAATTATAGAGCAGGAGAAATGGGAATAATTATTAAAACAAAGAAAAAGAGAAAAGTGGTGTATTATTAATAAAATAATTGTCAGTTACTATTATTATTTTTATTATCAGTTAAGGTTCTGTGTTTATCCTTAGAAAATTTAAAGGAAATTCTTTTGAGCCTTTCTAGCAATTTCCCTTTTAGACCCTTGCAAGGAATTCCATGTTAAACGATTTTGAATTTATTTGCTTTAAATTAAATTCAAACAGATTTATTTAATCGTTTGTAGGTCAAGAATAATTGCAGATAAATTAAGTGACATTTACCTTTTATTTACAGTAACAATTGCGCGAGTCTTTCAGCCATGTAATTGTTGATAGTGAGGCGAGATTATCGAAAGGTTGAGATGATGTTGACGATGATGTTGATGATGATGATGATGATGGTTCTTTGTATGCATCTTTTGTTTATTGGCTGTCACCACAAGCTCATCTTAAAATGTCAGGGCAGCTGTTAACGCAAGAGTCAATAAGAAGTTTAATTGTATTTATTTATTTCATTGTTATTGATGTTGTTGTTGTTGCTGTTGTTGTTGTTGATGGTGATGCTGTCAGCAGCATTACAAGTATTCCCCAAGTGTTGGCTGCCGACCTGCTGGCCTGGTCAATGCGATTACGACGCTGTTTGCATTGATTGTCAACGCTCAATTCAGTGACAGGACTCTGACTCAGTGCTGCTCTCTTTCATTTTAACGGCTTTTATTATTTATTTTGAGTTCATAATGTGCTGACAGGTCAAAGAGTCAGTGAGAGGCGCTCAGTCACTGATATGCTTAAGTGTAAATTAATTGAATAAATTAAGTAAATGAAAGTGCAGAGCAATCACACCACAAAAACAAAAGCGTCAAGTGGCCCTCGGCGCATGCGGCGTATACGTAATAATGCCAGGTGATAACTGATGTGAAGAACGAATTAACAGTTCTGCAAATGTGCCTGTTAATGTGCAAATAATTATCTAAATAATTTAAAAGGGATTCCAAAAAGAAACCAAACGAAGCGCGATTAAAACATCCGACGGGCAACAGGCAACAGGCAACAACTGGACAACAGACTTACCAGTCAAGACCAAGAGTTAAAACGTCTTGAACGTCTCGCTGACAGTCCTTAGTTGTTGTTTCCTTTTTAATTATATACAACAGCAACAGCAGCTGGACCAACCGTGAAGTATTTGTTGTTTGTGCTGCCTCTTCATGCATTTGCGCTTTTATTGTTTGCTTTCATTCCTGCCACACGCTCTTGCCACACCTTGTACCTTGCACCTTACACTTCTTTGATTTCTTTGCACAACATTTTATATTCTGTCTTCTGTTTCATTCTTTTTTCTTTGGCTCTGTGATCTCTGGCTGCTCAAGTTGCGGCAAAGTTTAAAGTGAAAGCGGCTTTTAAGTTGCTTTACCTTTAGCCTCGTCTTTTAATGGCTGCTTTAGGTTCTGTAAGCCAATTAGTTCTTAATTTGCAATTTGTTGTGATGCAGTTGCCAAAATAAGAAAAAAAATAAAATTCCAGAAAAAAAGACGTGAAATAAAAGGAAACCAGCAGCGCCAAAGGAGTTAAAGGCAAAGCCAACGAGCAGACGAGCATATTTAAAAAGTTTTGTTTTTCAACTTTGTTACTCTTTTTGCCTCTTTTTTTATTCCCTGTGTCCATTGTTGTTTCACATTTTGTTGTTGTTGTTGCTTTTGCTTTTAATGTGAAACTTTTAACTGAATTAATTCCTTTTACTGCGCTGCTGCTTATCTCCAGTATAAAAATGAGCAGCGAGCCGTTTAGTTTAATCTTTGCATTCCCCATTCTTAACTTTTTACTTTTTTGTTGTTGTAGAATTTTAATTTAAAACTTGTTGTACTTTCTAGCATGTTAAATGCATTCCGAGATTGATTAAATTCAATTCAATTTAATCCGTTTCAGTGATATTTGTTGAATTTTGTTGCTGCTTGCCATAAATCATGCAGCAAAGCACGCGGCGTATACGCAATAAAATAGCAAATTAATATTTCAGTTGGTTTTCACGCTTGCATAAGAAAGGGGCACACAAATACCTGTCATAAAAGTAAATGTCATAAAACGACGTGTGGGAGCCAAAAAACACAGGGGGATGTTCCAAAGATTAGGGTTGGAGATTTAGGGGTGCGTCTTGTTGCTGTTCAAGTTTTATCAGCGGCAAGCGAAATGTCAGTGTAAGTGAAATATTTCCAAACAAATAAGAAGAAACGCACAAAAAAATAAAACAGAAGGCAAACAAAAGGCAAAGTGAAATAAAGCGCACAAAACAAAGACGAAGAAGATGGGAAAGGGAAAGAAGCAAAAGTGAAAGAAGGTAACATGACATAAACATGACATTTGACTTTTGTTTTGCGCCCGCTTTTACCTTGACTTGGATAGCACTGACAGGCCAAGAGCTAGGAGTCTGTTTCAAGGCTGAACTGGGATTGGCAATAGGATTGGGATTGCTAGCTGGGACTGAGACTGAGACCGAGACTGGGCCCAAGTGGCACGTGACTGGCCGCGCTTAGCAGCGTTCAGTCGGAGCTAAAAGCCGTGCAAATTATATGCACCTTTGTCAAGAAATTATAAGCCCGTCACCGCCAACTTGGCACGCGAATCAAAAATGCACGAAAGGCGCACACTAACATTTCAAATGGGCATAGCTGATTGCAGATCAAATTTGACAATGAAAGGAAAATATTACAAAATGTATATAAACTCAATTACAGCGTATCTACAATTCGACTTTGTTTTATCGACTTTGTTTTATGAACTTACTTTTATTTGTTTTATATTAATAAAAGACCAAAGAGGAAAACAAGAATTAAAATATATGTACAGCATGGGTAATTTGGCAAATTGCTTGGCCAAAACAAAATGTTGTGGCGCCGACATGTGGGCGGGAATTTATGTGCTCGACAAGTGCGCCCTCAGGGCCAAAACCGAGAGGCTAAGGAAATGAATCAAACGACGGCCAATCAAATGGCCAAAACAAGAAGGCAACACCAATATCCATTCAGCTTGAATGCATATCGATAAGAAACATTCTCCTGCCCACTTTGGCGCTGTACTCAAACTGTCGACATTCGGTAATCGACAATCGACAGTTGCCATAATAATTTGCCACATCATTAACAGCTCAGTGCATAAAAAGCAATGGCGATGGAGGGGAGAGAACAGGGCAAAGGAGGGGAATCCCAGTGGACTGAGATGAGATCAAAGCTGGCCAACAGCGACTTTATTAAGCCAGACAGTCAGAGTCGGAGTCGGAGTCGAAGATGGGGAAGACGTCGAAAGTAACTAACTTTTATACATTTTTGAGTACAAATTAAAATAGCGTTAAATGCGCTGGACTGGCAAACGAGACAGAGACAGAGAGAGGGAAAGCATTGGAAACAGGGCCAAGACCAAGACCAGGGCCAGGGCCAGAAGTTGTCGAAAAGTGGAAAGCCGTCACGCGGCTGAGGACGCTAGAGACATTAGCATTTTTAATTTCCAATAAAAATGCAAAAAATAGCCGCACAAGTAGGCGATAAAAAATTAATAAAGCTGCGATTATACAGACAGGCGGACTAAGGAGAGACTATAGAGCAGAGACTAGAGAGAGACTTCAGAGACTGTAGAGACTGGCAACAGTCGTACCATGGCTCAGTGTCAGTCAAGTGGATTTAGATGGAGAAGAACGGTATGAGAAGGGGCGTGGCAAGGAGAGAAGTCGAGTGAGAGCTGTGAAAATAATTTGAAATTCAATTTTCGACAATGGCACACAAAGGAATCGCGCGTTTTGCGAATAGAAGGACTATGGCGATGAGCATGAGAAACAGGACGAGCCACGGCTCGTTAGAAAGTGGCAACCAGTCAGCACACTCACTAAACCGGGCACCTGTGGCAATGGCCAGGCCAAGACGGGCTACAAGTCTGGCAAGAAAGAGTGGGAAAGCGAGCGAGAGAGAGAGGTAGCATTTTTGCCAACGCTTGTTGAATGGCCAGCCATTGCAATGCCAGCGGCTAGTTGAATAAAAGAGTGAGAGAGAGAGGGAGATTGTGAGAGAGAGACGTAAAACGAAAGAGAAAATATCAGAGCGAGGAGATGAGGTAGTGTGAAAAGACCCAGCGCATTCACTTGTAACATGGCACGTAAAATTTACGATTTTATTACTCAATAAATGCAAAAAACTCGCCACTCGTAAAACCGTTGCCTGCTGCACTTCCTACACTGCGAAAAAAAAACATTCTCGAATTCCAAGTTTACAGTTTTTGATCTAAGCAAAATTTTTAAAGTATGTTTTCAGTTTATTATTGTTAAATTTACGCAATATACGTATAAAATGGCAACAACTCAGCATCACTGCGGACGGCAGTCCGCGCTAGTGACGAAAGCAGCACGAAGGGTGTTTAAATAGTCGGGAAAACTTTATATATTTGATTACGCTGAAAAAATTCTTATAGAGTGCGATATTCAGAATATTTTCTGAAAAGAAATCAAGTATATTTCGTGCTTGGTTTAAGAAAATACGGAACTACCGAACTTCTGAATTAATTCCGGATTCATTTTTTCTCGAAATCCCGGAGTTTTTTTTCAGTGTACCCCCCCAAAAAGGGGAGACGGTAGCCGTTAGCGCTGTCTTTAAGTTGCGCTACGCTGAAATTTAATACTGCACTGTATACTCGAGATACTCGTAGACACCCCCGTGCTCGGAGCACCCCCATGCCGTTACACTAGGTTAATGTTGGCAGGTGAAAATTTCGAAATCCCTGGTGGTTTTGCAAGCACCACCACCACCGTCACTCCGCTGGCTCTTGGTCATGCATAATTTAAAATTAATTTCGTTCTATGTGAAATGGCGAGAGTTTGGCCTGGAGTCGAGGCACGCTCCCTCCAACCCAACACTCCCCACCTTAAGAGAGAGACATAGAGAGAGGGAGAGAAACAATAGCTGGCACATTGAATTATTATATTTGGCCAACAAAGGCGTTAGCATTGTGTGTTATTAATAGGGAGAAATTGAAATTTTATGGCAACAATTCACTTGCAACATTCATGCCGCATTCTTTAGGGAGCTGTTTGATTTTTGAATCTGCCACCCTTTGAGGCCATCAATCAAATGCCGAATGCCAAGTGGCCAAGTGGCCAAATGGCAAATATCAAATGCTGAAGGTCACGCAGTTCACAGTATTAAAGCTGCCAGTCAAAGGTGCACTCTCTCTCTCTCTCTCTCTCTCGCTCTGCCTCTCTTCTCACTCTCCTGCCAATATTAAATTGTATGCTCCTTCCCACGATTGTTTGAGCTGCCTCCACATATGCAGGAAATAATTATGAAGTTTGCTTCCAAAAGTTTGCTCAAAAATTGCACTTGCAGTTGGAGTTTTTGGCAACGATGCATCGTAAGTTTTGTTTTGGCTCGAATGCCAATGCCAATTTTACGACCTGAACGTTGGTAGAAAAGTATAAGGCACTGTTATACGATCCTTTAGCCGAAAATTCAAATGCCGACAGTGTCAAGACTTTTAATTGCAACAAAATAATTATGGCGCCCTCAGGCAAATTGCAAATTGCAAATGGCAAAGTCTGCGATGCTAAACAGACGCTCGATGCTGCACTTAAAAACTTACTTTGCTAAATTAAAAGCAAATAAAACAATAGAACTATAACAAAACCGGCAAGAACTACTGCAAGAAAATGGCTAAGATAAACGTACTCAAGAACTAGTAACGACCGAGCAATACCCTATAAAAAATATGCAAAATTAAAAATGATTTTGAGCAGCTTTTCAAAGTAGACAAAACTTAGGAAACTGGCTGCCACCTTAAGCAGAATTCATTAATGATAGTCTAGCTACCCTTTAAGCATACTTTTACAGGGTATACGCTTATATCAGTGGCTTAAGTAACACTTTCAATAGTTTTAAATCTACTTTTAAGCGGATGTCAAAAGTTGACGAAAACTTTTCCCTTTTGCAAAGTTTTCGGAACTACCCTATTAGCTGGCATTGCAGGGTATATGCACTGACGATGGCAAACAATGGCGCAGCAGCAGCTCGCGCCCAAAAGTGGCAAAAAGGGTCCGCAATCGATAGTTGCTTTTGGCCTTTGTGTGTGTGTGTGTGTGTTTAAGCCAAACCACGCCAAACCCATTTTCAACAGCTTGGCGAAATCTTAAAGCCAACTGAATGCCAGGCAATTTATTGGCCAACAGCATGGGCCAACTTTCAAGCTTGGCTGGCTCAAATGTTGCGTACGAAAATTTAGTAATTTTTAGTGCGCATTTGGGGCCATTGGTCCATGCGGACAGAAGACTAAGCAACCAAGGATCCAAGGAGGACCAAAGGACCCAAGGACCAAAGGAACCAAGGACGGCCAACTGCGAGTCGGGTAAACCATTTTGCAGTTAGTTTGGTTTAGGTTTTTACAGTTGTTGCTTATTTTATGCTATGCTGTGCCTGCGATATAGTTTTTTTTTATGACTGCGCAAAGTGTTTGGGTCAAAAGTTTGCACTTGCCTTGAATTTTTAAGACACTTGCCCGCTTTTTGGGGGGATTCGTTTAAAAACAATGGGCCAAGTATGGGGGTGGAGGGAGAGGAGATCTGTTTCTGTTTCTACTCGTATTCTAGTTCTATTCTTTGGTTTTCTACAGTGCGTGACGCATGTTGGCAGCTGCAATGCACTTCAAAGTTGCACGATTCTGAGTACTCGAATATCTTGGCCAAAAACTAGTACCAAGTGTAGGATAAAGTTTCAGCGCCACTTTGTTGACTTGCCCGACCAAAAATGTTGGGCATAACAGTTGTCTTCCACACACACACACACACATACACACACACACCCACATACATATTCATATATAACCAACTGTATGCTGAGATTGTACTCAGTACTTAGTTGCACTAACTACTCGTAATTCAACATTTAAAGCAGCAACAAATTATGCTAAAACTATTCCCTTTACTCGTTGGCATTTACATAGAAACTGTCTGCACTTTCAAATATCTTAAGCCAAGCAGCTGGCATTGAGTTGCGTTCGTGGCTAGTATATATAACATCTTGCGAGGTCTTTTATTTATAATGCTTCGAAGTTTTTGTTATACAAAATGTTGTTGAAAACTATTGCAGGCAACTGTTGAACTTCTCTCAAAAAGATAATAATTGAACTAAGAACTTAGACATTATTTTGGAAAAGTCTGCCTTCAACTGAACGTTTAAACTGTTAATTTGTATTCTTTTAATCTTAGTTTTTAAAAAGTTAATTTGTATACTTTAAGTCTTAGTTTTTAATTATTTTTTAGGTTTTAATTTTAAAGCTTTGCCACCATGTTTATTTTTTTTTATTTTAAAAGCACTTAAAAAAATAAATAAATAAATGAAACAATAATCAATTTTGTGTGATTTTTAAATAAACATCTCACAGTTAGCGAAATTGGCAGTCAAGGTTGTCTAAATCTTACCGTTGTGAAATCAATTTTCCATTTTTATGTTTCTAAAAATATTAAATTCCGAATAATTGTCTCTGACATGCCGTTGCCAGGCTCAACAATGTACATACATACATATTTTACATATTAAAAATTGATTTCATTTTTGGAATTCTAACAAAGAACTAAGCTTGGCATATATTGCCTCTTAGTCCCTTTTCCATTATTATTCTAATTATTATGTATAGACTCGTATCCCTGCACAACATTTTATAGATACGCTGTCATATGGTCGGAAGCGGAAACGCTGAATACGACGACAAGCGAAACAAATTAAATAAATTACGTGATCTTATTAACTAGACTAACACGCAATCTGCAAGTGGAGCTTCTGCTGGCCAAATATAAGTTTATTTGGCCTGACTAATCGTAACTAAGATTAACTGTTGCGCGGCATATAAATGCTGCACCTTTTTAGGACTCCAATTTCACGTGTGTAAAAGCCGAGGGGGAATGAGATTGGGGCAGGAGTTGGGTACTAACAGAGGCAGCTAGAAGAAAATTAAGTGCCCGACCAGCAGCGGTGAAATTTATATCGAAAAGTTAACGCGACTGGCCCCAAAAATCGAGGTATGAGTGAAACTTCCAACCACAACGCCATTTCGAGTTTCAGTTGTGGTTTCCAAAGCATTGACTTAATCTGAGGAGTGTTGTGGGAGTTTTAATAGTTAAAAAAAGGTTTATTTTAAAAATATTTAATTAAAACAAGTAATAAGATCAGATTTATTTTTTATTTAATTTAAATAAATTTGAAAAATTTAGAAATATGTATTCTAGATCTAGTTTTAAACGAGCTAATTGGACTAAGCCTAGTTATACTCAAAAAACTAAACAATAATGTTGTGGTTGCATAGCCTTCAATTGAAATAAATTTTAAAATTGTTGAAATATGCTAGATCTAGCTTTAAAATAGCTGCACAGACAACACTGACTCCCAGACCAAACTCAGCCGAGTTGCTTTTGTTCTAGACGCAGTTGTGTAGTTCATTTGAAAGTTACCCAGTAACAAGAGCTTCCGCTTCCACGCCTTCTACCTCATCTTCTTCTTCTGCTTCTTCTGCTTCTGCTTCAGTTCTGGCCATCGCTGTTGCCTCAGACTGTGGCTCTGGCTCTGGGGCGCGTGTATAAATCTTGCGCCGGTTTTATTTGGCTTAATGACCAGACGTGCACGGCTCCATAATTTACGGGGCGGCATGTAGATGAGCGCCAGACAAAGTAGGCAATGTCTATGTCTGAGCTCTGTTGGCCATTCTCTCTGTCTCTATCTGTGTGTGTGTGTGTATGCTACTTGAGGCAACATGTTGCGCTTTTAGTGCCATAGAACCGAGTCCCGGGATTCTCTACTTTGTCTTACTTTACACGCTACTTTGTTGCGGCTTTTAATAGAAATCCTTTGCACAGTTCAGTTTTGTTCACCTGGACGCGGGCACGCACTCCGATTATCTTCGAGGCCACGTTTACGGTATGGTTTTTGTTGTTCGAGTCTACCCCAATTACCCAAGAGGGAAACAGAGAGGTGGCTTTTGAATGCGAAACAAAGCGGGTCTCATCCGCTGGGGCTTATTCAAAAAAGAAGAGAAAAAAAAAACAAATTATAAGAGATGCGTCTGGGGTTTGAGTAAATCTCATAATTTATTTAATTGTATTTTAGTATGTTCAATAAATTTCTATTAGTGTCAGTGTCGCCAAACTGCCCGATAGCCCAGTCGCATTCTTGGTCACCTTCCCCTCGGCTCAGCAGGGTAAGGGGTGGGGTCAGGGGTTCAAGTTGACCCGCATGTGGCAAGGCAGGCAAACCGCAGGCAAAACGAGTATAAAGAAAACAGGGGGTGACAAACAAACAGGCTCGAAATGAGGACACCAAGCGTAACAATATAATAAAGACAATGTCAGGGAGAAGGGGGAAGAAGAGGGGGGAGAGTGTGGTGTGTGTGTGAGGTAGCCAAGTGCATGTGCGAGTGCGAGTGCGAACAATGACTGACCAAATATTGACATAAATGTCAAACTCAAATTAGAGCTCAGGGTCAAGGGTCGTCCGTTCGTCGTCCCGTGTGCCAGCAGAAAAGAACCAACCACCAAAACAAAAAAAAAAAAGACAATCTTCCTTCCATTCCGATTTATCTATATATTTCCTGTCGTTTGCAGGGGTTGCAAAAACCAAAGGCAAACACACGAGTTAAACTTGGACGAGGCTGCTCTCTAATCCTAAACAAACAGACCCACGCACTATTCTCTCACACTTTCAGACACTTGAGCCATTATGCAATAAAACAATAGACAGAATTCAATACAAAAAGATAGAGTAAGAGGTGAGAGAGAGAGAAAGAGAGAGAGCGAGTGAGAGAGATAGTTGTTGGAGATTATGCAGCATAAGCATATTGAAATTGTTTGATAAATAAATGCAATGCAGCCTCGGCAAAGAGCGCAGGATTAATGCTAAGTATCGCCGTGCATGTTGTCTGGTTTGGTGGCTCACTCGCACAGCTGGTGGCTGAGTGGGTGAGTCGGTGAGTGGGTGGGTGGTTCAGTTCAGTTCAGTTCAGTTGATTGCGTCGTAAAACTGGCTGTGCCTGCAAATGAGCAAATTGCACGCTAATGCAAGGGCATTATTTCTAGAAGCGGATCGGCTTGAGTGGTATTTGGCTTAGGCGGGTGGTTCATGGTGGTGCAAGTGGCAGTGCATTGCGTTATTTCACCTTTAATCCGCACTTAGCCCAGGCTGCCACACAGCTGCCAACAACAACTAGAGTAACAACAGCCATAAAAGCCATGTGTATTCATTCATTCATTCAATATGGCAGAAGTTTAAGTCGATTTCGTTGCCACATGTCGTGGCTTATAGCTTGTGGCATGCAACAGACAGACAGACAGACAATGCAGATTGAATTTCAATCACATTAATAAACTTATTATTTATAATATATTAACTAATTGCATTAGAACGGTTTTAATTTCTAATTAATTCGGCATTAGTTGTAATTTTCAATTTTAGTTTCTGGCATCATGAATTATGAATGCATTCAGGTCAATTGCATTTTATTATTGAAGTAACATTGGGCAACGTAATTTGCAGACAGTTTCGACTGATTTACATATTCACTGATTGACTGATTGACAGCATTGACAGCATTGAAAGAGTTGCAGCAGCTACTGCAAATTAGTCTTGTTATAACAATTGGGCATGGCAAATTAATTGAGTTGCATTATATACATATGTATGTATATATGTGTGTGTATATGGGTGTATGTTTAACCCCACAAACCCAAGTAGCAATAATAGAAGCAACAATAGCAATAACAACAAGAACAACAACAGCAGTTCTTAAGTGAAACTGAAATATTTCACAGCCTCAAAATACCCAAAATGCAATAATACAATATTGCCAGTAGCAACAGAATATATATAAACACACACATACACATACACAGAGGGAAAAAAGTGAGCATTTCGTATTTGAAATGCTATATTTAAAACTTGATTTGTGGATAAGATTGAAATTATTAAGGTGAAATATAAAAATCAATACGAAATTTAAGGATTTTATAATTTCAAACTTAAAAAAGAGCTTAAAACGAAGTTTTATAATTATTTAATTATTTAGTTAATCAATTAATTAATTGAAAATAATAATTTAATCTATAAATAAAATTTTTTTAAATATGATTAAAAATAAAAAGTAATTAAAAATTCTGGTTAAGCTTTGAATAATGTAAGATAAATTATTCGGAATAAATTATTAACATTTTTAAGAATATATTTCCAACAATTTATTCTACATTCGTCAATGCGAAATCAAAAATTTTAATCACTTTTTATTTTGTATTATTATAAAATAATGTTTTATTAGCACTACTAAATATCATAATTTTTGGTATCACAATTACTTAATTCGAGGTAATTTAAACTTTATTATAACACTGTTCTTTCCCTCTGTGTAGGGATAGAGAGATACACACTCACACCTTCTATATGCATTTATACACAAATCAACATGTTAGCATAGACATGCTAAACATTGCACACATTTGAGCATTGTGTCCATGTGGCAAATAATTATGGCATTAATATTCCTATGCAAATATATGCGCCATGCATTGTTAAACCCCGTCCCCCTCCCTCATCCCCGCTACCCCTTCTACCTCATATATGTAGTACATGATATTTGAGCTTGAATTTCCATTCCCCAACTTCAGATTGTAAGTACCTTTGTTCATTAATATAATTATGGCTGCTGCGGGCGCTGCATGCAACATGCTTAATTCATATTTATTAAGTTAGATTATTTGATTTGGCCAAGTTAATCAGAAATCAATGTTAGTGTATTAACTGCATTTAAAGCAAGTTTTTTTTTTGCTTTTTATTCATCAGTCTTATCAGTCACAGCATCGATTGGAATTGAGCATTTCAGCAGTTATAGGATAACATTGAGCTGCAACAGTTGCAGGTGCCAGGTGGCAACAGTTGCAGGTGGGGGTCTCCCCCTTCCTTCCATCCTTCCCCTCATCGACAGTCACATTGTAATAAACCATGTGTCCGTTGCTGTAGCCGTTGCCAACAATTAGTAATAGATATTTGGCAAGTTAACAATGCACTGCGAGCAGTAACTGTAACTGCAACTGTTGTTGTTGTTGCAACAGGGTGTGGCAATGTGTGGAGTGGAAGAAGCAGGTGGGGTTAATGCCTGAAGCGCGCTTTTGGTTATGGATACGGTTAGAGATGAGTATAATGTCCCTGCTCCGATTCGTAGACTAATAGGACTCAGCTCCAAAGCTGCCTCATGCCGAATGCCACATGCCTCATGCTCCAGTTGCAGTTGCAGCCTCCCGTTGTTTGCGTTCCTTTTGTTGCTGCCACTGTCTGCTGTCTGCTGTGTTGAATATGTGTAAAATTAGTTGCCTGCGGTTACAGATGCGCTTTAATTGGAATACAAATTCGTGTTCGTGTTCGAATTGTAGAAACGGCCTAACGAAAATGCAACTGCCGCGTTTGCATTCCACGGAAAAATGGCTCCGATGCCCAATTAAAAGCCTATTAGTTTGGGCCTTTGTAGCCAGCCCATGCCATTAACTGCAGTTGTTGTTGCTGCTGTTGTTGGCATTGTAATTGCAACAGCAAACGGCGCTAATTTCGCTTGCCTGCCCCAAAGCGTGGCAACAAATTATGCTGCCGACTAATGAATAAATATCTACATGTGCTTGCACCACAGAGCCGCACCTAATTAACGCCATTTTTCGAGCCTCCCTCTCCCTCTCTCTCACTCTCTTTCTCTTTATCTCTGCCAAAAGAATAAAGGCTAAAGCGTAATTAATTATTTCATCTAACATTCCATTCAAGTATTGAGCTCAAAATGCCGAGCTCTCTTTTCAGGATCTGCGATTTATCTATAGATATTCAATTCTATCGTTGCTGCTGTTGTTGTTGTTGCGGTGTTGCTGGCGTTGAAGCTGCACTAATAAGAATGCAACGCAACACACTCATGAAAATTATTGCAAAAAGGCAGCACACACGTGTGTGTGCGTGTGTGTGTGTGTTTTGTATGTGTGGCTGCAGCTTGTGGCATGCCACATAAACTTGACGCTGCTGCTGCTGCTGGATATTTAAGCATTGAGCGGATGCATTTGTCTGCTGACTGCGATATTTAAATCCATTTCGATGTTGTGAGTGGGCCAGCTTTGAGTTGAGAGAGGATTTCTAAGGGGGACAGAAGTGGCAGGAGTGGCAGTGGAAGGGGTAGGGGAAGCCATTGCGCTGTTGGCTTTTGTATGCGCATTAATGCAACGACTCTCTCATGTTTATTCACACACAAATTTGCAGCAAATGCAACGCACACTAACTGCGGGCGATACCAAAGCGCATCCGGATACATTTGTACTCAGATATACATACACACACACACACTCGCACACACATACATACATACTCCCCCAACGCTATGAAATCTGCTTCTGTTTCTGTTTCTGTTCGAGTTTGAGTTTGAGTTTCGAGCGGGAAATGCGCTTTACATTTTGCACACGCTAATACAATTTAATGGTCGCATTAATTTGGCGCATCTGTTGCATTTTAAAACACACACATATTCCCTCTCTCTCTCTCTCTCTCTTTTATCCCCTCTCTCTCTCACTCTTTGCACACACACTGAGTGCAAACCACAACCTCGGGTTGTTCGCCTTGTTGAGTTTTGCCAACTGCAGATAAAGTTAAATGCACTGCAAAAATTCAACTAAATATTAATTCCACAAGATGGCTTAAGCACAAGACACACATACATACACAGCACTCTAATGGCGTGGGCGTGGTCGCTGCGCCCTCTTTAAAGTTGGCAACTGCTACAAATCGCTCCGTCAATGATTTTTGCTTAACCATTAGAAATACATACGGAAAATTCAAGACAAGGAGGGTAAAAATGAATGATAAAATATCAATATTTGCAGTATTACTTTATTTTATATATTTATTAGAAATTTTATTATTTTATTCAATTTTTTTTTGGGGAAGTAACATACATATATCGGTAGTTTTTGGAGATATATAGACAACTTGTTACACTTGTTGGCGATGCTCACATTGTAACATAAAGCTCGACTAACAGTTTGGATTTACACTTATTAAAAATAATATTATTTACATTTAATTTTATAATTTTCTAAATTTATTCCGTACATTACTTGAATATAATATTATTCTAGATATTCAGAGCTAAATTTTCACAAATAAATGATTCCGCTTATTGTAATTTTATATTCATTTATTCTAAATTAGATCCATTTCCGTATTTAAAAAGGTTAAATATTTCTTCTTGCTTTACTATATCAAAAAATATGTGCTTGATTTAATTAAATATTTGATGCACGAGTATTCGGATTCGCCAGTGCTCTAAATGCGCTCTGATTTAATCAGAGTTTCCCCTCATTTCCCATTCCACATTCCCCATTCCGCTTGTTGGCCAAGTGCAAACATATCACTAGACTCGTACACAAGTATGTATAGTATGTGTCTGTGTGCATACATATATAATTTGGCAGAAAGAATTTATAATTGCGAGTTCGCTGGCAACTCTGGCAAAAGTTGTGACTGCTGCCAATTAGGTTGGATTCTGATTTTTGTGTTAATGTTTGCATATTACTTCTGCCCAATTTGCGTTGATGCAACATTTCGACGGCATTATGCAGCAGCAATGATCTGCAGCTCACTCTCACTTATTTTCTATCCCTATCTCTATCCCTTTATTGTTCGCCGTCTCGCTCGCTCGTTGGGCAACGCACAGTAAATGTCAAAATTAAAATATTAAAAGTGACAGGCAACAGGCAACGAACTCGAGCTCCAGCTCGACAATTCGTTGCCCCACTTGCTGCCCCTCCACCCCCCGCCCCCTTGTAGTCCGCAATCCGCAAACCAATCTGCCAGCTTGCCCCTCTGCTTGCCACACGCCGCATGCCGGGCGTTGCACTAAGCGGATAAGCGCTTGTTAAATTTTTAATGCGTTGCATAATTTTTAGTTTTGTGCGCATATTTGCCACAAAATATTTTAATACATATTTGCCCCCCTCCCCCAAACCACTTTATTGTTGTTGCAAGCAGAAATGTAATTGTGTGTATGTGTATCTGTGTGTGTGTGGCATATGCTAAGTGCAGCTGCTTTTTGCAACGAGTGGCAGACACGCCACGTGGCAATTTATAGTTTAGTGTGTGTTGCAGCTTCACTCGGATAATCCGCGAATGATGCGTTCATTTGCTGAATGCCCAGAATTCGCATAAGTAATCGTAAATTTTGATTAATTTTTCGTTTTGCCAGCGTTGCTTGTACGCTTGTATTGGTCTCTCTTTTTATCCCCATCTCTTTCTCATTTTCTGCCTGCTTTATGCTTGTTTCTGCATTTTAATCATAAAGTCCTTGATAAACATTTTTCAATTAATTTTTATTTGCTGCTGACGACATATCTTTGTGCACTCACACACACACATGTGTTCCTCCTTCTCACACACACACACACACACACACACTCAACAACGGCAGCTCCTTTATCTGTTTCACGTATTTCTTTAACGGATTTCCACTTGTCTCGCTTTTTGAGGAAACTTGTCGAGCTGACGCACACATTGTCAAGCACACTCACCAACTCACACCCACACAGTCACACACACTCACACACATTAACAGTGTTTCATATGAGCAACAGCAACGCATAAATATATTTCGACCCAGCGATTTCTGAATAAACAGACAGTTATAAATGACAAGGTATGCAGAGCAGCTATACCCTGTAAATTATAAGGATTATGTTGCATAGAAAATAACGTTTGGATTTATATTTTATGATTCATATTTTTTTTTATATTTTGTTAATATTTTTAATATTTATTTTTAATTTTTTTAATTTCAAAATGAAATAATTTATTAATATTTTTGCAACTTTTGCTTTTTATGAATTTTACTCACACGTGTGCATGCTTAATGCGCACTCAAATACACACACATACTCACACACACATACATACGCCCACGCGCACTCACACATGTGCACTCATTTAACATTTTAAGTAATTCCTTAAACAACACAACAACAGGTCACCATCGTCATTGCCATTGCCTGCAAAAGTCCTTGCAGTCGTCGTTCTGCTTCTCCTTCGATTCGAGGAACTGTAACTGACGCTGAGTGGCAGGCATACACACATACACACACACATATCCACTCCCTCACACACACACACATGCAAATTGAATTTAATGTCTTGGTGAAGAAAAAACGTCGCGATGTTGCAAGAAATGCGACGCACAAATAAATATACAGAAGTACATAAATTTAAATTATTTTTTCGCGGTTTCATTTGGTTGCCCGCCTGCGTTTTTATTTATGCTTTTTATTTTATTATGCCTGTTGCCCATCGTTGATCCTTGTGCTCCTTTGGCCGGTGCCCCTCCCTCCATTTTGTTTGCTCCTTCGCCTCGTCATGCAATTTAACATTTTCGAGGCCATGCGTTAAGAAACAGCAACAGTAAATGTATCTGTATCTGCAACTGTATCTGTAGCTATATCTGGGCTTGTCTTTTAGCCAACTATGCGACCACATCTACAAATACACACACACACACACACACACGCACACGCACACACACAGTTCACAGTCTGTGCATAAAGCATGTTAACTGGGATTTGACAGCTCGTAAATAATATTTCGCTTGTTTGTTGCGTTGCTCTTCGAGAGCAACGACTTACACAAGGACATCAGCAAACTGTGGGGTCAACAGCATGTAAAACTACACTCGGCTCTATATTCACTTTGACCTGCAGTTCAACTGCAGTGTGTTATTTTCTTAATTTCATTTTTATTTATTTATTCAAAATGGACTAAAAGCAGTCGATAAATATAGTATAGCATAAAAGATCAGATTGTTATTTACATTTTTATATTTAAGACTGAAATGATTAACACAATTTTAGAGTCTGATAAAATTCATCATATTATAACTGAGTGGGAATTGAAGCGGATCAACCCAATTATATCAAAATAATCTAATTAAAATACATCACATCAGATCTTTGATTGATTTTATTCTAAATAAATAAATAAAATAATTTCACAAGTTCACTCATTTAGCCCACTGTGCACAGCACACACACATTGCCCTCCCTCCACACACCTGACACTCAAAACCAAGAAACGCATTTCATTTTTTTAAATTTTTTTATTTTCTTGGTTCTTGTTTAAGAATCTTTTTACATGACACATGCGAGTTCTGTAGAAGGAGAAGTTGTTGTTGTTGTTGTTGGTGGTGTTGTTGTTGCTGGTTCTTTTGCTGTGGATGCCACGACATGTGCCTTGGCTTGTGGCGCGCTTCTTTCAGCCGGTCGCATCATCATTGGAAAAGCACTTGGCTGAGGGAGCGAAGCATTGAGCTCAGATAATGGTGTGCTGCTTATTAAATTTTCATAAGGATGGCGCATGGGGATCTCATTTGGTCCTGCTTAAGCGGAAGTGGATTAAAATTAAAGCACAGAGGCAGCGAAGAAGAGACTGAGAAAGTAGGAGACAACTTCAAACGGCGCTTTAATTGCAGCTAACGAAATGGCCTGAAAACTGGCCGAAAATTCGATTGGTGAAACTGAATTAAAACGCGGCTAAAAACAAAAGGACGACGACGAAAACCGTAAAATGTACGAAATACGGCTCAAATGGAAAATGTGAAACCACAAAAGAGAGATTGCCAGACGGACGGACAGACAGTGAGACATACAGATACGGAGTCTAAAACCCGCAGACGCGCTCAAGTGGAACAAGATGGCGATGTGAAGATATCTAAGGTCGTCACTGGCGTTGCAGGTGTGTGTGTGTGTGTGTGTGAGTGTGGCAGTGTGGCAAGTATGGCAGGGGCGTGGCCGCTGGCAATCTGACATGCGGCAGCTTGAGCTTGTGCAATGTAAACGAAACGTAGACGATAAAAATAATACGAGAGGCAATTTCGATTTATTGACAGGTGCTCGACTTTATTGAAACGTTTAACTTGAAAGCACAAACGAGCTGTACACACACACACACATACCCTACATACACACTAATACAATCGCAGGTTGTCGGTGTGTGCGACATATGCAAAATTGTGCAAAACGATAAAAATTATGTGAATCTGTTATGATTTATCGCATCGAATGGGCGTTTTGGCTTTCATGTTTCATGGGCGTGGCCCCAATATTTTATGGCCTGTTTGCCTGACTAAGCAGGAAGTGCACGCTTTATTTTCGGCTAAATTTAATTACAATTTTAGCTCACGCATCCTGTCGGCTTGAGGATACGCACTATTTGTCAGTTGGACCGGCAGTCCAAAAATGGCACAGAACGTACGTGCATTTCATTTCTATTTAATATCAGGTGGCACGTGCGTCAGAGCCACATCATCAGGCTGGTTGTAATAGTTGTTGGATTGCCTTTATCAATGCCCGGGCATTATTGAATAATGAAAATTGAATAGTCCTAATTCGGAGCGTTGACAAGGACATTGCAATTTCTAGAGTAGAAATAGGAGCAGGTGAGCCATATGTGAGAGCCACGTGTCATGGCATATGAAAAACACATAGACACACACACTCATATACAGGTTTACAAGTGTACACTCCTCACACACATCCACTCAATTGTGGTTTTCCTTTTGTCGCTTCCGTTTCCGCATAATTTTTGCAAACGGAAGACTTGAGAGCGTTGCGCTAACAAAACATTTGTTAAAACGGAAGACGACAAACGCAGACAAAGCACAGCCCAAAAGAAAGAGAGCAAAAGACACACAGAGAGAAAGAGAGAGAGGGCGAAAGTTACAGTAGGTTGACTGTAAGAGATGTACACTAATTCCGCTTTTAAGCTTACATAATTTTCTACCTTCAACAACCTTGGACCCATGGCCCGCACACCTGTCCACCTGTCCCAATGCGGGCACGTACGAGCACCAAAAAATGCGAACAGACTCCCCTCAACCCATAGCCACTGCCACTGCCACTTCCCTTTCCCTTCCCTTCCAGTCGGCTGAAGAAAAGGTTGCATGTGATTTGTGTCAGCAGACGAGGCGAGCTATAGCCGTGCGTCAGGATGTGCCGCAGACTATATATTATGGCGCCAGGCGACAGTTACAACAATAAAACATTACGGATGTCTTGTCGCTCGTCTTTGGTCTGGAGCCTGAGACTGAGCTCCACTCCAGGTCCCAGTCCCAGGCCCAGCCATAGCCATAGCCAAGGGCTGAGGCAGGTAATGAACGATGCCAGGCATTTTCTTGTTATTTTTTCATGCCAGGCGCGCGGAATTATCCTTGTAGTTAATGCGAGTCGACCGTAGCATCATTTCGCAAGCCTTTTTGCAGGCAACGCACGCAGCGCACAGTGGCACCAAACTACAGAAAAATTGTAAACAACAACCATATTAACATTCGTTTAATATGTCTCGAAAGAAATTCGTGCTGTTAATATCATTTAAATGTTTTAGCTATTTATTTATTTATTTTATTAATTTTTTTACTTATTTGTTCATTACATCTGTCATTATGAAATAAATGTATATTGGTTTAAAATTATTATTATAAACTTTACAATGACATGTTTTTATTTTTCCTGAATTATTATTATTATTAAAGAATTTTGATGTAAATTATTTTTATATATTTTTTTTTTCGGCAACTTTATTTTTTGAATCGTTTTTGCCACAGTGTGACATGCTTTTTGATATGCTGCTACCCTGGGCAACCACACACAAAGATAAGTAATGTCTTTTGTCCTTTTGGCTTCGCTCGGCGGTTGACTTGCAAATAGCGCGTTACGCATACGCAGCGTGAGCCTTCGCCTGGCGACTTTCAGACTTCAGACTTACAGCAAAGGAAGTGACAATGACAATGCATTTAAAATTCATTAATTGAGCACATTTTCAACGTAAAGTTGTATGTGAAGAAAGTGCCACCTTTTGTCTGTAATTTTTTGGTGGCCAAGCCAAAAATTGCAGCTCAGTTTGGGATTTCAATTAATTTGAAATGCAGTCTGTCGTGCAATAAGTTGAAGTTGACTTTCACGCTGCATAAATTAATTGAATGTTCAGGCAGCAGACTGTCTGCTTTTGTGTCTAGCCAGAAGTTTAAAGCCTGCGGCAAGCCGCACTATCAAAAACTTGTAACCCGCTTATATGCCACATGCCACATGCCACATGCCGCATGCCACATGCTTGGTCCAAGTTTCTGCAGCGTTCTCAAATGCATATTTCATGGGCTTTTCTCCTACTCAATCTTGGCGCAAAGTGCAGAGAGTGCGTCGTCTGCCTTGCAATCGAATTAAAATTTATGACAAAACCATTAACAAAGTTGGTCCCACAACATTGGCAGCCAGTCAAGCAGCCAGTGTCTGATAGAGTCCGCCCAACGCCTAACGAGGTCACATGCAAAACTTTGCCCTCTTTTTATGAATCTACAGATCTCGACAGACTCAAGACTGTAACACTAAACTGTAACTGAAACGGAGACGGAGACTGAGACCCTCAAGTCGATGTGCGTGCGTTCTAAGGGCGCCTGCAGCTTTTGCAGCCTTCGAGAACTTTTACAAATAAATCGATGGTCGCAACGATTTAAACGTCAACTGCAATTAGCTTTGCAACATAAAATTGTAGGTACTGCGGTTTATTCTTTTCAAGAAAGAAAAACTTATCTAGTTACACGCAAAGTTCGCCCTACGAGAAAATATTCACAGCTTGATTGAGAATCAATTGACTGTCGATTGTATTGCAACGATCGGAAAGTAGAGGAAAATATCTCAGGACGAGTCTGTCCCAGGGTCTCAGTGTCCAACTGTCTCTATTTTACTGTCTCTGAAGCTTTCAAGTATGCCATAAATGTTGAATAGTTTTAATACTCAATGTTCTATTCGCGCATACCGCAAATGTCACGGAGGGGAAGGGGAATCAAATGGGGTACAATGGCCAGGCTGAAGACTGAAGGCTGAAGGCCAAAAGCAAACTGGTCGCGTGTGCCGGCATCTTAGACATCTTCGAATCGAATCGAGTTGGGAGTTGGAATTGCGTGGGCCTCTGTCGTCTGGTCGTTGCGATAAAATGCTTCAATGTTCTCTTTATTGGCTGAGCGTGAGGAATTTTTATATTAATTTATTGCTGTGACTCGTTGAACGTGCCACGCAGGAAAGTCCAGATCATTGGGGCAAGGGGTGCACGAAGGGGACAGGGGGCAAGAGGGGCAAGGGGAAACGCAATCGGCTCTGGCTTTTAAATTATGAATTGAATTGGCAGCGGGAACTTGGCCTGGCCAGGTTCGTCCGATTCCTTTGCGGCTGCTTCCTGTGCGAAAGTTGCAAAAGCGTTGAAATTATTTTCCTTTTTTTTCATTTTCATTTTCAATTTCATTTTTATTATTTTATTTTTGTGTGATTTTCTGTTGCGTTTGGCGGATTCGGTTTTAATGGCTTTTTAAATGCCAACTGATAAATGGCCAGCTGAATGACAAATGAGATTTCCGCTGTAAAGTGTTGCCAGGCGAAAGTTGCTGCCACTGCCACTGAATGTTGCAACAACGTAGCTCTTTTTTTTTTACTTTTTACAACGCATTATTAACTTGTATGCCAAGCAGCTCATTAATAATTTCAAGCATAAAGCGAAAACATATTTAACTCTGAAATTGAAATAACTCCACGTGCACAAGAGAAACTACAAATGCCAAAAAATAAGAGAACATTTTCATAAAGTGCATTAAAAATTGAGGTAAAAGGATTGTAACAGGTAACAGGTAACAGGTATTGTAGCTATGCTAACCACATGTTAAGGCTAACAATATGCTGTGCCAACTACTTGGATGGCAGCATTGCGCATACGCCCTGTGGCCCATATACAAGTAACTCAGTCCCAACGGTGGCGCAACCGTTTGCCATCAAAATTAAATGGCATTTGTTTCCGACCGGGCCAACTAACAAGCAAATGCTACCGAAAACCAGTCGGGCAACCAAGTCAGTCAGTCAGACAGACAGTTAGACAGTCAGGACATACACACATTCCCCTTTTCCCATTCACTTAGCTGCTTTTCATTCCCAGCGGCCCTTTGGCTACTGGAGCTGCCAGTTGCCTTTGGCGTCGTCTTGATGTAAACAGTTGCTGCCAGACAGACAGAGAGAGAGACAGACAGAGAGACAGACAGTCAGGAAGACAGTCAGACAGACGCAACCCAACTTTTCGCGTAATTTCACGTATTTTGTGCAAATACTCTCAAATATGCCACAACAACAACAACAACAACAATAATTCTGGGCAAACAAAAACAAACAGCAAATAAAAATGTTGTTGCCTGACAAGTTGCCATTGTCATTGTTGTATAAGCTGCTGTTGTTGTTGTTTTTGCAGTGTTAGATTGTTGGACTGAGTCTGCGGACTGTTTGTCAGTTTTTACGAAAAATTAAATTTTATTTATTCATACATTATTTTATTTTATTAATGCTTCTGCTGGGCAATTTGCAAATCAAGCGTGTCACACACTCCACAAACAGAATTCAAGATATGCCCAGGAATTTGATACACAAAATTAATGTACAATTTGTAAAAATAAAACAAGGGATTATAAATATTTTGCTAAGAATACCAATAAGTAAATTGTTGAAATAATATTGATTATATGACAGAGCTTTTAAACTAATTGGGTCAGCAGGCAGGAGGACAAAGCACTTCCGTTCGTTTCATTTTATATTCGCCTCGTTTCGTACGTTTGGCTTGACTTGGCTCAAAGCAAACAGCAAATTGTTGTGCGATATGGCAAAAAGCGCAACTTCATGCGTATTTGTTTGGCCCTCAGCATTGTCCTTCAAGACAGTGGAGTACGTTAACTTGGATTGGACAAACAAACAATGATGCAGCACTTTAACCCCAACCCAAAAGCAGATAGACAGACAGACAGTAGAGTCAACATTGAAGAGGAGTCCTGATTTAATATTGATAACCTGCCAAGGACATTTCGCAAGGTTTTCAAACATTCGATATTAAAAATGAGTGAGCGTGATCTATTTTTAAAAATATTGCGCATAGGTTTCAAATAAATACTATAAATACTATAGAGTATTCCTAGAAGTTAAACGTTTGTCGCAGCAATAAAATAGAAAACTAGAGAATTCTAAAACTGAAATTGTTGGCAAAGAGTTTTTGAAGTTATTGCTGTTGGATGGTCTCTAAGCTGAAAGTGATTTGCCGTAACGATTGTGGCTCTCAATTTACTCGTAAAATTGTTGACAGCACAAGAAAAAAAAAGAAACAATAGAAAAAAACTGTAGCATAAATCCAGGCGTTGTGGCGCAAGCTTAAACTGATTTTTATGCCAAGACAAAGGGACAACGGGACAACAGGATAACTGGACAGGGCAGCAACAATAGTGCGTAAAGCAGGGGCAAATTGTCTATTTAGAAAAAGGGATACAAGGTCAGCAGCGCATGTCCTGCGGGTATCAGCAACAACAACTATAACAACAAGTCGTCGAAGCTTGTGAGCTGACTTAACGACCCTCAACATTTTATAGTCTATAGACAAAGTCTGAATAATTTATGCGCCATAAAAACGAAATCGAATTGCAGACGCTGCTTTCGGTCCGCTTTTTAAAGGAGTCATCAGGAGGCAATTTATTGCGACTTGACCGCTTCAGGGCCAACAGGACAGCAGGACATATGTGTGTAGTATGCTCTCTTTAACTGTTTGTCTGTGTGTGTGTTTATTATTTCGGCCAGGTAACCAAATAACACTCGACGCTCATTTTATGCAAATTAGTTTCAAATAATATCAACAACAACATCAGCAACAAGGACAACGACAACGACAAGGCCAAAGTTGTTACATAAATTTTGTCACTGCTGAAAAATAAATTAAATTAAATGAAGTTGAAAAGTGCCAGCATACTCTTTTCCCCTCTCTCTCTCTCACGCTGACATTGTGATAAATTTCATTACTGGCACATGACCCAAAAATATTTGTTTATTGCCAGAAAATGTATGGAAAATAGCTTAAAATGATACGCGGCCAACCCCAAAAATGCAATGAAAATATTTGCACTGCAATTTCATAATCAAATTTAATGTTGCAAATTTTAACAAAAGCGTCGCCAAGTTGCAGCTGCGACAATGTTGTGATTTAGCTTATTATTTAAAACTCTTAGCTGCCGCTTTCTGTGGCACAATTACGAGTAGAATTTCTCTTTCTCTCTGTCTCTGCTGTCAAAAATATGATTCTGATTGAAATTGAAACGATGCGACGCTCGGCTCGGAATGGAATTTAATTGAAAGATAGTTTTCCGATAGGAAGGCACATGAAATTGCAAAAATCTCGCGGCGCATTACGTGATCTCGTTTCGCAATGCGTTCGTTGCCTTGTTGGCTGCATCTATGTAGACCAGACCAAGTCAAGACTTGGTAGCAGTCGTACAACCAAAAGGTGACGTGACTCGACTTGAACGTGCGCCCCATTAGTGACATCTACTACAAAGGGGGGATTATGGTTGGGGGTGGGAAAGGGAAACTGCGGGGTTGCAACGTAAACATGATCATCATGCATGCTGCATGCAGCCATTCACGTTGCCGCATGAAAAGTGGAAAATCGGGTTAACAGTGCCAAAAACGCAGACAATGGCAAACACAACAGCAACAACAGCAGCAGCAGCAACTACAACAATAGCAGCAACTTCAATAAATCAGCAACAAAGCATTCCCCCAATTTCCAACAACTTTTCCCATCGTCTGCGTGGCATGCCGCAAAACGAAGCGCGCAGTTCGCTTTTACCCCGAAAAATAGATTTAAAATTTATAAATTATGAGCATTTGTTGCAGCAAATTGAAATGTTACGTTGCCCGCGTGTTGATATATCTGCAATATAGAAAGGGCTGCTCCAGGCACGGCTTTAACTGCAGGTTAAACTCCACAATAGACTTATCATTTATCGATTGGAGTGTGTGTTACTTATACATAGAAATGCTGCTAATAGAGCACTCAGCTTGACTGAATAAACTGGGTTTAATGTGAGCTGGAAGTTATAGTTCTATGAGAGTCTAGTGCTTGATAAAATTATTATTTAATATGAACTATGCACAAACTCTTTACATTTATAAAAATGTAAAGAATAATTTAAATATATAATCAAAGATGAACTTTCCTAATTTCCTCTAGAAAGCCTTAATTATTTAATTATCTTGCAGTTCTTTTACAAAAATTACAAAAATGAATCAAAAATTATTAATAAAGCTCTTCAATAAAATTCCACAATTTTATTCTAATATTTTTTAATTTTCTCAACATAATTTGTATTATAATACTTTCTAGTTTTCTTAACATCATTTCTTAATTGAAACATAAGGGAGTTTATGTTTCTATTTCTTAGCTTCTGCCTCAACACATAAATTAGACAATTTAACTTATTGAAAACTCTTCAACTTCACAGCTTGGAAACCTTTAAGGCAATTTCTTAACCCTTTACAAAGACTTTAATTTGCGGTTAAAAGCCTTCAATGGCAAGCAACTTGGTCAAATGGCTGTCACCTTAAAACTGTGTTGACAATTCCATTTGCTGTTTAAATTTTCTAGTTTCCCCGCGGAGTTGCATAAATCATAACTGCAAAACTTGAAAATGCAACAGAAAATGGAAAAACAAAATTGAGTCGCCATTCGCTTAGCCATTTGGCACACTTTATGGCAATGGCAAACCGACAATCCACTGTCGTATATCAAAAACCAATGTGAAATGCGGTGGGCAAAAGCATCATAAAATACAGATAACGGCAATCAAATTTACTCAGCAGGGGGGGATTAGTTCGAAGGGGTTGTGAAATATTTAAATTTTTTTCCGCAAATATTGCACAATTAATTAACCAAAAAAATATATTAAAGCCACTTGACCATTTCTCTTTCTCTTTGCTTTTCAGGTGCGTGCGAAGAACTCTTCACAGGAATCGTTTAAGCCCATGTAAGAATTTGGTATTTCATTTGAACTAATTAATTTTTTAAGCAAGCAAAAAAGGGAAAAATTGAACATTTTGCCCCTTGTAGTAGTCGTATTTATGCTAATCAAACAGAATCCTGACCTCAGGCAGAATGTGTTCCAGAAATCAGCAAGACAAACAACAAATGGAGACCAGCAGCAACAATAACAACAACTTTCAAGACACAAATCGAGCCACGTACTTAGTGTAAAACCTCAGACTAGGCCCAGCTAAGGGCCAAGGGGGGTGTGGCCAACCCGACGGGGGGGAGGAACGGCCCAAAAGATGTTGCTGCCGTTGTTTATAAAAATAATTAAGAAATATTTTCATGTTTTATAACTTTTGCGCATGAAGCGCAAAACTTTTTAAATAGACAAACTTTTGTTGCCGCTGCTTGTTTACTTATAAAATGTTTTTTGCTCAACCCCCAACAAGCAACCCATCCCCGATCCCCCCTGATATCATACCTCTCTCTCTCTTAGCCATATCTTTGGCTGGATACATTTGGAAAATCTCGAAACAGCTAACAACATACTTCATTATAATATTTTCACTTTTAACTTGGCAGCAAGTGTTTTGTCGTCCCTCCCTTTACTCTGCCCCCTTTCCAGTCATTGCTCTGGCTCTGCCCCTTATTATTGTTCTTGTTATTGTTATCCGCTGCTTGCGTCGCAGTCAACGTCGACGTCGACGTCCGAGATGAGTGTTCCCTTGACAAAATGTCTAATTTCCGTGCAGGAAAGCAAGAAATTACTTTATGGTTTGTTAATAGCGGGCGGCCTTTTCAAAGCGGTCGGCTTTTGTTGTATCCGTCGCCATTGTTTCCGCTTCTTCTGCTTCTGCTACTCCCCCATCATCTTGTTCTTCTTCTAGCCATTTGCCTTGTTGTTGTCTAAAACGCAGCTTAAATGTTGTGACATATTTTGTGAAGCGGCTTTTTGCTTGGGCTTCTTCCTGGCAGCTTGCGGCCAAAAGCGCCGCCGCTTTTGGGCCTCACGTGAGAGCCATTTGCCTATTGCGCCACGTTTAATGGAAATTTAAACGGTAACAATTACACTTGGGCCAAGTTATTGTAATACGCCAACAACACTGTCCATCCCCCTTGCCCACATTCAGCTGTCAAGTCAATGAAACTTTCGCAGCTCTATTGAAATATTTGGGTATGTTGGCGACACCTGCTGCCTGCCACAATTTGATAGTAGGTGAGGGGAGAAGAGAGGGGGGAAGAACCTGCTGATCGTAACACGTGCCACAGCAGCGGAAGTGGGTGCAAAAGTTTTGAATGAAGTTAAGCACTGGCCATGAAGCCCCAAACTGAGACCCCAAGGCATCTCAAGAATTTCATCATGTTTTACATTTTTCTTAATTTTTTCTTTTTGTTGCTGTTGTTGTTGGTACTGAAATTGGCAGGAGGTGAAACGCATTTACCTGAGCATTTACCTATGTCTATGGCATATTCATTTATGCCCCGGGCCATTCATTTTTGGTCCATATAATGTATGTACGAGCATCGATGACTGTTGGCACTTGGCAACTTCATGTTACCAACAAATTTGCATATGCCTCAGAGAAGATTACAGTTCGCTTTAGGTGTATTTGGATATAGGACATTGTCGGCAAACGGAAGTGGCAAAGGAAAGGACATTAAAGCAGGAGTGTGTGTGTGTATCTATGAGAGATAAGATGTTTTAAATATGGATATAAATAAGTATCTTTTAGTCAAACTGTCAAGGCACTTCAGATATTTGTATTTATTTATTTGTTTCCTAAAATCACTAGACATTAGATTATATTACAAGAGTTTAAAAAATTAAAATTAATGGTATCAAAAGAAATCCATTTATTAATTTTTTCATCAATATATTTTCTATATTTCACAAATAATTGAAAAAAATGTTTTTGATAATTCTAAATAAACTATTTCTATATTTGTGTTAGATAATGAGAAACTTTTTCATTTCCCTCAGAAAAATCATTTAAATTTATAATCTTTTGTATTGCAGCAATCCGCACAATTTATTTGCATTTGAAATACAATTTCTTGGGGGCAGCTTATTAAGCCGACATCAGCTTATCCACCCCCGCACAGACCCCTTTCCCCTTCACAGTTTTCCTCAACTCTTCCGCCCCTTCAATTATAGCCCCTTACTTTGTTTAAATGGGTTCTATTTTTTTGTGTGCTGTGTTTCTATCTCTCTATCTTGAGGCTTACGTTGTCTGCGAATGTTTGTGGCCTGCATATTTCGCCTTTAACGTATAGCTAAACTCGCACAACTTTGCCAGTTTTCCCACACACACTCGTACACACTATATAGAAATTTTCCTGCTCGGCAAAGGCATTTTCCGGAGCCTAATGCAGCCCGTTTTTTGCCCTTTTCTGTTCGCTGTTCACTCGCATTGTTTTGTTTGTTTGTGTGTTTTGCATTTGTCCTCCTTTGGCAGCCAGTAAAAGTAACAACAACAGCAACAACAACGACAACAACCAGTGAAACAGCAACAACAACTACAGTGGCAACAACTAGAACAACGCTCGCCAGAGAAACTAATTTCTTGCCATTTTGTGCCTTTTTGTGTTGTTTTCGTGTGTAGCTCGCGGCAGTTAAGTTTTTCCCAGCTATTGTTGTTGTTGCTGCTGTTGTTGACGTTGTTTTACGGTCTTTTTCTTGCAGTTTTGTAATGTTACGCATTTACTAGCTAATGTTGTTGTTGTTCAAGTTGTTGTTGCCTGGCTTGTTAGCATGCCACAGCTGAAATGGCATTTCCTGTTGTTGTCCTCTTTCAGGCGAAAGTCCGCCGGCTAAGATATTCAAATTATTATACGGCGTAGACAGAGTGAATTTGATTGGGAAATTAAGTAAATGCTGCCCCTCAGGCATTTGATAAGTTCCCTTAATATTCCATGCCCCCAACCCCCCATCTGCCTTCAATATTAAAGTTGAGAATATGTTGCATGCAACTGATTTTCAACTGATTTTCTTGTTAATTAGTTGCAGTCTGTTTGTGCTGTGTAATTTATGTAGCTGCCCCATCTGCTGCCGCACAGTTCACAGAAGCATGCAACATGGCCCTGACCGATGTCTGACTCTCTCTCTCTCCCCCTCTCTCTCTTACTCTTGCTTGTGTCCTGGCACTCACTGAATGTTCAATACGAGTACTCGTATAATTCACATTCAATTGCTGTATGGCAACTTGTGGCTGCTGCTTCGGGGCATGCCACATGTGTGCCGCATCCCAGGCATCACGCTGATGGACTCGACTCAGCTCAACTCGACTCGACTCTACAGTACATGTCCATGCACGCACCCACATTGCCAGAGGGGGCAGTTGCGGAGTGTGGGGCATGGGGAGTGAGGCATACAACCCCTTGTCAGCATTGCCACTGACGATGAATGCTGCTGCAGAAAGCTGCCGCAAACAAAACATTCATCAAAATTTTATACACTCAACATGTGCCTGCCTCGTTGCACTTCTCCCCTACCCCTGCCTCTGCCCCTTATCCCCCTCGTCCTGCCCCGAACTGAGTTGATTTTGATTTTGATTTGTTTGTGTTTGTGTTTTTGGCTGTGCCTTCGATTTGAATGTTCTTTGAAAAATCACAACTAATTAACTTTGCCCATGGCTCCAACAAAATTATGATGGGGAAGGCAGGAACAAGAACAAGAACTAATGCTGCCAGCCAGATGTGTTGCATTGTTGCATGCCACACGTGTTTATAAATAGACAACATTGCTACCTAAAACATTTCCGGCAGTTAATGTATAGTTTATGGCCAAATGAGCCCGAACGAACAGCAGCAGGAGAATGAGAAGGAGGATGAGAAGGAGGAGTTAATCAAGGTGTTGCATGTGCCACAAACTGAGGTCAAAGGCAGTCGCCGTAAACTGTTCAACGAAAATCCCCAATGTCAAAGCAAACAGTTCTCAGAGGCGTAAATAAATACATTTCTGTATATAGTACAAACAAATATTGTATGGATATTTGAAAGTTTACCCTTGTTCTTAAAACCAGACAGACGCCTCGAGGGCTCGAAAATGTATTTCAAAAATTGCTTTGTCCTTTTGCAACATTTTTTTGGGGCAACATCTTTTGGCCTGCAGCTAATGTTGAACAGATGAGAACTGAACCGAACAAAGGAGTCACATTTGCAGATGCCGCACAGAAACAGAGATTTTGGTGGTGTCTTAATTTTAATATTTTTAGACCCCGTACTTTAAAAAAGTATAGGGGTCTATTAACTTTGTCACAAAAAAAAATGTGCGTAACAGGCAGAAGGAGGCGTGGCAGACCCCATAAAGTATATATATTCTTGATCAGCATCAACAGCCGAGTTGATATAGCCATGTCTGTCTGTCCGTCTGTCCGTCTGTCCGTCTGTCTGTCTGTCTGTCCGTCTGTAAGAGCGCCTAGATCTCAGAGACTATAAAAGCTAGAGACTCCAAACTTGGTATGTAGGTGCGTCTATATTGTAAGCAGATCGAGTTTGTTTTAGATTTTGGCCACGCCCCCTTAAACGCCCACAAATTAGAAAATCTTAATTATAAGGACAATTTAAAAGATACACATTCCTTATTAAGCATAGACGAAGATAATATTATTCTCCATATTTGCTGTGAGTTTCATCGCAATCGGATAATAAACAGCCAAGATATTAAGAAACTAAATTATCCTATATTTGCCATTTCTTATCAGCAACAATAACAACAGCAACAATCACAACTAGATAACAATTACATTTGAATTACAGTCCAGTAACAATAAAATCTATAACAAGATGATTGTTTCCAAACCGAGCCTGTGGCGCAATGCGTAGGGCGTCGTCTTCAGTTGTGTTTAAAGTCCCTGGTTCGAATTCACGCACATCCAAATTTTTTTTGTGTTTAATATTTGTTTTTAATATTTCTTTTTCTTTTTTTTGTTGTTGTGTTATAATGGTATTTTAAAAAAATTTGGTATTTACATACATTAAAAATTTTAGTAAAATGTATTTGTCTAATAAAATTATTTGTTAGCAGATAATCAGCAATGGTTTTTATAAATGTTATTCAAATTTAAAAGGATGTTGCAGAAATCAATCATATCTTAACACATTTGTGCTTTGCAACAATGTGGGTGTGGCCTAGAGGTCTAAGTTTCGGATACATGAGTTGGGAGTCGTGGGTTCAACTCGCTCCCAGCAAAAATAGATTTATTTTATTTAAAAATATTTTTTATTATCTGTTAAAGTTATACTGACATATTATATTGATTTTATATCAACATTAATTCCAAACAAATGTAATTTTGTTTGCTGCAGTCAAATATATTATTTTATGAAACATTGTAGCTAACATTCATAGCTACAAATTTCATCTGTTTGGCGCGTGCCCGCATATGTAGGTGTGTGCACTTCACAGATTTACATATAATTAACATGCCTATGTTAAGCTAGAAACTTCTTTTGTAATGGCCTCCCCGTGGTGTTCCCTGGGTTTTGATAAAATTTTCTTTATCGAAAGCTAATTCGAGCGGCGACAAATTTTTATTATATGCAAAAGAATCTAAGTTTATTATAAAGATTATTTAAGTTTCTATAATAAGTACGGGGTCTCCTACTGTCGAGTGCGCTCGACTGTAGCCCCGCCGACTAGTTTTATTTGCAGTCAAGTCGAAGACTTAAGAACTTTTCTTTAATTGGCACAACTCAAATGTCAAAGTTCACAGAGCGAGAGAGAGAAAAAAACAATAGAAAATAATAAAAGAAATTGAGTAATTTCTGCATTTGCCGGCTGCGGCTGTTGATTGTTTCCCGGCGGCTGCATCTATTGTGCTGCAAGTTCTAAAGGAATGTCGATGAGCGGAGTAAATTCTTGGCGAAACTTTTTCATCATCATCATGAACAGTGACAGGCAAAGTGAGCTAGAGAAAGAGAGAGAGGGAGAGAAGAGAAGAGAGGCTTAGCTGGAGGCAGGTGATGTTGCTGCTGCCACTGCTGCATACACAATGAAAGTATTTATTAAAACAAACTTGACTCCGAGTCTGTCTTACTCTTTCTCTCTCTCGCTATTTCTCTCTATCTCTTACACTCAGAGAAAAAATCAAGTTTTCCGTATCTAAGCAGGGAATATTCTAGTACAAACAATCTAAAAATCTGACTAAGTTCGGAATTTCCAAAACCGAGTACAATAATTTTATTTGAATTTTTCGCTTTTCACAATTCCGGCAATCTTAGAATACGATTTTTATGGGCTACTTTTAGTACGTTTAGGGATTAATTCAAGTCTACAAAAGATCGAACCATACCAGAAAATTTTTACATTTAAAAAAGTTAAGTTAATATAAATTTTAAAACATATAATTAAGTAATTAAACCAAATTTAATATATATTTTCACTAAGTTTTATTAAGATCGGAATATTATATCATAAAGCCGTCATTGGAACGGTCTTTCGGAATTTTAGATTAAAGCCGTTTCATACTTATTTCAAGAATAATAGTACACAGCAAAAAATTTAAAATTGTAAAAACAAATCGATGCAAATTTAAGTGCTTTATTTTAGTGTGGCATATTTTCGCTGAGTGTACGCTTAGCGCGCTTCAATGCTTTTGCATCTGGTGGATTGGTGGGCAAAGTTTGTCGCTTGCCGCCCAGGCGCATAAATGTCACTTACGCGCTCCTTGACGCACGCCATGCGGCAAGTGCAAGTTGCAAGCCATTGTTGCACCCACCAAGCAAATTGCGAAAGTGACAATTTCGACAGCCGCACACAGATAACACTCAAGCAGCAGTTGTCGTTGCACTGGCAGTTGCAGGACTTTCGTCTGAGCTCGGCAGGACTCGACAGGACTCCAATGGACGGAGTCAGCCAAAGTGTAAGTGCAAATTCAGTTTGGTTTAATTTCGACAGTCTGTGGTCGCTGTTGCAAGCAGCGCTGCCACTGACCAAAACTGCTGTCAACATTGCCACCTTCCACTTGCCACTTGCCTGTGTCTGTGTGTGTGTGCTCTGCCTGCGTCGACGTCGACGTCAGCGTCAGCTGCGATCTTTATTAAGTTTTCGCTTACTTTTCGCCGAGTGCGACAGAAAGTTTACCCTCACAAGTTTTCCCTTCAAACAATTTTCTCTTGTTTTTCTACATTTCGGCTTTTGTTTTCTGGTTAAGATTTCACTTGCTGTTTTGGCCACATTCCCTGCCCCTTTCCTTTCCTTTCCCCTCTCACACAATCAGACAGCCAGACAGTCTGACAGCCAGACTGAATCTCAGTCGAATCTCGAAAAACTTTTTCTCTCTGGCCAAACGAGTCCTCAGCAAATTTGTTGTCTATAGTTTTTTTTTTTTTAAAAAAGAAGGAAAATATTTTACGTGCTGCTGCACAGTGAAGCGAAATCAATAATTTGAAGTGCAGCACAGTCGAACAAAAAGAAAAAATATAAAAATAATTTACGAATATATACAAAAATTTAGTTATATGAAAAAACTTTAAATGAAAAAATCTCAGCAGAAATTGTTCATCTATATTTTAAGGCAAAAAACTATTTGAACTTAATAATGCAGATGGAAGCAAGAGACTTTCCTCTTCAAAATTTGATTAGTTTTTGAAAAGTTATGAAAGTTAAAAGTTGGTCAGATTTTTGACCCAGCAATCTAGTTCATTAACTTAAAAGTTCATTCGTTTTATTGGTTTCTTTTGCCATTTCATTGACTCTCAACCACTGTGCCATATTTGGTTCTGCTTTGTTTGCTGTTGCTGTTGTCGTCGATGGCTGTAACTGGGTTTATTTGTTCTCTGCTACAAATATGCTCGATTGCATTTGAGTTATTGTTGGTGGCACAGTTGACAGGTTCCTCTTGCCACACTAAGAGAGTCCGGATGCTGGACACATTGGTGGCAGCGTTACAAGGATCTTCTGGTTGCTCAGTTGCTCTGGCTCTGTGCATATTCAATATTTTGGTATTTATCTTGTCAGACAATAAAATAAAGCAAAGTACGCACATTCTACAAGGCTATTGAACAAGGATACACATCGAGACACCCACACACATGGTGGATGCAGGAAATAGGTCAGCGGTGTCAAAGTTCTTTGCTGGTGTCGATGTCGGTGTTGGTATCTCGGCAGCTGCTTTCCCTGCATACCGTTTGCAGCATGCCACAGGAATTTGCATGTTCGAATTTTCCTAAGCCGTTGGCCATTGACTACAGACTACGGACTACGGATTTGAGACAACGGACGGATGGAGGTCTTGGCTGTTTAAAGTACACGTAAGCTGCACATATCCTCAACCGTTATCCGGCTGTGGCAAGCAATGTACACTGAAAAAAAACGAATATTCTAAAAATCAACTTTAAGATGCTTGATTTAAGCATGTTTTTTTTAGGTACTTTTCAGGATATCATTGTTAAATTAACAAAATATGTGGATAAAATGGCAACTACTGAGTATTAAAATAGTAAAAAAAAGCATGAAACATTTGATTGTATTGAAAATTAAAATAGTAAAAAAAAAACCTGAAACATTTGATTGTATTGAAAAACTTTTCATAGAGCCCGTATTGTCAAATTTGCGTAGAAGCAATTTAAAAATCGAATTTGAATCAAGTATTTCATACTAGATTTAAAAACTTCCGAAATTACCGAATTTTGACAACCTTTGGATTGATGTTATCCCAGAATTCAGATTTTTTCTTCTTTTTTTTCTGTGTAGCAGGCGTTGAATCTCAGTTTTCAATTCTCAGTTGTTGAGCTGCCTTTGATATATGTGCGAGCATATATAAAACATATCTATATCCGAGTATATATATATCTTTTATTTAATATGATGAAACCAGAGAAAAGCCGACAAACCGTCATCGCTCGCAAGGTGCCGCAGCTGGTGAATCTTTTGCTGGATTCCAAGGAGCATGTGAAGTACGAGGAATGTGTGAAATACGGCATTTACATGTTGGCCAATTACAATAGACCGCCGTGCAGCTCGGAGAGTGTGCTGCGCAACATGGCCGACTTTGTGGAGCGCTTTCAGCTGGAGCAGCTGGATGAGCTGGGCGAAACCGTCAAGATGCTGGGCCAGGTTGTGGTCGACGACAAACACTGCCCGGAGGATCTCAAGTATTCGGTGCTCGAATTTATGCTCTCTGTCAACTTTAAAGCATTTCGCACAGCTCGCATGCATCTCAAGGAGACGATGACACGTCGGAGTAATATTCTAGAGTCGCTAGCCATGGCTTATAAGCAGCGTGAGTTGGCCAAGAACAGCCTAAACAACGGGCCAACCTCGGTAAGACGACCACTTGATCTGGAGATCGAAGTTAGCAGCATTGGCAATAGCTCGCTCTCCGACTCGCTGAATCTATCGCTGGACTTATCGCTGGACTGCAAATCGATAGGCTCCGTGGATTCCCCGACTGAACAGCAACAGGTCCTGTCCGAGGGAGAGGGGCAGGGGCGGCAGGATACTCCGGAGGAACAGGATGCCATTAAGAGCTTCTCGCATGCGCTCATTCAACTGCAACGGGAGTCGAGGGAACAACTCAACCAGGACAACGATTCCGACGCCTCATTCGGACTCAACAAGCCGCATCCTTTCGGCAGCTTTGCCATGTCCTTTGCCCACTATCTGCGTCGCCAGCAGCAGGACGAGGGGGAGGAGGGACAGGGGCAGGGCCAGGAGGAGAGATTCCTGCTGCGTGAGTTGTTGACCATGTTCTTCCAGCCCGACGATTGCCGCCACTTTCAGCTGGTCGATCATCTGATTCAACTGCGTCCGAATGCTGCTTGCCACGAGTTGTTGCCACAGTTTCTCAGGCCGCTGCAGCAGATGCAACTGTTGCAGCTGTTCATCGAGTGCCACGACGACAATCACTCGGAGACCTTGACGAGTCTCACGGCGGCTTTTCGACGGTTGCTTAAACCAGTTGTGGAATCCTTGACGCACTTTGAGCAACGTGTGGCAAGTGGCAAGGAGCAGGCTACTCTGCTCGGTCTGTTGCATGCCACAAAGCAGAGCTTTCAACGGCTGCAGCTGCTGTGGCAATTGGCGGTTGGCAGCAACGTGTTGCAGCCACAAGTTGCCACAGTGCCACATCTACGCAGTCATCGCATAATCAGCCAACTGTTGCAACTGATCACGGATAAATCTGCACTTGGAGGCAGTGCAGCAGCCTTGTTGTTGCACGTGTTGCAAGTGCATTGCCAGTTCCTGGACAGCTGGTGGCAACTAGGCGAATTCCAAGACTGCCTCGATGAGTTTCTGGCCAAGCGACTGGAGGCCAAAGGACGCTCCGAATATGTGATGAGGGAAGTGGAGAAGCTGGAGAATTGTTCTCTCTATCAAATTCTGGAGCAGCACATTAAGTCCGCTGGACTTTCGCTCGCCGTGCTCTACGATTCGAAGCGACTCTCTGACTTTGTGGGCATTCATCATTCGCTGCTGAAGAAGCCGCTGCACTTCACGCTGGTCAAGTGCGTGTTGCACCAACTGCAGACCTACCAGGTGGAGCCGGTGAAGAAGGCTCCTGCTGCGCCCGACATCTTCAAGCAGCTAAAGTCCACGGAGGACGAACAGATGCGTTCCCTCTACTACGCCTACTACAAGGAATCCCTGCCGGACTTTAAGCAGCCCCTCATTTGTGGCATTGATGAGCTGCTCAAGCAATGTCAGAGCTGTGCCAGCTACACGCCGTTCCAGCAGATCATCTGTCGCTGCTTGGAGCGGGTTCTGGAGCCCAGGGTCCTTTTGGTGAATGCCTATGTGCTGCACTTGCTCCGCGTGCAACTACAACTGGACAAAGTCTTGGCTCAACTACGTTCCGTTTACTTGCTACTCAATTTTCGGCTGTTTGGGCAGCAATTCGAATTGGCCTTCGAGCAACTGCAACTTGGTTTAATCCAAGTTGCCATTCAGCAGCTGCAGTGCATCCTCAACAGCCACAATCCTCGACAAGGACATCAATTCCGCGTCTCCCTTCCCAGTGCAGATCTTGGCCAGCTGTCTTTAAATTACAGCTGTGATCCTGCTCTCACCTGCATCATCAGTGAATCCCATTTGAAAGTCTACAACGTTGCCTTTCGTCACCTGTTGCAAGTACATCTGGCCGTGCGCAAGTTGCAACAGCTGCCGGAGCTGGCCTGCAATCCTGTGGCAGTTGCAAGTCTGCTAAGTCTGAAAACAGACCTAGAACTATCCCTGGAGCAGCATCTAAAGACGGAGCAACTGCAGCAGGCCGCTGCTCAATGCGATGACGAGTATCAAAATTGTCTTAACTTGCCGCAGTTGCAACAGCTGCACAATGCATACGTGCAACAAGTGTCGGACATTCTTCAGACAGATATTAACATGAATAGTAATCTCCAGGAGCTGCTCATGTTGGCCACAATTCTGGCCAAGCATTGGCTACGCCTGCAACAAGTCCTGGCCGAGTCCACAAAATGTGGCAAGTTGGATGAGTTTGAGGCACAGTATGCCCAGCTAAGCAAGCGATACTCGTTATCCATCAACAGTCTAAGCGAATCCATGCAGAGTCTTTTGGCCTGGCCAATAGCTGAAGACCAAGTCGACAAATAGATATAAATCGTTCAATTGTTCGTTGCACAGTTACCAATAACAATTTGCTTTTCAATTTGTTTACCAATAACAACAAAATGAAGATGGACAACAACTAAAACAACAACAACGAGAACAGAAATTGGGGCACATGCCGCAAATAAGTTTTGATCAATTTTCCGAGCGCGTCGTTTTGTGCTAAAAAAACCGCAAATTAAATCCTTGTCGGCTGCTGGTTAAATTTATTTGCAACTTCCAACCGTGCAGCGTGCAGCCAAAAGCCGCAAGCGCCACGCCTCTAACGCCCCTAACGCCTCCAATGCATTTCCGATTCGGAGAAAAAATAAAGTGTTCAGCTCGACTAAGAGGTACTCTCTCTCAAAAATTGGCGTCACAATGTCGACTTCTTTATCGTCGACGCAGTTGATTAACAATTTATGAACCTAGCAAAAACAATCAATAACAAATGCTGATATTGTTCTCTTAGCTCAATTGTTTGCAGACTATTGTAGGTAGAGATCAATAAGACACTCTTATACCACTATAAGTAACTGTGCAAGCTTTTAAAGCCTCATAGATTGATGAACTTGTAAAAACCGGTGAATAAGCTTTGCAGATTCTATATTAAAGGTTTTTATATGATTTCTCCAAACTGTTGTCAATATTTTCACAGAACTAATAAACCCATTTTTGTCACACTTTTCCTAATCCCAGGGTATAAACTGTCCACACACACACACGAGAAATTAAAATGGACAGCGCCCCAGAAAAGCCTCGATTGCCAAATCACAGCCAGAAACCAAAATAATTCAACGGATTTTGTGGCAAACAGCAGCGGTTGCTGTACCCAAAAAGTCCTCCCCTTATATTTGCCTGGCTCACACACACACACACACACACACACATTTTGGCCATAAATAGCCAGCGCCTTGTTCGGCTAATAAATACTATTCACAAAAAAAAAATAATAATCTATGTTTCGGCGCTGGCGCCAAGTGTCATAAATTGGCCAACGGCCTCTGTCTCTCTCACGGTTTGTGCCATAATTAAAGTTGAAATTAAAAATATGTAATTTGTGTACAATTTGTAGCAGCACCACCCACCCACACAATGGGTGGTTTCGTCTGGCATTTTTTTGGACTTTTTGTTTTTTACGATTTTATTACGCCTGAGATCGCGTCTGCTTTATGTGTCTGTCTGGGCATCCAGAACGAGAACGAGAACGAGAACCAGAATCAGCTCGTAAAATTCGAGTGAAGTGCGCCATGGCAAATTGTTGAAGCTCTTCAGAGAATCCCCTCCGTGCCGACTCTGACTCTGACTCTGGTCTCCTCTCTTTAGGTTTATGTGTCGGAACTAGACGTTGCTTTTATGCTTTTTATGCGTATGCATTTTTCTCATTAACTCGCGGCCATCTAACAAATAGATAAGCGCCCCGTAGCGCTCGTTAAATATCAAGAATAAAGCTCGACTCTCGACATTCAACTGACAATTCCAAACTGCCAACAAAATGCTGGCTTTAAAATACAACACTGAGATTGCAAAAAGACTTTTATGTTCATTTCCACAGATTGCAGCAAATTCAAGTGAAACATAAAAAAAAATAAAATAAAACAAATGTTAACCACAATTTGTTTTATTCGTTTCATTTGTTTTATTTATTACTGTATACAATTGTCTAGTCAACTTTAATTAAAATCACAGATCTACCTTTATTATATTATTGTTGCCTGCGCAATTTGTTCGTATGTATTTAAATTTTAAAAGTGTTTCACCATTTTGTAAAGTTTTTTATTACACTTTGAATCATTGTGAAAAAGTATTTTATTTATTTTACAATTGGGGTGTTCATTTTACCCTAGCAGCGTTGCAGATTGAAAACGTTGCAAGCTTGCTACGGGAACAGCGCTTTATGTAGAAAGCGTTGCACATAACCACAGTGTGCTGTTTTTTGTTTACATTTTTTTGAATATGTTCAACTCGTTGCACGTAAAGCGCTGTTCCCGTAGCAAGCTTGCAACGTTTTCAATCTGCAACGCTGCTAGGGTAAAATGAACACCCTAAATGCTTTCTTTTCTTTTAATAATAAAAAGTATTTATTTACTCAGCTTAGTCAATAAATTACTTTTAATTTAGTTAAATTATTGATACAGATTCGATCATTTCGATGCGCACTTTTCCCTGAAATTTTCGCATTTTTCAATATTCTGTCTTATTTAAATAAATAATTTATTTGCCAAATTTTTTTCTCTCTTTTCTTTTTTATTTATTTTTTTTTTTAGGCTTTTGGCAAAAAATGCGATTTGTCTGTGATGCGTGAAAATATTTTCATTTACTTTGTAGCCACATTTTAACCACTACAACCGCATTTGGCAAACATTTTAAATACCTTTTACATTTTGGCCATTAGTTTTCATTTGATTGTTTTGTTGTTGCAACATTTTTGTGATTTTTGTGTGTGAAAAACTTAGCCAGAGATTTTCCGTTTGTTCACAGATTTATTTAATTTCATTTCGGGAGTTTGTTTTTTCGTATTTTTACGCCATGGAGTAGGGAGAAGAATCAAACACAGAGCTCTCAGCTCTATGTCAAAATTTCCATTTAGCTTGTTTCAATATTAATTCTCTTTTGTTGCTGTTGTGTATTATAAAAAATTCTAATTACATTTTATATTTATTATTTTATTTAGAGCTGTGGCCCATTGATTACCACCGTGGAATTGAAAAACGCATTTTCCGCACGCTTTTCGCTTTCCCAGCCGATCGGCTGTCGCTTGATTTACTGATTTTTCTCACAGCGCCGCAAAGTAAATAGTAAATAGTAAATATTTACGTTTTCCATCTGGTCTGGCACCTTCGGCTCACACCCAGGAGCCAAGACCACGTCCGTGCATTTCAATAAAACAATCAGCTGTCAAAAAAAATATAAACAGAGAGGGTCGCTTCAGAGATTGAGCCCGGGTTGGCCCTTGCCCGGGGAAGGGGAGGGGTCAGAGGACCACCAAAGTTGATTTGCATGTCATTAACAGGCAGCAGTCAAACGGAATCGCGGCGCATCCCAATCGAATCGTATTCGTATCTATCGCATCGAATTGAATCACATCCAACTGCCGTCTGCTAAAAATAAAAATCTAGAGTTTCCCTCTGTGCCACGTGTGGTGCGGTGGTGCGGTGGTGTGGTGGTGTGGTGGTGCGGGGCAGTGGTGTGTCGTGGTGGTGGCACTGTAAACAAGCCGCCACTAAAAATATCACATGTCCTACAGCATTGAAGTCACTGCGATGTCGCGGTTGGGGTGACAAACTAATTAGTATCTGTGACTCTCTGAGTACAACACTCGCATCTCTTCACAATATTCAATTCAATAGACTCGTGTGTCTATGTTTGTGTCCATGTCTGTGTCTGTGTCTGTGTCTGTGGGAAGTTCTGTAAATATTTGCGTCAATGCTGCATGCCTCATAAACAGCGGCAAGACAAATGTGTGAACAACATTTCAATTGGGTCCCTTTTTGATTATTTTCCCATGAAAATCTTTAAAGTTTCCCCTTTTTATAAGACGAAGTTAATTTATAATGTAAACTAGATCGATTGGAAGGGGTATAGCTAATTATAATGGAATTTGTTTAACATAATTCGATAAAGAAAAATTCAGGAAAAATAGAAAAAATATTAAAATATTGTAATTAGATTTAAAATGTTTGTTTTTAGATATTGTAATATTGTTTAAACAAAGAACTAAAGAGAATTTTTAAAGATTGTTTTAGTTGACAACTACTTTAAATCCTTTATGGTATAGTAAGCTCATGTTAATGAACTTGATAAAAATTTATTGGTCTTAAAATTAAGTCAGTAAGTATTATTTAAATATTTAAAAAATAATTAGTTTTCTTACAAACTGAGCAACTTAATTTTTATAAACAAAAGATTTATTTAAAAGTCAAATAAAAAAATCTACTTGAAACAAAGAACTTTTAAACTTCTTAATGCTGCTTAAAAAGCTATTGAAAATGTCCAAAAGTTGAGTGTGAGATGCTAATAAAAATGGGGCAGGTCTCAACATGGTCATAATCTGTCCATACATTTAGCTCAATCATGACTTTGAATTTTCCCATTTACCTGGGCAGGAGGAATACGAGAAGTATTCTAGGCAAAATCAAAGTCCATTCAATAACACACCTACCCCTCCCCCCTCCCCTCCCCCCTTTAACCCACTAAAACACAACAGGTGCAAGCATTGGAATTTTTGTGCATTTGCTGCCAGTTTTTCGTTTGCATTGCAAATGTAAACAGAGCCGAGATGGAGAAGTATGGCATTCAGCCCCAGAGACAAGTTTGTGAGTATGCTCATACACTCACACTCGTATTATTCACACATTCACATTTGAAAATGCATGTTGTTGCACCAGCTGCAGCTGCAAGTTGTTGCGGCTCTTTTTGGGGGGGCCAAAAGGAGGCATAAAGAGAGGCAGGTTCAAATCCCAACAAAATTATTAATATGACTTTAGGTGCCGAGTTCAGGCGCGGCTCCTGCTGTTCCTATGGATCCTAAAGCTCATTCTGCTCCTGCTGCTGTTGCTGTTGCTGTGGTTGCCAAGACAACAGGCAATGCAGTAGCTGGCATGTTTGTATGTGTGTACACAGTAAAAAATCAGGGATTCCGGTTAATGTTAATGCGGTGTCAGAAGCTCGGCAACTCCGGGCTTTTTTCAACCAAGTGAGAAATACTTGATTTAAGTACGATTTTTCTATTCGTTTTTGTCAAATTTAGTAAAATAAAAAGTTGCATGTTTTTGTTTTATCTATTTTTATGCTGAGTGGTGGCCATTTTGTCCGCAAATTGTGTTAATTTATCAATATTATCTTAAATTCCTATTTCAAAAATATATATTAGAATCAAGACCTTTAAACTTGTATGTTTGAGTAATTTTTTTCTGTGTATGTATGTATATATGTATATCTGCTGGTTGCATTCTCACAGACTCGACTCACAATTGGGCTCATGTCTCTGCCAGCTTTTGGCCAAATTATGCCTACCTCCTGGCAACCACCTTAACGCTTTTAAATAACTACCAGTAAGTGTGTGAGTGTGTGTGTGTGTGTGTGGTGTGTGTGTATGTGTTTGTGTGTTTATGTGTGTTTTGTGCTGCTCGACGAAAAATTATCTGAGCTGGCTGGCAGGCCTGGTTGCCATGTGTATCTGTTGTCTGGTATCTGAATGCGTTCCCCTCCTGCTTCTGTTTCTGTTTCTCCCCCTCTCCACCACCTCACGTTTCGACACTAAATTTTCTGCACATTATTTAGTTGTTAGCCTGTGGCATTGGAAAGGGAGGAGGAGGAGGAGGCGGAGGCAGTTGTGGCATCTTTGTCTGTGCAACGATTCTGTTATCTGTGCTGTGGTCTCGGATTAAGGTTACAAGAACAAACAAACACAACACTGCACAGCAAAGCCCAACAAGCCAGGTTAACCGAATACCTTTTGGCCACGCCCACAGGCAGCAACAGCAACAACAACAACGAGGACGACGACTGTGTTTCAGCTGCATTTTGCCAGTTGGCCTCCGGTCGGGTCAAACTAGGTGTCCTGGGCAGCCCCCCATCCCCTCACCTCACCTCACCTCACCTCACCTCACCTCACCTCACCTCACCTCACCTCACTCCGCCCCTCGCAAGTTTACGCATTGTGCAAAATACTTATTTTTTTCTATGTTTTTTTAGCGCTCTTCACCCTCAACAAGTTTATCGCAGACTCAACTCAACTCCAACTCTAATTTACATAACCACGCAAATTAGTTTTGCGTCTGCTGCAGTTTTTATCAGTGAGCAGAAACAACAACAACAGCAACAACAACGACAACAACTCAACTGGCCCCCAACTTTGTCACGACTGTTGGGCAGCTTCTCTTCTTCTCCACTTGCACCCCGTTGATTTAGTCTCTATCCTTCTCTTTACTCTTCTTCCTCTCTCTCTATCTCTCCCCTCCCCCCAGCGCTCACACTTGCAACTTAAATTTAGTTGCCAAAGTTATTTAAACTTTTTTTTAACCGCCACACTTCTTTTTTTTTTCTTCTATTTTTTTATTTTTTTTTTTTTTTAGTTGTATTTCTCTACCTTATTTTGCACTTTCCAAAAATGAATTTTGCTAACTTTTTGGCCACCACAGCTCGCCCCACATTTTTATGAACACTTCCTGCCTCTTTCCCCTTCCTCTGCCCTTTTTGTAGTTAAGACAACAATTCATTTAACATTGAAGCGCAGCTTGTGAACCTTTTTTTTTTATTTTTTAAACAAAGTTTTGCTAATGCTTCATGTGCACAGTGGAATTTCTTATTACTGGTCAGTTTTAGAATATAAATAAATGAAAATGAGGCAAAAATTGTACCAAGGAAAGTCTATTAATTCTGAGCTTTTTTTTTTGTTATGCTTATTAATAATAATATTTTTATTATTCAAATGCTGTAAAGTTAAACTTTCTCTGGTAATAGTTTAGGTGAGTTTTTAGAGAAAACTAAATTTTTTACTGTAAATCATTTATGCAAAATTATTATGTGAGTTTTTTAAAAAGAAAAAGTAAATGATGGGAAAATGTAATTGTATATTTTACAATTTCTTGCTGTTCTTTGTAATTATTTTAATTATAAATAGAAATAGAAAAATAGATTTTATTATTTTGCAAATTTCAATAAAAATAATTTCTCACGAACTTTAATTGGTAAAAACTTAATTACACAAGTAGTTTAAATAGAATAGTTTAGTGTGTCAATTATGCTTACAGAAAATTAAATAATGATTGCAAAAGTTAAAAGTTGTATTAAGGAATTAATTAATTTATTTGGTTAATTGTGGCACCACTGTGCCAATCGAGTGAACTGTATGTGTAACCATTGTTGTAATGCTTTCGAGCCAAGTTTTATGTGGGTTTATTAAAGGCTTCCCCTGTTAGCTGTACAACTGCCCGTTGGCCTCGGTCCGGCTGATTGGCAGCTGAGAAAGTTTATTTTGTTAATGCTGATGCTGCTGGTGGTTGGGGATGGTTTAACTATTGACTGTGTGTGTGTGTTTGGGGCTTCTGTTTTGGACAGCGTGGCTAATTGAATTTTTTGTAAATTATATATACAAAACCGTATGTATAAATAGATAGACACAAGACCACTGTGCTGGGTTACCTACTTCATAAAATGTTATTTGTTATTTGTAGTGGGAAATACATATCGAAATTGTATCTCATGGATACAAGTACTTTAACCTTCACCGAGTTTCTGGCAAGTCACATCTATTTATGTTTTGCTGCCATTAGCGGATAGACTTTGTTCGACTTTCTGGGCAACTTTAAATATAATCGTTTCCTGCAATTTCCCAGCGAGAAGAAGAAGAAGAAGGAGAAAATCAGTCAGCGTTGTCGGAAGTTATTTTTGGGCTACGTGCAGCGGCAACAGCAAATGTTGCAAATTGAAAGAAAAACCCGGTACACGGCACAGTTCTCAATTCTCAGTTCCCAGTTCCCAGTTCGCAGTTCTCAGTTCACAGTTCTCAGTCGAGTCAGAGGTGGCCGCGTTGCACTTGGGGGCGACTCCTACGACGCCCATATGCTTTTGTCCGTTGCATCTACAAATTTCCTTTTTTTCTCCGGCTTTCTAAGCGATTTTCAGCGAATCGCTGTAAGTTTTTCTCTACTATTTGTGTACATTCCTTTTTTCACTTTTGGCCCGGTTTCGTATGTGTGTGCCGCATTTTGTACTTAAACTTGTCTATTTGCTAGTTGTTGTTATTGTTGCCTGTTTCTGTTACCAATGTCTCCCTGTCTCCCTCTCTCTTACTTTCTCTCTGTTGCTGTTTGTGTGCCAACAGTTGCATTGAAAATGAAAATGTTCGCACAGTTTTCCGCACAGTTGCATTTTCACTATGCAGCTCTGGCGCGGCTCAGTTACTTGATACAGTTTTTCAGTTTTTCCTCCAAGGTCCCCCCTTTGTTACCTCTGCCCGCTGGCATCTACGCTTCCAGCTTGTTTCTTTTGCCTTTTGATTCTCTTTTTTTATTCCTTTTCTATGTCGCCCTCTGCAATGTTTTTCTGCCATTGATGTTGTTGTTATTACTGTTGTTGCTGTTGTTGTTGTTGCTTTTTTTGTGCTCATCTAGTCAGTCGTGCGCTTTGTGCTCTCTACTTATTTTAAATGCGCTATCTGATTTTTGTTCGGCTCATGCAGCATTCAAAAGCACGGAGAAAAGAGTTAAAAGTTGAGATTTGCAGATTTTCTGATTCTGATTCAGATTTCCTCCCCAATGTCGATTGGGGCCACAAACACTCATGCACATGCATAAAGGATATCAAGGATACACATATTAACAGAGCACTCTATATCTCAATTTCCATCTCTATCTATATTTCTATCTCTATCGCTCACTCAACAGAACTTGTGCTGGCCATTAGGGGCAAGCATTTCGCATTTTGCAAAATAATTATGACAACAAAGTTGTAAGCAACTGAATAGAACATAACGCAATAATGCGATAAGAGATCTGTTTTCCCTCTCTCTCTCTCTGCCCCTCTCTCTGCCCCTCTCTCTCCCTCTCATCTGCCCACTCTGCTTTCTCTTCATTTAAGCCAGCAATTAGCTCACAAACATGAAGTTGCATCAATCACATAAAGCAACCTCCTCTTGGCCAAGGCTCAAATAAAAAAGCTGCCATTGATGTTGCAGTTGCCACGCCCCCGCCTCCCATCAGTCCCCTGTCACTTGGCCATATATTCCGGCCACCCTGTTAATCCAGCAAGCGCATTTGCCAGCGTCATTCATGCAGCTAATTTGATTTTTTCCCTCTTCAGCCAAGTTGCCTCTTGGAGTTTGGATCTCTTGCCGGATATCTCTGGGTATCTCTGGCTCCGGAGAAAATATTTTCATTAGACATTTTGTAAATATGAGCAGCTTTACTTCGCAGAGAAGGAGAAATCAAGCCAAATGATGCCGGGAGAGGGAGAGAGAAAGGGAGAGAGGGGATTCCCCATTCATGTTGACTTGACGATGACAAGACTTTGACTATGACGCTGAAATGATTGTCCAATGACTTCATGTTTGCCTGCTTTTCAAAATAGACAACAACAACAATAACCATGATTATTGAGAAATTGTGAAACGCACACTTAAGTGGGAATACCCTTACTCAAAGCATAATGAATGTCACGAATAGAGAATTATATTTGGTTGGCTCTAATTGGGTAGAAAAATGTTTAGATAATATTAAAAGTAGTTTTAAAAATAAAATTTAGTATTATCTTTAAAGTCAAAAACTTAGATAACTAAAAACAATAAAATTTATTTATTTATTTCAATAAAAAGTGCATTAGTTCAGTTAACTTTGATTTTTATTTGATTGTAAAATATATTCCAATATTTAATTTTACATTTGAAAATTTGTTTCTCAACTGTTCTTTGTAGAAATGAACATGAAAATGTTCTATAATTTTTCGATCGTAGATACGAAAGGCAAATATATTAATTTTTTCAATACGATATTGAAGAACAAAAGGCATTCAAGTCAATTCAAGAATATTTTGAAATGCTAAAGAAAATGGTCAGAAAAGTAAAAAATCAGTTTACATAAAAAGTGTTAAAAATGTATTAGAATATATTTTTTTAATTTAAACTTGACTATGCAAAGAAAGATCTCAATGTTTAATATAATTTCAGCCAATGTTACCAGTTCTCTAAACTATTTATAATAACATACTCAAATACTCTAACAACTACAACAAAACTAATTGAAGTACATCAATGTTTTTCATTGCAGCTCTAACGACACCCAAGAGTGTGTGTGCCTGGGTGTGTGTACGAGTGTGGCAAAGGGGTAAGTCTCTAGCGTTAGGATAGAGTTGTGATTACCCTGAGTTGAAAATAGCTTATCGAGGGCTGTTCCACACCTTGTGCTGAGCTGAGCTGAGCGCACACACAACTTTCACTTTTACTTTTAATTAGCACGTGGCGGAAGGAGTTGGCAGCAAAGTCCTTGTTAAGGCCAAGTCTTTTCATAATTAAATGAAAATTTTCTGTAATTTTTCGAGCGTAAATACGAAAGGCAATCTCCGTTCCCACTTATGCTCTCTCTCTCCCTCTCTCTCTCTCGTTTACTGTTTTGTGTGGGAATATTTTTGAGATTTCGCACATGTTTTGCACTTTGGCGTTGTTCTTACAGATTCGTAAATATTCATTACATTTGTGTATTGTTTTGTTTGTTTGTTTTTTATGCTTTTTATTCCTATACTTTAGCGTTTTCATTGTGGACGTTACGCACTTTGAAGATATTTGCATAAAGTTACTGAAAAGTTAGCTTGGTAAAAAGTGCTCATAACATTATTTGTTTTGTATTTTGCATTGTTTGTTTGGCCTTTGAAACGGCGTCTGTTGCATTTTTAATTAGCCACGCGAATGACCTTGGGGGCAAGGCATTGTGGCAGGGTGGCTGGGTGAATGTAAAATGTAAGATTCTTGCCGCCGGCTTATGCATGGCTGTGGCATGCTGCATGCGGCACGCTGAGAATGCAGCAGCTGCTTCTGAGCTCAGTTCAACAACTATTGACTCAACAGCTCAGCTCAAATCTGAGCGCTGCGAACAAAGTCGCCATACAAACGGCCGCATTACAGACACTTGGCCAAAAGGAAAAGAAAAAGATGAAGGAGGAGGAGCAGAAGCAGAAGGAGGAGAAGATGGAGCAGAGGACGCTCATCAATGATATTAAGCGAACTTAATCCTTTTACATGCTTCAGTGGTGCGCGCCACACTTCACCACTTCAGCACTTCAGCTCTCGGTGGTGGCACAACTCGAAGCTTTCGTTTTTTGGACTTGCAATGGAGCCGCGACCAGCTTACATACATATGCCTTTGTCTGCTTCAGTGTGTGTGTATTTAGTATGTGTGTGTGTTCATGATCCACAGCCACTCATAACTTTTTCCAAGCGTCGTCGCCATCGTTGCCGCCTTTGGTGACTGGCGAATGCGCTTGAAAAACTTTGTACAACTTTAAGCCGCTTACAAGCTTTGCGCTCTTAGCACGCGCCACGCCCCCTATACACAGCTCCCTGCCCTTTCCCTTCCCTGCCTTCCCCCTGCCTTGTCCACCTTGTTGCTTCCTCTAACTCTTTGTGCAGCGAGTCGTTTGCAGCTCGTGGCATGCACCTTTTGCTTTGGGCCTTTGATGGCCCCTCGTTGCCCGCTGGTCAAGTACTTGCTCATAGATTTCTGACACTTGTCTATGGCTCTGTATTTGTACATTGAATTACCGACAGCTCGGTTTTCCAGAAGCGATTTTCAAATACCTTCAATCGAATTTCAAACATTTACATATAACTTCGTTAAATTTTAGCCGATCTCATTCCGAAATGTCAATTTTATCATGGGATGGCCTCCAATTTGATTCTGTTTCATTATTTTTTAATTCGAAAATTTAATTTTATTCCAAAACTGTCCACTTTTTTCCCTTGACACTTGTTCAAAAGTTTCAAAATATCATAACTTTGTCAAAACTTTACCGATTTCCTTGCGGAATACCCAAATTATCATTGTATTTCAGTTAGTTGTATTTCAAAACTGTTTTTCGAGAACTTAAAAATATCATAACTTTGTCATAGTTTAACCAATTTTATTCCGAAATGTCAATTTTATCATTATTTTCCCCCTAACTTGATTCTAAATTTTATTTTAATTTTTTTCCAATACTGACCACTTAATTGTTATAATATGCATTTAACAATTAATATTTTGAGTGTCTTCCCTCACAGTAAATATTTGTTTACAATTTCAATTACGTTAAGTGAATAAAAAACACAATTAATTGAATATTGTCTGGCAAATTGATTTAAAATGGCAAATAAATTATTTAGTTGTTCTGTAAACGGCACTTAAAGACAGTAAAGAGACTCAAACTCAATAATTTTCACACTTCCCAGAACAGACAACTCTTTGAGTGTGTGGCATGTGTGTGTGTGTGTCTATTTGTGTGTGTGTGTGGTCCAAAAGCAAATTCTACACATGCCGCACATTCTTCGGCAACCTTTTTTCCACTTTGATTTATTGGCATCCTTAGGCCAACCGCCTTAAATATTTTGCCAAACCCGCCGAGGACAACGACCAGTCCAGAAACTAAATGATGGGGCGTAAACTGACGTAAGAGGAGGGGAAAGAAGAGAGGGAAAGAGAAAGGGGTTTGTTTGTTGACCGGTTGCAGGTTGGAGTTGGAGTTGCCCGTTCAAATCACGCTTATTGAATTTCGTTTTAGACTTGGCTTTCTTATTAATAGCCACATGCAGCTCTTCATCTTCCTGTTGGCGTAGTTAAAGCCCAATGGCCAAAAAGGGCTAGCACACTTATTGAACTGAAGGGGATGCAGGAAAGGCATTTTGCTTCGCTGTCAAAAGAAATATTTTAAATCATTTTCACTCGGCATTCACTCGGCTTGGTTTGGGCCCATTTCACAATTCAGAAGCAAATCCCGCTGTGGCTCATATATAATCATAACAACAGTGTTTGTGAGCGAGGACCGTACAGTGCCTGCCAGATGTGTTTTATTAAACATTTTATGATAAGCAGACAAACACGCAAAGGAGTTTTTGTTGTTGCTTTGCCGTGTGGCTGCCCATTGATTTGGATGTTTCAGCGATTTATTTATTTCTCTAGCATATTTGTTGGGGCAAGTTGAGGAGGCATCATCCCTTTGATGATGGCTTTGAAGTTGCCACTGACTACGGCATGGAAATCTGAGCCATACTTGCGAGCACTTAGTTACTTAGCGGCCAGCAGGGATAAGCCGCTCTAAGCTCTGATGTGGGTCATAGTGATAACACATAAACCAACCTGACTACAGGCGGGAGTGAGAGAGTCAGCTTTCCCTCCCTCTCCCTCTCTCTGCCTCGTTGCCTCACTTAAATTGTCATCAAGAGTGGCCGCAAATTCAGGCAACTTGTTTTGCAATTAAACGTGGCACAAATGCAAACACCGTGTGGCAGCAACAAGTAGCTGCCACACAACCACGCACGCATCATGTTGCCTACTTTTAGGCGCGTTGCGTTGCATGTTTTATTTATGAGACGCACGCAGCGCAGTCAACGTCGACGTCGACGTTGACGCTGTCAGCGCTTTAATGCAATAAGCGTAACGGGCCCAAAAAAGCCTTAAGAAGAAGAAGAAGTTGTGAGCGTTGCACGCACTCGACGTTGAAAAGTCATTAAGTACAAATGACGTTGCCGTTGCCGTTGACTGGAAAGCAAGAAAGCCAGGCGAAAGTAGCAGGCAGCATGGGGCATGCAACAACACAAGGCAGCCAAAGGACAACGATAGGAAAGGAGCTCAGGCGACACTGGCAACAGGCAACAAGCAACTGGCAACTGGCAACTGGCAACGAGACCTGAGCAAAAGCCGCAGTTTGCAGTAATTGCACCACGTTTGAGCCCAGCTAACTGCATATTGAGCAATGCCCCACAGCGTGTGTGTGTGTGAGTGTGTCTGCCTCTTCGGTTCCTTATCTGTGTGTGTGTGTGTGTGTGTGTGCAACGCTCAGTTTGCATTATTTATGACAAAGTGAGCCCTGATTAATCCGCACTCAATGGCAAAGGCAAACGAGCTAAAAGCCACTTGCAGTCTTAGACGAGGTTCCCAGCTGGTTCACAGCTTTGAACCAGTTCCGAAATAAGTCCATGTGACCGTTTTTTGACTTAATGCGAGAGCTCGTTCCTGGCTAAAGAGACAACTCTAAAAAAAGATTTATTTCTAGACTGCTCTCAAAATTAGTCCCTGCAATATCAGACAATTATAGGAAAGACATGTTGGATTTAAGCAGGTGTTGATCAATCCATTATACACTTAAATTAATAATAAAAATATAAAATATGAATTGGAAATTAAAAAATTTATTAGCTAATCAGAAATTAGTTTATTTCAAATTTTAACATTACAGACATCGCATTTTAGATATTTTAAATTGTCAATATCTTTAAAAATCAATTTTAGATTAACGGAATGCATTTAATACATAATTTTAAAAATGTTTCATGTAACACGTGTTCTGAAGTTGGGAAAAAGTTATTGTGATACTAAGTCTGTGCCAGTTTGTTGATTAATTTTCCAAAATCCAAATTAATTAAACATCGCTAAGCTTTTAATAAAATGTATTCCCCTTTAACAGACTTTCTTACCAAATTCTATGATTTTTAAAACTCGTAATCATGTATTTTATGAAGTTCCAGCTCATTTGGCAAGTGGTTCAAGTTTCAGCCAAAATGTTGTCCTGCGCAATATTTTTGCAGGCACTGTCATAGGCATAAGGAGCACTCACTGTGCGCGCGCGTGTGTGTGTGTGTGTGTTTTGCTCTTATTTACTTCATGCAATTTAATATTATACGAGTACTCTCTCCCTCAGCACCTCTTGCCCCTCCAGCGGCTTCTTTTGGCCCATCGTTAACGTTGTCGTCGATGCGGTTCATTCACTGAAGGCATAAATAATCTGTTGCATGTGTGGGTGTCTGTGTGTGTGTGTGTGTGTGTTCGTGTCTGTGTGCGTATGTGTGTATGGGTGTGTCTTGCCTGCGGCATGTGGTGTTGTCGTACGGTTTCATGCCGCCATTTACTTTATGATAAACCATATATAATTAATTTAAATTTGAGCAACACGAACGATAATTTCTTAATGAAAATTCACTTTAGCTGCCATTGAAAATTGCAAAGTTCTCCATGAAAAGGGGGAGGGGGGAAGGGCTGGTCAAAGCGCGTGCAGAATGAAGTTGGCCCAAATCAATTAGGCACCTTTAATGTTAATCGCTTCATATATCAGGGTTTCAACAGGCCGAAAACGACACCCGAAAACAAAAGGCCAAAAAGCGGTGGGCAGCCAAAAGGGTCGATGACATGCCGGAAATGGAAATGGAAAAAAAGAGAGAATAACGAGAAAAGGCCAAAAGCCGCACGCGACGTTTTTCGCGCCGTCCCTTATTAGGGCGTTTCGGATGGGGAGGGGGCGTGGCTAATAAAGAAATGCCCACGTGGAACAAAAGGCGTGAAAGCCAACAACAACTGAATCTGAGGCGCAAAGTGTTAGAGTGCGATAAACAGATTAAAATGCACACACATGCCGACAGCACGGAAAAGGGAAGGAAAGAAGTGGCAGACAAGAAGATACTCGCACACATATGTATATATACATATATATCTACTGCACACAGCGTGTGGGCCTCACTCAAAGCTAAGCAGCCAATTGGTAATAGAAAATCGGATCAGATTAGATTTAATGCGGCGACGGCTAATTTCTCGACTGATTTTTCATTGGCATAGGAAAGGAAAGGAAAGTTTCGCTGCGCCTTGGCGCCAACAACACCCCAAAAATTCGCAATCTCGCTCATCTTCCATCTCTCATCTTCCTGCTGTCTCCTCTCTCTTCATCCCATCTGCTCTTTAGCCCCAAAACGAGAGCTGTCAGCGGCAATACGCCGGCAATGACAGCTAAACAAATGACAGACGCGTTCGAGGACTGTGCAAGGGGGAAGAGGGGCACGGACAGGGGCAGGATTGGATTTGAGATTGGGAGTGGCACTGACAGCAGGCGCGGATGATGTTGCCACCAGACAAACACACAAACAAACAGACACACACAGAAATACACAGTAAAAGATCTATGAGCGCACAGCGTCATCAACATTTCCGCTTCCGGCTGTTTATGCTAAAAGTATGGCGGCTATGTTGATGGCATCACTGACAACACACCCTCCCCTTCAGCCCCCCCTCTCTTTCGCACCCTCACCCACAGAGGCTACCCATCTCTATCTTTTAGCCATCCCGCAGCGCTGTCAGACGCCTTGGTTGCCACATTTCTTCTTCTTCTACTTGTTGTTGTTATCATTTGGACTCGGCATTTATCTTGTTGTTGCAGACTACGCAAGGTTATGAATGGGCATTTTGGACCACTGACATGTTATCGATAATACTGATTAATCGAATTTATTATCTTGCAGCAGTGTAAAACACATATAGGGCGAATAGTGTGTGCTTTTTGAGATACATGTCTCGTTTTGATAACTATTCTATTTTTACCCATTATCGATAACATTCCAAAATCGATTTAAATGTCTCGTTGCATGGTAAACAAAATATTGTTAAAAAAAAGTGTTCTCTTTCTGCGACTATAGTATTATTTTAATGCCAAGAAACCCAGGCAGGCAACAATGTTATCGATAACACTTATAAATTGACTTGGTTAGCTTAAGGTATTCTGCAAAATGTATAGTATATGTTGTTTGTAAACTCAACAAGAATATTATCTGATTTATGCTATAAATCGATTTTTTAGTTTTCCGAATCGTTATCGATAACACTAAAGATTCGATTTAGTTGGCATACAGCATTTTAAAACGTTTATCATTGCCATTATGTGGTTGTAGACTTCTTGTCGCGCTATTAATTGGCATTTTCCGGTCTATCGATATGTTATCGATAACACAATTATCAATTGATGTTTTAAACAAGATGCTAAAATATTTGCTACTATATTTATCGAATTATCGATAAATATTTATAACAGTACTCTCTCATAGGAGCAACAGAACTGTCTTCCTTACAGGTCATTTGATATGCGACTTAAATCTTTATTCACAAAGCACAAGATTTTTATCTTGGCTCACAAACACCCACGGCTACACTCACCGACACACACACACACACACACACACATGTGACACACGCATATACATATATACATATAAGGATAAGCTTGTATGTATTTTGTATATCCTAATTATGCTTTAGCTCCCCGGCACATCACGTCATGCTGCGTTTCCGGCCAAGATTTTGCCATGGACCAGGGAGATGAGCTTGGTCTCGTCTTGGTTTCATTTACATCATGATGACGAACAACATAAATAATTACACACACACGTTGTTGTTGTTGTTGTTATAGTTGTTGTTGTATGTTTGTGTCGCATATTTTTGATATTTAATTTTCATGTTTTTGTTATCAACCTTCGCATCGAAGCTAAGTAAGGAAAGGAAAATGAAAGAAAAGTGAAGGAAATAGGAGAGATGAACCTGAGCTGATGTGTGTGTGTGTGTAAGAGAGAGAGGGAAGAGAGTCTCGTCTCATCTGTCATTGCCTTTGCTTTCCTTTTGACTGGTCTCTTATGATGCTTTTTGGCCATCTTTACATATTTATGAGCACGGAAATTCGCTGGAATTGCGGCAGGAATTGCTCAGTCGAGTTGCTGAATATGTTGCAGCATCAACAGCTAATTGAAAACTATAATGTCAATGGCAATCAAATCAAAGGTATACAGTCTATGCTTTCACAACACATGTCAATCAATGTTACCGGTTTTTTTTTCTTTTTTTGAGAAGCAACGCGAAGCGACATTTCATAGTGCATAATTCAATGCACAGGACAAAGCAGGCAGGACACATGGTTAGAACATAGAGACTGAAGTTATGGCTAACAACTTTTGCTTCATTTTTTTTTGGCCAACGGCTTTAGACGGCGAGCTATGGAATTGTATTGGCCAATGGGCAAAGCTTTCATCCACTTCAATGTGCGCCTTTTGCCCAGTTTTCCTTAGTTTTCGCCAGTTTTCCTCGTTGATCCTAATGTGCTGCCTGTCAGAGCCTGTCTGCATCAGAATGGACTCTCTCTCGCTCTCTCCTCCTCTTCCTCTCTCTCTCTTCCTCTGTCACTGTCTCTGTCTGTTTTAGCGGCTATTTCGGGGATTAATGTCAATGTGAAAGGATTTTTTTCTTACTCGCATGCATTATGTCTACTTCCAGTTTGCCTCAGTACACTGAGAGAAAAACATTAAACAAAATTGTAGTCAATTGTAGTTAAAAGCAGTTAACTTGAAAGTACAACCATGGCGAAGGAGGAACCCATGATGGATGGCCCAAAGCGCATGCAAAACGAGCTGAAACTGATGCTGGGCCTAAAGGAGCTGAAGCAGCTGCAGTTGCTGGAACCCGAGAAGGACAACATCTTCAAGTGGAATGCGCTCTTGATGCCAAACACCCCGCCCTTCGATAAGGGTGCTTTCAAGCTGGAAATCGACTTTCCCAAGGATTATCCATTTAAGCCACCGCGTCTGCACATCAACACCAAAATCTATCATCCCAATGTGAACAATCGTGGTCAGGTTTGTCTGCCCATTTTGGAGATCGAACACTGGATTCCCACCTCACGCATGGACACCATTTTAAATGTCCTGCTGGCCACGATCAACGATCCACAGCCGGACAATCCGTATGTTCCGGATATTGCCAGTGAGTTTGTGAACGATCGCAAGAAGTTCTATAGCATTGCCGATGCCTGGGTGACCAGATACAGCGATCGTCGGCCCACGGATCGCGAGTTGGCCAGAATAGCGAAACGCAAGAAGAAGGCAGCACAGCGTTAAATACTAATAAACTTTGGCATTTTTCTCAGTGTAGTTAACGTTTTTGAGTTTCAGTTTCTATTGAATTTTGCTGGCGTGACTTTAAGGCAGCTCGAATGCTCAGTGTCCCTGACATATGACCGTCTAATTGGCAGCACGGGCAAATAAGCAAATAGGCGGCCAAGATGCGATGCTTCCAGTTACAGCCATGCCTCTGCCTCTTCCCCTCCCTTTCAGCCAGCTGTGAGATAAATCATTTGACTCAAAACGGCTGCCTGGGTCGCACAGCGGGCAGCGGGAGCAAGGTCCCTCTCTGACATTAGCTCCATCCTCATCGTCATCCTCATCGTCGTCGTCATTGTCATTGTCAGCGGCATCATCAGCATCAGCTTCAGCTTTAGCTCATCCTCATTCTCAACTTCTTGCTCATTCACATTCTCATTCCCAGACCCCTGTTGTAGTTAGTTTTAGTTGTTGCTGTATCTTTCTTCTTCTCATACCCTGCTCACTTTGAAAATGCCCCGAAAGAGGTATTATAGCTCAATGCTAGCGTATGTAACAGCCAGAAGCAGGAAGAGTCACTTTCAAATAATGTAATGGTCAATTCGTTAAGCTTTGTTTGCTTATATTAATCTCTGAGTTTCGAGAACTATAAGAGCTAGAGCCTCAACATTTGGTATGTAGGAAGTCTTAAAAGTTTGTCTTATGCTTCTTTGAAAAGTCTTCAAATCGAACTTTAAGAGAGAGAAATTCAAGAAAAGAAATAAAATAAAAAAAACCCTTTTTTTTCTCGTTTCAATTTTTTTTATTTGAGCAAAGAAATTAAATGTAATGGTTTCTTAACTTATTTTTTATTATTTAATTGGCATTTTTACATTTTTCTTCTTTTATTTTACAACGAAAATTAAATTTTTTAATTAAATTATGAATGTAATTCTTGCATTTTTTTAATGATATTGAATAAATAGCATTTATCTTCTTAATGCTAGTGAAAAAGTAATGTTAATGATTAAGGACACAACTTCCTATATACGATAGTTAGCTTTTGACTGTTTACAGGGTATCTAGCAGTCGTTGTCACTCGACTGTTGCGTCCTTAGCTCTTTTATAGTTGCGCTTTAGATGCTTGGGAGCAGCTCCATCCACGCACGCGTCATGGCCATATAAATTTTCTGCAATGAATGAATCAACTTTACGAACTTGGACACATGCGGACCTGGTTTATGGCCCACCCACAAGGCCCAATCTCTCTGGCCTGGCTTTAATGTTGGTAGTTCAGCAGAAGCGATTGTGTGTGTGTGTGTGTAAGTATCTATGTGTGTGTGTGTGTTGAAACAGTTCACTTGATATGAGAGACTGAGTGACTGTTCCAACTTGAGCTTGTCAACGACATGTATTGCGATGCCACCATAATTACACACACACACACCAACACACACACACCAACACACACACATACGGGACAGTTACAGTTAGCAGTCACAGTGAGCACCAAAGATATTTGTATCTGATTTCTTTCTGGATTTAGTGCTGAGCACGCCCCGCAGGCAGAAAGAGATGCAGACAGAGAGAGAGGGAAGAACTGAGTGAGAGAGAGGGAAGGAGAGAAAGAGAGAGAGCTTAGTGCTTGTGCTGTCCAGAGCAACCATTGTCAGGATGAAAGATGGATTACCATGGCATCACTAGCCCTCCCCTTCCCCCTCACAGCATGCAAGCACCCCCGCCCTGAGTGGGCGTGGCAGTAGTGGGTGGAGGGTAAGGGGAGAGGGAAGGGGGAAGGCGTGCTTGTGTCTTGTTAAAACTGCCTGTCTGATTATTATCACCTTTTTGGCCAAATGGGGCTGCAGTCATTGACACCAGCATTTTGGCTAGTGCCGCCACGCCCACTTGCTACGCCCACTTGCCAGTGGCAGTGCCGTGCAACTTTTTGTGGCACAATTCAAATGGCGGCCAAATGAATCGCAGTTTTTGATTAGCAGCAAAAGCAACTGCAGGCAGCTCTTCCCCTCTCCCTCTCTCCCACTCTCTCTCTCTCTCTCTCTTCTCTCTGCTAGTAATTACAGTTGGTGGCTGTTTTAAATTAGTTTCTAGCCGCCTGCCAAATATCCTTGCAATTTTCCTGATTACATTTCACATTTTTCCGAAAAGTGGTCAAAACACGTTTCGCGCTCCAAGTTCAGTTAACTAATTAACGTCTTGTTTGCAAAATAATTTAATACCAATTCTTTTTCATGCAACAGCTCTCTCTCTCTCTCTTTTTTTTCTCTCCCTCTCTCTCTCTCCCTCTTTCACACAGTGCAAAGAGCAGTTAATCCATCAATTAGTCTTGCAATTTGTTTCAGAGTCACGCTCTCTGCACTTTTCTTATAATCTCTTTAATCTACGGTTAAAATCGAGTCGTATTCAAAACTTAAATGACACGATTTTTTCTCATTTAATCAACATAATCTCCAATATTGATTTTCATTCAAATACGTTTATTATTATTATATATTTGTCATCATCATCATCATCGTCATTATTGAGGCCACAATTTACGACCTACATAAAACAATGCAGCTTATAAACTGCATAATTTAAACATATTAATTTATGTATGAGCTTGTTTGTATAATAACTGGCACAAAGTGAGTGTTATCAATTGGCTGATAACCCGTAAATGTTATAAGTTTGAAAAAAAAAATTTGAAATATAACTTTTAAAATTATTTTTAATTTTTTTAATTTTATTATATTTAACTGCAGCTGTGGAAAAACCCACCTCTTTAACTTTTATAAAAAAAAAAGTTAAAAAATTTAATTCCAATATAAACTAAGTACTAAAAAAATTAATTTCTATCTCAAAATTGTCGCTTTTTGAATTTATTTCAAAAAATTTCGCATCGAAAAACTGTTGATTTCCTCTGCTTATATATCTTCACTTTTTCACTCTTTCAATTTTGAATTTTATAGTTTAAAAATGTTGATATACCCTTTATGGGATTAGTCACATTACAGGGTATTACTAGCACAAACATAAATAAGAGGCACAAATTGTAAAATCATATGAACTCAATCGTTGCTTACAAGCAAATAAACTGGCCATGGAGATAGTTAACGTGATTAAAATGAGAAATGAGAAATGTTGTTGTTGTTGTCACAGTGGCTGTTGTTGTTGTTGCAATTGTTGTTGTTGCTGTGCATACCAATAAAATCAATTAAAAGGCACTCAACATGCAAACAATTATATGCAAATTCATTTATACACGAATTCACACACACACACAACACACACACAACACTCACACACACTCAGATTCTGAGTCAAGGCAAAGTCAAAGCGTGCAGCAAACGATTTTGTGCTCGTATTTGCATACAAAAAAAAAGAACTGCAAATAAATAAATACACGGGCAAGGCGGACAGGCGACAACCCTAGCCAGAAGTGTTGCCACCCCGAAAAGAGCGCTACGAAAGGGCGAAATCAAAGGCCATCAAAGGCAACAGACGGAAAGCTGAAAGCAGTTGCAATCTGTAACTGAACCTGTTGCGCGCCACAACAGAAACACGAAACAAACAACAACAACAACAACAACAAGAACAAAAATGACAACAACGAGAACAACAACAAAAGAACTAAATGAAAAAGTTTAAGCCTGGCAAACGAATGCTTTAAAGCGACAGCAACAATTGCGAAACACACGGAAATGAAACATGGTCCCGGGTCATCAAACGAACGAAGAGCACTTTGATTGAATTGAATTGAAACATGTCTTTCAATTTGAAAGCAAGAGCGGCAGCAAAGAGAGCATCGAGAGCGTACGTTGCGCAGCCGTAAAACGAAATTGGAACAGGCAAACAACAGGAAACTGAAAGCGAAACGCAAAGCAAGCAACAGTTAAGAGTCCTAGCTGCTTAACTGTTCTGGAGCTATAAATAATTTCAGAGAGAGAAAGAAACGAACTGAAACGATACGTTTAACATCTCAATTGAGCAGTGGGGGTGGGCAGCTCGTTAGAGCAGCGCAGCAGAATGTCAGTCCATTTCATGCCGTTCCGTTTTACGTGTTTCACTGTGTCGCGCTCTCTTTGCGTGCGCTCTTTGCATTACAGAATGTTTAACTCCCACTCAGTCCCTGTGCGAGCGTAACTCGTACACTCACTCGCTCTCTCACCCTCTCTCTCTTTCGGTTGCTTCGCTTGGCGAGCCGAAGACAAACGCTGGCTGTTCGTGTGACATCGTTGCGTGCAGCAAACGAGCACTCGTATCTGATAGATACTGGGCAGGCAGCAGGCAAACAATCAGTTCGTATTTAACATTCGTCGTGCATGCAACGGTGGCAACTCCAGCTGCGCTTTCGCTTGCCCCAGAACGTTGAGACGTGCAACAAACGGCATCATTAGTCTTCGTTAGGCGGTCTTTGTGTCAACAACGTGTTGCTCCACAAAAATACAAATACAAATACAAATACAAATTTGTTATCCTCCGAGTGTCGTTTTCCCCGTGCGTGCGACTCGTTAATCTTTGATATAAACTGAAATAGAAACAGCAAAACGGAGTCTGAGTTGAAACCGAGAATTTATGGGAAAAGTAACAGATACGTGAGCTGAACAAAGTGTTGCCTGCTTCAGGGCGCACAGTGCGAAAAAGTGCCAACAGTTTGTGCAACAAGTTAACAACTTTAAAGTGTGCAATTACTTAATAATAAAGCAACATCATCCAAGACTCAGCTGAAGTGGCCGAAAAGCCGGATTAATTTTTGGCCAAAAGAGAAAAGTATCTTATCATCGTCATCATCATCTGTATCTTCATCCGAATAGCAAGTAAGTTCTTCTTCATGCGAAAGTAAAATAAAAGGCAAACACGAAAACACAAAATAAGTTTAATATTTGTGCAGCCTGGTTTTTTGGCGCATTACGGCCATGTTATGCTTTGTGGGTCAATGGACGGCAGCGCATGCAAATAACAATTGTGGCAAGTGCGCGGAAAATGTTGAAATGAAAATGGCCAAGAGTCTCTAGATACTAGTAGAACGCCCCTAAATAGCCCACCATTCACAAACTTGGCTCAAATAAAAAGTAAACAAACAGACGGACAAACAAACAAACAAACTGAAATGAAATGAAAAGCGGCAAACACGATCTTACGGGGAAAATTCTTGGAAAATGAAATGAAAAATAATTCAGCGTGTTGCTTTGAGTTCTTTTCAGTGCTCTAAAAAGTTCTCTCAGCAAATTAACTTTGGCTAAATTCAATTTGGTAGATCCAAAAAAAAATAAAGAATATAAAATAGAATGAAAATAGATTCTGAAAGAAGTCGACACTCGAGACGGCATAAATGTAATTTAATGTGATCCCAAGTGGCAGCCACTGACAAATGACTCAAATTCCGTTTTTAAAACTGTACATTAAGCACGGAACCTTGAACCTTAACCCGTAACAGAAACACAAACTGAATACGGAGTAGAGAACAGAGAAACCTCAATATAATGGACTGCGTATGTGAAATGCTTGGAGCCAAAAACTAAATCACTGTCATTGTGGTCAGAGATTCACAAGCCACACACAGACAGAGACAGGGAGAGAGAGAGGGAGTGAGAGGGAGAGGGTGTGTGAGAGGGAGACTGAATCACAGTAGCTGCTGGCAAACTATTGTTAGGCAATGATTTGCAATTTGTTTGAAAAATGCAGTTACAACCGCAGAGACAAACAGAACCAAAGCAGACCAAACTGTTACCTCCCCCTTCCCTTCTCGCCACACCCACACACACACACACACACACTCTGACTGGGCTTAGTCGTGTGCAAATAAAAAGCCATAAACAAACGCAGCTTGCACAGATACAGATACAGATGCATACATATATAAAGTCGTAGATACTTGTGCAAACTGCTCACTCGAACAACGAACTCGAAAGCGAAAGGGAAAGCAAAAGCACAAGCGAAAGAGAAAGAGACATAAAGACAAATTGCATGAGAAAATGCTAAATGCAACCGCAACGTCAATTGCTGGGCAAAATGGCCACGCCTCCCCCTTTTAAGGCGGACTCATCAGCCAAGTCGCGACAATTCTCAATTCTTAAGCTAAAACTGCTTTTGGCGTGTTCCACTTACAGCCACTTCCCCCTTTCTGCCTTCTCTCCTTGCAGCACTTTTCGCTGTTGTTTGTCGTGGTCGTATTTGCTGCCACGCCCCCCCACTCCCACTAGTTCTTCTCCACTACATTTGCCACTTCACTTATCCAACTGCAGCTGCATTGAATTGCTTGCAATTACAAGTGAAATGCAAAATGTGTGCCAAAGTATCTGAAAGATACTTGACGGCAGCTGCAGTTGCAACTGAAGATACTTCATAGCCGCTCGCAATGTTATGACTGAGCTGCCAATATTCATGCTGCCAATTTGCTCAAAAGTATGCACTTGGCCAAGATTAGAAAACCAGAAAATCACAATATTAATAAAAAGTTATGTGGGGAAAAAGTCGTTGAAAAATAAACCGCAAAATTGTGTTTAAATTTAATTGAATTATTTATATGTTCTAAATAATTGTTTGGTTTAATTTATGGTTTAGTTACTTAAGCGAAAACTGAAAGTAGCTTGTTTAAATATCAATAAATTTAATGTGCAAATTAAACAGTTAATATCAATTTATGTGTGTGTGTTTTAAATTAAAACATTTTAATTTAGAACATCAGCAATTTTGGATAAATTCGGTGAAATTAATAGAGAAATAATTCAAGCAGAAAATTAAAGTAAAGTTTAGTTGAACAGTAAGCCAACAATGTGATATTTTTTTAAATATTTAAATACTTAAATTTATTCTAGAAAAAAGTGTGAAATATGAAAATTGAATATTTCAGTTAATTGTGTTGCAATCAACAGCAAAGAGAGAAAACAATATTTTACTTTTAGTGTTGAATAATTTAAAAAAAATTACATACAAAATATCTTCATAAATTGCAACTTGTGTTGAAATAAACTTGACACATTTTGTGGCATGTTTTTGCCTAAATAAACGCTCGGAATTTTGCAATTTGTCTTGCTGAACGAAAGTTAATTCAATTGTTGCATAAACTTTTGACAGCTTGCGGCTTGTGTTGCAACAATGGGGACAAAAGAATTGCCAATCAATTGACGCATTTATATGGCGGGTAAAGAGGGTAAAATAGAGGGTAAATCGATGAAGCCCCTTTGGGTCGATCTGCCAATTAACATGTCAGTCGATTGTAATTGCCGCCAAAGTCGAGTCGAGTGCCGGAAGTTATTGGTCGTGCTTACGAAATGCTTTTCCGGCAGCTGCAACTTCAATTTCAGTTTCAGTCGATGGCCCCAAACTTCAACTTCCACATCAACTTCAAACGGCCAAAACGACAGCGGCAGCAAAAAGTTTTCATCCACGCGATTGTTGCTGACAGGCTGCAGGCCGCAGGTTTTTCCGACCCGCAGTTAGGTGAGCAGGCAACAGTTTAGCTGGAATCAATTAAATTTTGCGATTCGACCCGGCCAATTATACATACATATAGTAAAGAAAATGATTAGGAATGAGTTATGGAAGCATTATCTAAAATCTGAACGCCACACAAATGAAATGTCACGCAAGCAAATGTGAAATGTGAGACAATCAACGGGAAAAAAGAAAGAGAATTGAGAAAATTCCAAAGTGTGCCCGAGGAGCGGCCAGGAAGCTATTAAATCTACATAAAATTGTAGAAAACTTGGCATGTTCAGCAATTACAACTCAATGCCAAACAAGTGGGTGAAAGGGAGAGGTAGAAGAGGAGAGAAAAAGGGGAAGAGAAAGGAAGCTTGGCGCACCTTTCCAACTGACATGCTCATCTGAATTCCAAACATGTTGTGGCCGTTGTAGATTTTGTTGTTGTTCTTGTTGGTGGTGCAACTTAAGAGCTGTTTGAAAATTGCACTTGCCATGCAGCCAGCTGAAAAGAGGCAGAAACAGGCAGCCGCCCATTTTTAGCCGCGAAGTGGGCGTGTGAAAAAAGAATTAAAGTCAAGTGAGCGCACTGAGACTGAATACATAAAACGAGGCAGTGTGTGGTGTGGTGTGTTATGGGTGGGCGTGGTTGCATATATACAACAACAACAGCAATAACAACAGCAACAACAACACTCGCCACGTCAACGTCAACGAAAAAGAAAAGCCGGAAAAATGCCCAAGTTGTTTGGTTGGCCACACACAATGGACGAGGAATAAGCAGCAGGAGAATGAGGATGTGGATGAGGTTGAGGAGCTGTGAGTAGGATCACAGGCAGAGTCCTGGGTCCTGCCAAGTGCAGGATGTAGAAGCTTGTACACTGCTATTTGCCAGTTTTTTGCTAGAGGTATAATTTTCGGCGCGACATTTGACGCGACAGGCAGTCGAGCAACTAAAAAGCGACCCTCAAACTCAAACTCAACCTCAACCTCAACCAAACAAAACGAAACGAGCCTGCGAGGTGAAATGTCAAGAATTTTTACATGAAATATTTATAAAAAAAGGCAGCAAAAGAAATGGAAATGAGAGAGAGAGAAAAAGTGTGAGTTAAACTTTTGAAGGAGCAATTAATTTAACATCTCTCAGAATTAAAGCTAAACGATACCGACAAAATGTATGGCATTTAATGTGGCACATGTTCAACTCTTGGCTCGAAGAACTTAACTTGGCCAACATGTCTTGCAATGCTTTGGGCCACATCAAAGCGAAATTCCTGGTAGCATCAGAGAAAGAGTCCAGAACTGCGGGCTGAGTGAGAATGGAAGATTTTTTGTGGAAGACAAACAAAAATAATTTCTGGCTAGCCAACGAATGCCGCAGGGCCAAAGAGTGTGTCTAGGCCAAGTTAAGATGAACGTTGCAAAATTAATTAGCATAGAAAATACAAACATAGAGGGTAAGAGAGACAGAGCGAGAGAGAAAGAGAGAGAGAGAAAGTGAAATTGGTTTTGTTAAACAACTGCAAATACGAGTACGAAATTCGATGGGCGAAAAAGGGAAATGGAAAAGCTGAAAGATAAGCAATAGGGTCAAAGGGTCAGGAAATGTGAATTGAATAAATTGATAGCATATCTGCTAAAAACGAATGAATATTTAGCAGATATATATTCAAATAGCTAAACAGCATTCAGCATTTTCAGTTTGCATTACAAATTTCAATTCCAATGTAATTGGAATCAGGAATCAAAATTCAAAAGTCAAAAAAGGAATTCGTAGCCGTATCTAAAAACCTCATTTAGTTATGTAAACGCATCGATTGAGCCCGCGGAGTCGCATTTATTTATTATTTGGCCAAAACATCAGTTTAATTATGATTAAGGAGGAAAACGGAGTGAACATTTTCCAAGTCAAGAGACAAAGTCAAAATCAAAATCAAAACGTTGCCCACAGGGATCAAAAATCCTTTCAATTTCCGCTCGACGCGAAACGTGAAACGGCAGACAAACCTTTACCGTTAGTTTAATTTGTTAGATTAGTAAACAAATGAAAATTAATTGAAGCAAACTGAAAAACTTAACCTCGGGCACAAAACCGAAACCAGTTTGGGGCGAAAAACTTTTGTGCAGCCATAGATAAACGACGCTTGTCGTCGAGGACTCAGTCTGTCTTTCTCTCTCTATCTATCTATCTATCTCTCTCTCTCTCTTTCTCCCTTTCTGTGTGTGTGTTGAAAAGGTAGCAGCAAATTGTTGTAGAACTTTGCTGTGCGTATGCGCAATGTCTTCACTGCGGCTTCAACGAAATATAAAAGCAAAGCAGATGTGATTAACTTAATTGTTTGCCGTAATCTTCGATTTGCGGCACTTTGGCTGCCACCACCATGAACTGCTTGCCACACACACACACACACACACACACATACTCATAGCTGTGTCCTTGCCACAGTAAATAATGATTAACAGCGCTAGTTGAAGGTCTAAGCGCATTTTAATGGCATTGACCACGTTTTATTCAATGCGGGCAGCCAGCGAAAAGGGCGAAAAAGAAAGTGAAAGAGAGAGAGAGAGAGAGAATAAGCTGAAAGAGTGGGAAAGAACAAAAGCGCGTTGTCAGCGGCTTAAGCGTTATAACAACGAAAGGCTACAACAAAGCAAACAACAACAACAAAAAGAAATGAAAGCAATGCAAAGCAAAACAAAACAATCGAAAATTATAAAATAACAAAAGGCGCCTCGGAAATCGATTGGACAAAATCTTTTTATGAATGCTACGCCGCGAGGATCATCAGACACACACACACACACACATACACACACAACAGTCAGTGAGAGCGATTGTCCTTTTTGGTGTACGCGTCACGTATTGTCAATAAAAAAATAATAATAAGACACAATAAATTTTTACCTTTAACGAGTGTCGAGCTCTTGTCTGAGGCCAAAGGGGTGAGAGATGTCAGATACCCAGGCGCACAAGCAGGACGAGAAGGGTAGGAAGGAGTAGGACAAGGCAGGACATGCGTGCCACAGCGTGTCCTGTGCTCTCCTTGCCCCGCTTTCGCTTTTGTGTGAATGTAATGCGCGCCATGCTCGAAATATATAAAAAAGAAAATAAACACGAGTCTGCCAAAGGCAGAGGAAATATGTAGAAAGAGGGAGTGTAGGAAGGGGTAGGGGTGGAAGGAGTGGGAGTTGTAGGGTTGCAAAAGGCTGCAAAGCAAACAAAGGCAATGACACGAAACGACGAAGACGACAACAACAACAACAATGGGAACAACAATAACAACAAACAGCAAACAAATAAAAGGCGCAACAATTGCAGAGGGAATGCCATGGGGCAGGAGGTTGTGCTTTGGGGGGACTGTACTTTATGCGTAACACCCCCTCAAGTCACCCCCTCCTCCTGGTTATATATTTAGTACTACGTCCGGACATTTGCCAAGTGCGTGTGTAATTGAAACTAGGCGCCCTTATGGATCTTATGCTCATTTGCAGAACGATTCTTGATGTCGGCAAGGCCACTGAACTGAGCTGAAAGATATGCACATTAGGGTTACCATACACGCTGTTAGCCTAAGCAGACCATAAATTTAATGGGAATAACAATTAGTACTATGTCAGTTAGGAAAAAAGGGAATTAATTTAAACATATGCACTAGTAATATAAAAAAACCATCGAAATATCTGTCGATCGATTATCGCATTGACAATTTTCATCAATTTTTTGACAATTAATCGAGTTTCTTTAATGAATTATCAGGAAAAATGTACATCTTACTGAAGTTTGTTCATCGCAGATCATTTGTGGAATTAAATTCAGTTACTTATGACAAAAGCTATTGATTAAATATTTAAACTTAAGGTTTTAAATATTTTAAAATGTCTAAGAAGACAAAAGGTTATCAAAATTAATATCTTGAGGCAAAAATAGTTTAAACGGTATTAATTAAACTTGAGTGCAGACTGAATTTGGAGTCCAATTTGACAACTTTACAAGTCAAATTTTTGGATCTACAATTATGTTTCCTTATAAATGTAATATGCTTTGACAATTTGGATTTCTGCAATCATGACAGAAAATATGTACGTATAATTGTAACGAAATGTGAGAATTATGTTTTTAATTAAATTAAATTAAATTAAATAAATAAATTAATAATAGTTGCCTGTTAAAAGCGCAGCTCTAGTTGAATGGAAGCACTCAGCTTGGACAATTTAGCAGTTGGTAAAGAGCGTAATGCAATCCAGCAATAATGTCCACTCGAAATATGAAGCACTCTAAAGCTATCCCCAGTGACTTGACCCGCATTGTAGCTGCAATAAAGCAAAGGCGGTGGAGGGAGGGGGGTAGGGAGGTAGGGAAGCTGTAGCTGCTCTACAGGTCAGCGCACTTGCTTCAAATGCCAATTCAAGCGTCCAGTTTTCAGCCGCCCCCGGCTGCCCTTACCCCGTACCCCCCTCTCCTTTGGCTGCTGTCGTCTCGAGTTTGTCGGACAACCGCCCATTACCACTTGGCGGGGGCGGGGGCGGGGGCGGGGGCGGGGCTGATGCATTTTTTTAGCCAGAGCTATTTGCCCGGTTTACTTTACCTAATTCCAAAATGTCTAGACGCGGAGCTGAAGCTGCGTAGCTTTTTCAGCGAGTTTGTCTTTTGGCTGTGCCACAACAAAATGCCCCCGTAGATGGGGAGGAGGAGGAGGAAGGAGGGGGAAGACTGCAGCGGATAAATATGCAAAAGAAAGAAACACAATATTTGTAAAAAGGACTACAGACAATTTGCCTTTAAATAGAGCGTGGCACTTCAAACAAGCGAAACCGACGGGTCGCTGCTGGGGGCAGGGAACTTATAAGGGTGGGGGTAGAGGGTGGGGAGTAGGGGTAGGAGTCGGGGGTTGAAGGTGGGTGGGAAAACAACACGTCAAAAAATAAATAAGAAAAAAAACTGAAAGAAAAACATGATAACAGCAAAAAAAAAAAGGGAAAAATGGCAGAGAGAGAGAGAGAGAGAGAAGCCGACAGCAAAGCAAAGGGAATGTTAAAAATAAAAAGAATAAGATAAAAAACGATGAAGGGGAAAAAGGAAATCAAGAAAATGAAAAGAAAATAATATAACGAGCGCATATTAAAGTGGGTTTATTTATTTTGCGCTCGACGCTCGCTGAACACACAGAGCACACGGATCAGAAGCAGCAACAAAACAAACGATTCCCTGTCCTCCACCTTCACTTCCACTTCCAGTTCCACTTACACCCCACACCCCACACCCAACCCCCATTCCTGAATTCTCCTGCAACAGTCCAAGCAATGCGAATAATACGAATGCGGATGCGGATGCGTCTCTCTTTGCCCCTTTGTGAGTGCTTTGTGTTTATTAAAAAATAATTTCCATGCTCAACTTGGCACACACACACACTTCCACACACAGTCTAAGTCCCTTCTTAAGTGTGTGTGTGTAAGTGTGTGTACAGGCTATCAACAGTTTACATTCTCGAGATTGCGACGAGGACATTTGAAACAATAAGCCTCGAAGCTGTCGCCAGTGTACAAATTCAAATTCAAATTCAATAATACGAAATACTTTGCACAGTTGGGCAACTCTGGAAGAGGGTTGGGTTACGCGACAGGCGACAACACTAAATAATTCAGAGCGAAAGAAAAAGAATGTAAATCTGTGATTTTAATGCGTTTGCCAACTGTAAACATAAACCCGAAATATTACAAAACTTGTGCAAACACAGCACAATAAAAAAGACAGCAGAAAACAAGAACAACCAAGAAGAGAAGAATAAAATATATAAAAAAAAAAACAACAGAGCAAATGGTAAAAGGAAATGAATGCGAATGCCAAATGCGCGTATGTCAATTTAATGGGCGGAAATTTTGGCCCGACTGAAAAGTGAAATGTAGTGTGTTGAAATGGATGCTGTGATACTATAAGGTGGAGTGAGGTGAGGTGAGGTGTGATGTGGAATGATGTGGTGCGATGTTGCCACAAGATGCTGCACTAACAACAAACGGCGACTTGTTGTCAGATATACAGTATATATATTTTTGTGGGTGGTTTTTGCTGCTGCTAAAATATGAAATATGAAATATTTATATGAGTATTTTCATTTATGGTGCGTAACAAATGTGCGCAAAGAATAATATCAGAGAGTAAGTGGCACAGAGAAAACAAAGGTGAAGGACATGGCAGACAGGACGACAGGACGACGAGTCTCTCTGTGGCAGGTGCGTGCAGAGTGGCCATCATTATGATCATCATTGCCTTGAAGCACGCCACCCCACCTCCCATCTTCATCCGCCCTCCTCCCATCTACACACCCTGGCCAAAAACATTCCCCCCTCACTGTCCCACTTGAAACTTTCGTCATAAATACGCAGGGAGAGCGTTTTTCAAGCTTCTGTTTTTTCAGTTTTCTGTGTTTTTTGTTCATTTTTTTGGTTTTTTACTGTTGCTTTGTTCGGCAAAAATTATTATATATTAATTACACATGCGTTGGCAGTTCTGGCTGGGCCAAGGCGAAAGTAAACAACAAGAACAGCAACAACAGAAACAACAACAAAAGAAACAACAAAATGTAAACGAAAATGGCGTGAAAAATCAGTTTCATGGCTTTTATGCTGCTGTTTATTGTTGTAAATGAGACTCTAGCTGGGTGGGGCAAGTATATGTGTATGTGTGTGTATAGATGTGTGTATGTTAAAACCACTCATAGATGTAGGTGGGTGTGTGTGCAACACGGAAGTTGTTATGGCCATTTAGCATAGCACTTTTAATGGCCAGCTGACGACACGAGCAACAAATTTAAGCGCCCAAAATGTAAACAAAAATGTGTGACCAGCATATTGTTGTTGTTTTTTGTTGTTATTGTTGTTGTTGCTGCTCCTTTAGCCCAATTTTGCTGGCTAATTAATATTAGCGGCTGTTGGCTGTTATTCGAGTTGGTAATGGGCCAACTGCCTCATTTGTACCCATCCCAATGCCACAAGTTTATTACATAATTACATTAACGCCAATTGACACATTCGGGAATGAAGATATAGAGACAGAGAGAGAGATAGGAAGAGGAGAGAGACAGATGCGGAGATAGACAGCGGAACCTTTTAAGCTTTGGTATTTGTAAATTTGTAAATGTCTGTTATTTTGAGACTTGAGTGCGAATTAGCTGGTATTTTTTGTAATTTTAATGATATATTTATGATGATATTGGCTTCAAATTAAGGAATCAATTTACAATAGATAAATTAGAAATACCAAAAAAAAGTTTGACTCGAATATATATTTTTTTACATTTTACTATTTGTAATTTTATATCAGCTTGCTTTAAAGCAAAATTGTTAAAAGCAAAATTAAATTAATAATTAAAATTGTAATTTTTTTGCGTTTAAATTAAAACATAAAATAAATATTGTAGATTTCTTTTACTTATAATTTATTTTTAGCTTGATTTTGAAACAGAGAAACAGTAAAGTAAGAATAGTATCTATAGTATCTATATAGTACATAGTATTAATTCCCCAGCTTAGTATTATATTTTAATTTTGGCAGATAAGAATATGAAAATCATTTAATCGCAAGCCAAGTCCATTGTAAATTGTTAATCCCAGCTGTGTGGCAGTGCAATGAGTAAACCAGTGTCATCAACAGGTTAATTGCACAGTCAACGCACAGTTGAGAAAACTTTGTTGTTGCTTGTTGGTGGTTTTTGAGGCACGTTCTATCAAAGATTTTCTCATTTCAAATCAAATGAAAGTTGCGCGTACTTGTTGAAGCGTACAAAATGATCTGATTACATTGGCAGCAGACAAACGCCACTCAATTTATGGCTAAGTGGTGGCAACTCTGCCAGCAACTCTCTGCCAGCAGCAGCGACCTCTACGCGGCGGCGTCTGTCAAAGGTTAAGTCGCCTGACATATGCCCGCGGCCTCGTCCTCAACCAGGAGCAGCGACTGAGGCAGCGACAGAGACAGCACTCAATATTAAGAAATAACAAGTTGCTGGGGGCGAATGTGGAGAATGCACGACAGATATTCAACTTCAGCTTCAACTTTAGCTCCTGTCGCCTTTGCTTTGGGCTCTCCAATGTAAACAAGTGAAACAGAAACAAATATTTAGCTGTGTGTGTGTGTGTGTGTGTGTGTGTAGAGCAGCCACAACATTCACTTCCAACCTCCTTCCGACACGGCAACCCTCGTCATTTGCCGTGCATCCTCCCGCCGGCAACTTGTAAACTTTTCCGCAACGCTTTATTGTCGACTTGCAGGCTGCTCGGGGGCTGCTGCTGCTGCTTCTGTGTCTGTTGCTGCTGCTTCTGTTGCTTCTGTTGCTCCAATGTCGCTTATTTGTCGCAGCAGTCGAGCTCAAAGCTTTGGCTTGTTACACTTTATGAAATCAGCTGCATCCTCTCCTCCCCGCCCCCTATCGAGTCCCCTCTCTGTGCGTCTCACAAGTGTTTATGTTTGTCTTGGCGGCGACTCATAAACTCGGAAACTGAAAGGCAACCAGCGAGCAGCGAGAAAATCCAACGCTGTCAAAAGTCACTTCGACTTGTCCTACACTCACAAGCATGTGTAGGTGTATAGGTATGTGTATGTGTGTGTGTGTGTGTGCTCATAAAGTTCAACTGGAAATTGCGCGTAATTATATTAAATTTTTATTGCCACACATGAAATGGAAACGTTGCTGCAGTTTTGAGCAACTTTCGCTTCCTGCCCCAAAAAAGTTCTGCACTTTACACACTTGCAAAGAAATGAGTTGCCAGCGAGGGGAGTTTAGAGAGTTATTAAAAAGATTGGGGCGCGCTAAGTAAGGGGAACTAATCCACGAAGTAATTCAACTGGAAAAGTGACTGTTTATATGAAGAGTAAGTAATAAGGGTTAGCTTTGTTCAGAGTATTAAATAGAGACATTTTGACCTCGATTTTTCAATTGCGGGGAATAATTTTAAATTTATTTTATTGTTAATACTTTAAAAGTCGACACAAAGACTGAAATAGACTAATTTGATATGTTGAAATAAAGATAAACAAAATAAGAATAAATTCAGTTAAAAACGGATATAATTATTTAAATTTAAAAACTTACTTTGAGTTCAACTTTAAAGTCCAGACCTGTCTTAAATTAACCTTTTTGCCCCGAGGATAAACATTTTGCAATCATGCATCTTCCGAAACACGTGTCGTTTAATTTTAGGCATAAATCTTGGAAATTGAAAAATTGACAGCGCTTGAGGCTGATCGACTAAAGAGATTAAACAGTTGGCTACAACAGTTTTCCATCAATTTTCCGCACACTCTTTGGGCAAAAGATAATTTAGGGGGTTTGGGGGGTAACAAGTTTATTATATGTACACCCACTTAATAACAAATTTTCATGTTTTTCTGAGCTTTGGTTTCAGTTCAGTTCAGTTGAGTTGGTCGGTTGCCCCGGGCAGCCGCCAAAAGGTTGAACTTGTTTGACATTCGTCACGGCAATCACTTAGATGCCAATGCCATGATATGAATAAAAAAACAAAAAACACACAAAATAGAAGGAAATTTAACTGTTACTCCAGACGGCAATCCCATGGAGAGGCAAGTGCAACATATCATTATGTGGCAAGCGCATAAAGCTTATTAAATTCCTAGACTTCAATTCGAATAAGTACATCGAGAGACATTAACCAAATAATGCGGGCATAATTATCAACAATGAGTAAAAAAATATGTGTAGTCTGCGAGATGGGGATAGATATGGAAACGATTATAATTGCAGGAGAGCGAGGAGAACAGAAAAAAAACAAACCACATTAGAGGCATATGTAAATTGTGTTTGTACTGAGATTAGAAGGGGGGACTTAATCGAGTACGCCTACCGCCCGCTAGAGGAAGTGGCGCCACTTGGCAGTGGTGGTGGCAAGTATGTGGAGTGGTTGTGTTTTTCGTTTTTTTTTTGTAGGCGCAGCAAATGCAATTATTTCATTTCATGCCCCGATAACAAAAGACCTTTCATATATTATATTTACCATGTATGAGCGTCTGCCCCATGACATTTAAACTCAGACTGGGGAATTGCTTCGGGTCGTCGTCGTCGTCGTCATTGTGGTTGCCCACATGGACAATGGACACGCAGAAAATTATGTGGCGCGTGTGGAAAATAAAACTATTTGAATAACGCGCAGCAGACCACGCCCACGCCCACTCCCCCTCCAACGCCTACACTACGCCCCCGCACATGTGTGATTGTGGCTCAAAGCTGTTGTCCTGCCCTCCATCTCTCTCCCACGCGCTGCGTGTTAATAGTTTTTACGTAGTCGCATGTCCTGGGCCTCATTTGGTCCTCCTACAACAACTCAGCAGTGCTACAATTACCTGGAAATTAACGCAATTAGATTTTCTGCCGCGCATATTTTCAAAACTCGCCAGTCACGCCCAAACCCTCAAAAAAAAATCGAGTAGAACTGACGGATAATAATATTATTACGAGAATCGGACAGAAGAAAATCATAGAAAAACTTGCTAACATCGGCGAAACATCATTTGAGTTTGTGCCGCATATAAAAATTAATTTTTAATCTATTTTTTCTTTGAAATCTAGATTATATAAAGACAGTTTTAAAATGTATAAAAATAAATACTTAATCTATTTCTTCTTTGAAATCTATATTTTATAAAGACAGTTTTAAAATGTCAAAACAGCTGCAATCAATGCCAGAGACTGCAATTATTTTTAATTAGTTTTGCTCAAATTACTTAAGAACTGAAAAGGGATATATTGATTAAATACGACACCTGGTTAAATAATATAGAGCTATAAAATGCGTCACATCTTTCTTAACACAATTATAAAGAACTTTTTCAGGGTATTCAAATAAATTCTCTGCTTTAATAGATATTAATTCAGGCCTTTTGCAAAGGTACTTCTAAATTTATAGCTGCCATTGCTGATTTTATCATATTTATTTATTTTCGTCTTTGCTTTTCTTCTATTTTCCTTGCAGCTCAACCGATTAGTCAGCGGAAAAATCTACAGTTTTCCAAAGGCCCGCACGTGACGCGGCCTTTTTCATACACTTAATCAAAAGGTGAGTCAAATAAGGAGAGGTGAATACATTTGTCTGGGCCATAAGTAACTAACTAGAGAGCTTAACTAATTAAATGGGGATTGAAAAAGAGCAGAAAGAGAAGAGAGAGTGGGGAGAGTGGGAAGACACAAAGTTAAAGTATCAGAGAGCAAAGCTAAATTTCAAATTCACTTTCAAAATCAGCAGCTCAGACATGTGAGCTCTAAGACAGATAAAGACAGCAAATGTTGAAACGGAATCTGAGTAAATGAGGGCGAGATAGAGGCAAAAAGAGAGAAAGAGAGGGAAGGAGTCAGAGCAGCAGCTTTTGCTAAGTATCTTCATAATGTTTTATGCAAAATTGTTAAAATATTTGACAGTCGAGTTAAAAGTTGCCCCAGACTCAGATGACGATGAGTACGACTCATTTTCGGCACAAAATTTCTCTCCCCTCTCCGAGATGTTTAGTCTGTATTTGTATTTGTAGTGTTTGTGTTTATGTTTGTGTTTGTGTTGATGTTTGTGTTTGCGAGCATTTCTGTTAAACTGAAAGAATTTATTATGTCAGGCAACAACAACAGCAACATACTTGGCAAAGCTGCTCAACGAGCATGACAAATTTTCACTTTGCGTCAAAAAAGTTGCAACAAACTTGCAGTCGACGACGAAAATAATAATTTCCCAGCGCTCTCTGCCCCCCCCTCACTTCCCCCTCACACCACCCCAAAAGGTGAAAGCGACTTTAGCCAAAACAACAAAATTGCGCTAAGAAATAAAGTAAGAGCAAAAAAAAGAGATGAAAATAAAGGATGTTGGGGAAGCGGCAAGCCGAAGGACTACTTATCTGCCAGGACAGTCGAGGCAGCCGTCAACACTTTTACCCAGGTGCTGCCAATTTCAGCATTAAACAGCTGCCACTCTCAAATGGTGGGGAACGAAGAGGGGGAGGGATTGGAAGGGGGGACTACAGACTGTCGACTGGCAAACAAATTGTGCATCAAAAGTTAAAGCTTTACACTTGAGCGCAAAACCAGCAAAGAGGCAAATAAAAGCCGAGCCACGAAATCTAAGTGAAAAAATGTTGGGAAAATGACAGCCAAAGTAATGGTGGGGGGAGTGTTGGAGGGCGTAGGTGACTCAAGTGCAGCTTCTGAAAAAAGGGGGCGTGGCAGGCAGGCGTTTGCATATAACTTTTTTTAGGTACGAAAAATATGTGTCAACAATATGGCAGCCGGCGACGATGAGCGAAAGTTTGCACTGAAACTACTTTTCATTTTATTTTGCTGACAGGTATGCTAAAAGCAAAAAAAATAAAAGACTGTTAAGAGAGCAAGGGAGGGAGTCCGGGAGGGGGAACAGGGAGGGGCAACTACCTAACTGAAAAGTAGTCAAAAGTGCGCTAGAGAAGAAGCAACAACAACAACAACAATAACAACGATAACAGCTCATACAAAGTGTGCAGATTTGACAAAGCTCCTCTTTTTAAGGGAGGAATAGTGCCACTAATGTAGGGAACTATGATTTGGCAGTGGAGGGGGCTGGAAAGAAGGGGGATCAAGCACTGTGACAGCTGGCAATGACTTTTTCGCATGATAACAAAAAACAAAAAAAACAACATCAACAGCGAAAAGGGTTAAGAAATGACAGTCGAAGAAGAACTTGGCGCGTTTGTCACATGTAAATGGCAAGCAATTTATGAAATATTTATGGAGTGCGACAACCCTGTCAATAAATATAATCACCAGCAATATGACGTAACAGTTGGCAAGCTGATGTTTCATCAATTTAATAAAATATGTTACTAATGCTCATGATATGGGGAAAAGTTGCAGCTGACAAACTTATTTCTCAAAATCATTTTAAATCAATTCATGGATATCTGAATAAAAAAATTGAGATATACTTTTTTTGACTGGGTTAAATAATTAACATATTTTAAATATAACTTAAATTTTATTCCAATCTTTAGTTAAATTTTGAAAATCATTTTATTTAAATTTTATGTCTAAAAACTAAAATATACATATTTTATTATTTTATTTAATAAGAAAATTACTCAAAATTCTAAGAATAACTGAATCTAATATAATATTTTTCACATATTTTGATGTAGAGATTATGATTTTTCTTATGACTTTTCAAAAATAATATTATTTTATAAATACAAAAAAAAACCATTGCAATTGTTTACAGTTTTGTTATTTTGCATTTTTTTAAAAATATAAATTAAATACCGCTAAACTTCTTACTTGAGATTACACAAAATCGTACTCTTCTTTGGATTGCCAGACGAACTACATAAGTATTATTTATATCAGACAAAATAAAGTGTAACTACAGTGCTCAACGCAAGTTTTGTTGCTAACCTGCAAACATAACTCTCTTTACTTTGATGAAGAACATTTTCATCAGCCACATAGAGATGAGTTATTTCTAGTTCTCTGCTCTTGATCTCCTTAAGTATCCGAGAAGGAGGAGAAGGAGGAGGAGGAAAAACTGCTGCAGTTGCTGACATGTGACACTGGCAAGTGGCAATCGTAAGACATTTCAGTGACGCAAGCAAGTCAAGTTGAAGGACCAACTAAGTAAAAGAAATCAAATTTGTACATTTCAATAAAAATAAGATAAATACAAAATAAAACAGACAGAGATACAAAGACACAAACGTAGAGAGTTGGAAGGGACGTGCGAACGTCATAACTCGCTTGATTGATGGCCTCCAGCTTTGTGTGCCATTTGTCAAGACTCGGGAGCCAAAGCCAAAGTCGGGACTCAAATCGAGACATGACTGCACTTTGGTCAAAAGGAGTGCCGTCAACTGTTTTGTGCCATTTTATTTGCAGCCAAATAAACTAAAGAGAGAGGGAGAGAGAAACAGAGAGAGTGAGACACAGACTTGTCAGCGAATAGTTACTGTACGGTCTGACCGGGCGAACAGTCGACAGTCAGTCGACAGTCAGTCAAAGTCAAGCACGTCCGTTTTGGCCATGTGTGCCATGTCACAGCTTAAAGTTATTCACATCGCACATGTGGAGAGTTGTCCTGTCCAGGATGGTACCACCTCTCTCCCTCTCTCTCCTCTCTCTTTCACTCTCGCTCTCATAATGTGCGGCAGAGCAATGATGATGAGCACACGGGCTTGTCATAAACAACAACGAGTCGTCGTCTGACGTATAAACTTATTGTTGACAAAACCTCATGACACACAGGCACACACACACACTGACACACACACACACAGACACAGACACAACTCGAGGCGCCCCCAACTGGCAGACAGTCCTGCTGGTGCCCGGGGTTTTTGCCACAGCGGAAGTGTCACCATTTGTCAAATAACGAAAATTGAAAACAATTTCCACACGCAGCAGCAACAGTAACAACAGTAGGAGAAGCAATGGCGGAAAGGGAGAGGGAAGATAGGGGGAGAGAGAGAGGGAAGCAGCAGCCATGAGAGCAACGAGATCAGATTTTTAGCCTTACTGTTGGCATTGTCTTCATTCATTCAGGCAGCCAACGTCTTGCACAACTTCATTTCACACTCATCCACTCGCAGTTGCCTCCCCTTCACTCCCCCGCTCCTCCTCAAGGCATCACTGTTATGTTTATATTCAATGCGGCCTGATAAGCAAACTTTTCTTTTGCCTGTCTTGTCTGCCGGCAAAGGCAAACAGGCAAACAGGGCCATAACGAGTGCCAGGACGAGACCAGGACCAGGACGAGAACACAGCATAGTGCAAAAGTATTGCCAGGCGTTTTGTTAAAGCCAAGAAAATTTCCATTCAAGCATTGGCAACAATTTATGTGCAATACAACCTTACCCCCCCTCCCCCACACCCCTGTCAACCCCCTGTCTCCACCCCTTGAGAGTCTTTCTGTTGCCCCTCTGGGGAAGCTCGTGTGGTCGCTGCCAGGGCTGACAGCTTAGCTGCGGCTTTGCTCCAATTTCCTAGTGGGTCGACGTCGACAACTTCTGTCACACACACACACACACCAGCATTGTTTGTACACACACGCATACACTTTAAACATATGCGTTTCGCACTTTGAAAGTTTAATCGAAATTATAAACAGCAAGACAAATGGCTTTTTGTTGCAATTTTGCACACTTGAGCGAGGGGAGCAACAGAGATGGGAGAGGGGGGGAGAGGAGCAGACAGGACGAAGAGGACATCAAGGACTTGCTGGCACGAGTTGAAGCAGCAACAACAGCAGCAACAGCAGCGTGTCAATTTTTGTTTTTATGCCTGCAGGATAATTTTCCATGTTGTCAAGGTTGTTGTTCTTGTTGTTGTTGCTGTTGTTGTTGCTACGATTGTCTCTTGCTTACCTTAGTTGATTGCGCTGCACTTCAAATGATATTGCCAGAACATTTCCATAACATAACAATAACAATAATAATAATAATCATACGATATCGTTGAAAATTCTCAACTTTAACTTTTCAAAGAGTTTTTTCTTCAGTTCTATTTTCATTAAAATTCTTAGTAATTAAAAAAAAATGTATAGCATATTTTTAGGAGAAAATTGAGTTCTCTAAAATTAATTATTTGGAGTGACCTCATTTAACAATTAATTGAAATGCTTTCATTAATAATATTGGTAGGAATACTTAAATAATTTTTGAATTTTGTAAAATTAAAACTTATTTAAACAAAAATTAGGATAAACTTAATCATTATTCCTATATCTCTGTAGTAAATTGCAGTAAGGGAAAAAACTAAATTAAATTACATTAAAAGTGATTTTTTAAGCGATAAGCTTAACCTAATTTTTAAAAAACATTTTATTGAGTATACTTTGCTTTTACACTGGTAAATTTATTATATTTTTGTGAAACTAAAGTGGAAATGAAATCGAAAACATTTCTTTTGACATCAACTTGAATTTGTTTTCACTTTGCCCTACATTTTATTTGATTACCGTTGATAAAGCTCTTCAATCATGATCACATATAAATTCCAGTAAATTTTGCTCAAACTTGACACGAGTAAAATTTATATAAATTTCGATTGGATTTCTGTGGCAGTTTATTAACCTATTTATTGCTTGTAAAGTGTAACCAATCAGTACGTGTGTGTGGTGTGTGTGATTGTGTGTGTGATTGTGTGTGTCTTTTGTCGCGCTTGGTCGCATTTTGTTGTCTGGCAAAAAGTTTTTGCCATTGATAAATGACTTATGAATACTGTGAGAAGTCGCATAAATCTTATGATTTATGCATAATCAACAAATTGATTTTTCATTTGCTGCTTCTGCTGCTGCAACTGTTCTGCCTCCCCTCGCTGCCGCTGCCTGGGAGTTGAGTAATTGGTTGTTGCTGTCAGCGACGAATACACACACACAAGTATGTATATAGTATGTGTGTGTGTGTCTCTCTCTTGAAAATCTAATTACATACACTGTGAAATGTATATATGTATGTGTGTTTAGATTTTTTGATTTGCTGCTTGACAGGACACTTAAAAATGCCAAGGATATCTTCAAAGTATGCCACCTAACGAAATTCCCATATCCTGCTACATTTCACAGCTGCGGCTCTTGTGGTTGTATGTGTGTGTGACTCTGTGTGTGTGTGTGTGTGTGTGTGTGTGTGTGTGTGTGTGTGTGTGTTGAGCTGGCATTTTAGTTTTGACTTTGCTTTGATATTTAAATTGAAGTCATCAAGTCCTTGCTGATGCTGCTGCTGCTGTAAGTGTTTTGAGTAGTTAATCCTGCGGTGAGAGTCAAGCCAACTCTTGAGTTGTTTCTCGAGCCTTGAACTTTGCCATGGCAATGACAGCATACGACAGGATACGACAGGATGTTTTGTTGCTAAGCCAAAATGTTAAGCATCAGACAACGCAACAACAATCAAAACACTTATCATCGTTTTATTTAAAATTTATAACGAAAATCAATGTAATGAAGCATGCCAAAGTCAATAACTCAAATGACTTTCGGCTTCGGGATTTGCCACGCCCCCAGCACCAGCCTGAAAGCTGCCTCCCTCTTTTCTCTCTTGACTTTGGCTGAGTTTCACTTGCCCCATTTTGAAGACTGGCGACAATATTTTATGCAAATCACTGCCTGACTGCGATAACGATGACTCACTTGACAACTGCCAATAACTTATTTACACTTCATTATCCTGGAGAGAGGGAGAGGGAAGAGAGGGGGAGAGTAAGACAACCCGAAAAATATGCCAAATGTCAGATGTGACTTATTAATTTATTAAAAATACGAGCATAATTAGAGAGCACTTTGCCAAATGACACTTGAAATGCAATTGAGAAGAGGCCGAAGGGGAGCTGAAGAGGGGTGGAAGTGAGGAGGGTGGGGAGGGGATGGAGGGGCGCTTCATGAAGCCGTTGCCATTGAGCGAACAATCAGCGACAGTGTTGCAGTTATTTATGAGCGCAATAAATTTGTTTACGGGGGGTAAAACAAGTCCAAGGGTTGGAGTTGGAGTAGGGACTACCAAAAGGAGGGGAGAGAGGCAATTGGTAGGGGTTGGGGTGGGGGGTAAACAAACTGGGCCGACGCCACGGGAAGCCAGCAGAGCGTCAAATGAAAGCAGCAAAAAGTCAGCAGGAGGCACAACAACAGAAACAACAACAACAACAACAACAGCAGCAGAAAACGGCAATGTCATGAACTTTTCATTGAATAAACCGGAAAATGAGAAAGGCCCAAAAAGCAGTGGGAGCGTGACAGATAGATAACGAGAGAGAGAGAGGAAGAGAATGAGTGAGAGCGAGCGAGACAAATGAAATATGAGCGAAATGCAAAAAAAGTTAACAACATTAATTAGCATTTTTATGGAGCGTTTTAACTTTTGAAGCAGTCGTGCCAAACGGGTTTTGAGCCACAATTGAAAGACGTATTTCCTTTTCGGGATAATAATAAATGGGAAAACCCATACTCCGGAAATTGAAGAGGTGATTCCCCAGAATTTCTCAATGCTGCCTTTTAATGCGGCTACAAATTTTGATGTGAGCAATTTGAGTTGGTGAAAAACAGTTCTTAACTTTTTGGTTATAAGAAAATAATAATATCAAAGGCACAAGATAACACGGGACTTGAGAGGGTGTGGGGGGAGGGGGAGACGTACTTGTAGCTACAAAATTTTCAATCATTTCCAACACACTTTCATAGATGGGGTAGAAGTTTGGCTGGTTTGGTTTTATGACTTTAGCTTTATATTTGGCTTTATATTTGGCTTTATTTTTGGCTTTAGCAGCTGCCCTCGCTCTTGTGCTTTCTTTTATTCTTTTTTGCGGCAGATAAACAAATTTTATTGACTGAGTCATTCTGGTTTCCTTCATCCTCGTTGCAGGCAACTCCAACGTGAGGCAGCTTCAATGTTGCCGCATCATCAGCGCCATAAAATGGCGTCGCTTCTGGCCATCATCGTGCTGCTGCTGAGCTGCTGCTTCCTCGTTGCGCCGGCTGCGGCACGCTCACGGGACAAGGAGGAGCGTCGCAGTCGGGGGCGTGGCAGCAACACGGGCGGCGCCTCAGTTGCCACCTCGGCGGTAACCAGCAACAGCAACGGCAACATTAATGGCTACTATCGCAGCTCAACGGCGTACGGCACGTCCGCAGGCAGCACTGGCTATAACGGACCCATGGACAGCACCGGATTCTGCACGCGAAGACGCGACATGAAGCTGATGTGCTACTGTACGCCGGACGAGAATCACATTCCCGTGCAGAAGGCCGAGTGCTGGGTCTTCTCGGAGGGACTGCACCAGAACGACACGACCTGGACGCGTTTCTACCAGCAGAAGAGTCTGCGCGAGCTGAAGTTCGTCATCCAGAACAATGCCCGGCTGGACTACATACCCAGCATGATCATTGAGCCGCTGAAGAACCTGAGCAGCATCGTCATCGAGTACTCGCAGGTGGAGATCGTCAAGAGCTACGCCTTCGCCAATCTGCCCTTCCTCGAGCGCATCATTCTCAACAACAATCACATCATGGCCCTCGACCAGGACGCGTTTGCCAATCACGTGCGTCTGCGCGAACTCAACTTGGAGCACAATCAGATCTTTGAAATGGATCGCTATGCATTCCGCAATTTGCCGCATTGTGAGCGTCTCTATCTGAACAACAACAACATTAGCACTCTGCACGAAGGACTCTTCGTGGACATGACCCGATTGACCTACTTGAATCTGGCCCACAATCAGATCAACGTGCTCACCAGCGAGATCTTCCGCGGTCTGGGCAATCTCAATCTGCTCAAGTTGACGCGCAACAATCTCAACTTTATTGGCGACACGGTCTTCGCCGAGCTCTGGAGTCTGAGTGAACTTGAGCTGGATGATAATCGCATTGAGGTGAGTTTAGTGACTTAAAAATAGATTGAAAAATCGACTGCATAGATATTGTGAAAGTGATTTTTCAGTACTTTAATTCGTAAACTTTTTTGACTATCATTTGAGTCAATAAAATCGAATTTTATCGACAATCCACTAAAGTTTGATCATCGTATTTCATTAACAGAATTTGGTTTAACTAATTAATTTAACAGAAGATCATTAAATGTTGAAACCTGAGATTTAAAAGAGATTTAAAAGTTAATTAATTTCATGCATAATGAATTCAGATCAAAATGATTGTCCGCATGGAAGTCTGTTAAATACTCGCAAAGTTATGAAATTTTGAAGTTGTTTTGATTTTCTAACTAGCAATTTTACATGTTAAAGCTTGCGAGTATTTCTTTTAATTTATTTATTGGGCAAACTCGAACTCAAACTATTTGGAGATATATCGACAACTTCATTCATTTTTTTTTTCGATTTTAACATTTTGATATTAAATTCGATTTATTTATATAACTGGATTTATAACTTGGATTTATATAACTATTAAAGTTCGAATAGATGAATAAATATAGATCTAAAAATTATTTTTTCTTTTTGTTGCTCTTCAAGTTTGAGTTTTGGTCAAGTTTATCTCATGGCTCACTTAAGTGGTCATAAATTGGCAAACTGACCATAAGAAACAGAGAGACAGAGAGAGAGAGGGGGGGGGGGGGAGACAGGCTCATAAATAGCACATCCTTGGGGGCAACACAAACAAACAACTTTGCCGGGTGTCATAAATTCAATTCGAATGCCCATTTTTGTGGTGATTTAAGTGGTCACTCAGCTGAGTTGAGTTCGAGTTCAGTTCAGTTTTGGGTCTCCAGGCTGTAGCTGCTTCAAGTTACGTTCTCTACTTGCCACATGCCACTTGCCACTTGCCACTGGCCGCCCGCTGTTTGCCGAGTAGGCGCTAATATGATAAATAGATTGGTAAATTATGTTTTCGGGGTGCCACAAGACAGGCCTAGATAGAGATATGTTGCGTTGTCCTGCTGTGGCATTATCCTTTCAGCGCCTTTGGTGGCAAACAAATGTGCGCCTTGCAAGTTAATCTACTTACAAAATATTGAATAACAAATCATGGAATAATGGATTTATGGCACTCCTTTTGGCCATCTGATATGCAAGGACCCTTCTGTGTGTCTGTCGGTGTGTCTGTCTGTGTGTGTGCCATAAAAATGGCCTCGGCCAGTGTAAATATAAAAAATGTCGCTTAGCCTTGTGTGTGCGAGTGTGTGTGTGTCTGTCTCTGTGTGTGTGTGTGTCTATGGCAACTGTAGAAGCGTGGGCTAACAACGATAAGCGCAAATCCTGCATACACTCGTAGTATCCTGGCCAACATTGTTAGAAGCTCGCCAACGTCTTTGCTTTTCATTTTGCTGCGTGTTTCATTTTTCCATTTTACAAAGTGCTCGCATATCATGTCACACCCAGACAACTCGCATATGTGTCAGGCCAGAAGAACACACACACACTGTCACACACACACATACACGCACACACACATCTCAAGTGCTGCTCAAGTGTTTTTGGCCAGCATCTTCGCTGATTCTGATGCTGACAATCTCCTCCAACTGTGGCTTCTTTTTCTGTCTCCGTCTCCGTCTCCGGGTTTTGTCATAGTCATAGCCATAATGATTGGGCTTGTTATCGCCTCAGTGTCGCATTGTTTCGGTCTCTTCTCCCTGCCTCCTCGCCCCGTCTCCCCTCTGCCCATATGTTTTTGGCCTGACTTTGCTTTTGCTACCAAAAATTCCTTTGGCCTCTTTTGGGGACTTTCTTGTCGTTTTCAATAAAAGCAAATTGCGTTGCATGTTTTCTTTGGGTTATCCATTTCACTTTTTTTTTCTCATCTTCCTTTACTTTTCATTTCATGCTTTTTTGTGTTATGTCTGTTCTGCGTACTTCATAAATCATTTGCTGTTAAAAGGTTTGGCTGCTCGGGTTTTTGGGTTAGCTTCTTTTTTTCTCTGACACAACATAAAATGCTTAGCAAGTTCCAGTTTCAGAGTTAAATAGATAAACAGCTAAGCAAGTGCATTATAAGCTTAATTTAAATTTAATAAACTAGGGAAAAAACATAAAATTTCTCAATGAAATAGGGTAATAATTATAATAGTCTTGAGTAATTTCTGTTTTTTTTTAAAGCAGCTAAGCTTAATTTCAATTATATTGAGCAATTTGCAGAGTGTGAAAATTTATCATTATATATTTACCTTTTAATTTAAACTTATCTATTTTTAAAGTTTTGGTATCCGAATTTTTGGTATCAATCGACTATTTCTATGAGAACTTAATGTTATAGCTTGATCCGAAAACTCGTAATTGGAATTAGCAATTTTATACAAATATTTGTTTGGGAATCTGAGCAACTTTTCCTGTTTTTCTTTTGCTTGATTTTATTTATTATATTCACCCAATCAAGTTTATCTATGTTTCAAATAACAAATCCATATCATGACAGAATTGTAATCCTTGAACAATTATTTATTATTGTTATATAAATTAATTGTGTTAGCTTAATATTCTTATACTGGCAGCCTGATTATATTAAGTGTTTGTACATGTTTACCATTTCTCTTGATCATAACATTTGTTTACGCAGTTGCCACAAAACTCCCATATAAATAACAACAACAACAATTTTTTTTCTGCTTCTTTCGATTCGAGCCGATAAATTGGCGGCGCCTCGTAAAAACGCCAAGTGCCGCTCATCAAACTAACAAAATATCGCAATAAAATATATTTTTTATGTCAATCAGCGTGGCAAACAAACAAACTACCGAGATATGTGATAACACAAGAATGGTTAGGGGTATTCCCTAAACAAATTGTGTTCTTTCACTTTGTGGCCAAGACACGCGGACGCGTATTTTTCAATGTCTTCACAATTGGCAGCAGCGAAAAGGGAAAGGAAAAAGACAGAGAAAGGAAAAAGCGGGGAATAAATAACGGCACATGTCGCTTTGGATTGTTGGCATTTAATATGCATAATTTTTCCATTTCACTAGACAAAGCATATTGAATATTAAATAATGGCAAACAGGAAGGCGAAGTTGCCATAACATGGGAGGAAAAATCGAGAGGGAAAATCAAGAGTTCCTCAACTTTCACTACACGAAAATAAACACTTTTTTTTCGTCGGCGCGCCGTATAATAAAATTCAAGACAAACGAATTGGAACATACAAGTTAAAAAAACATGCATATGGTGGATATATATATCTGTGTAAACATATAATATATGACATACATGTCCATATATGCTCGTATATATACTATATGTATATGCATAAATAAATACGCAAACAAAGACAGAGAAAGCACAACAATAACAATAACAGCACTGACAATACGCGAGGCCAACAGTGAAAACTGTTGGAAAAACAATGAAAATAATACGCAGAAATGCGGAAAAATGGCAGTAAATATTTTTTTGCTTGCTCGGTCGCCCAAGCAAAACATAAAAACTCATAGCAAAAAGATGTGAGGTTAGCAAGATAAAAGATATGCGAGTCGAAAGTGGAAAGAGGAGAATGAAAAGGGAAAGAGTTGATATTGTTGCACAAATACAATTAAACATGAACAATTTTTAGAGCAAATGCATTTGAGCTAACATGGAAATGACCTGAATTTCAAGTGGTTTTTCTTGTTTTAATAATAATGTATTTTGGAAATGTATTTTGAAATGAATAAATTTAGCTGTGGAACTTTTAAGCATAAACTTTAACCACAATCATAATAGAAATTTGGAAATTTAGTAGTGAAGGGCAATGAAAAATCAATTACTAAAAATGAATAGAATTATGAAATCGTAAAATCCTCAAATCATAAAATATTAAAATAAAGAAATTTATTTAAAAAAAAAAAAAGTCTAAAAATTTTCTCGTAGTAAATAGAGAAAGGAAATTGCATTTACAAAATAATGTCTGTATGATGGCACATTAAATTTAGCAAATTTAATGACTCAAAATTAATTTAAAAATTTTCCAAACTACACATGTTTATATTCTCATAATTTCATATATATTTTTTCAGCGCATTTCGGAACGTGCCTTGGACGGTCTGAACAATTTGAAGACTTTGAATTTGCGCAATAATTTGCTAAAGAAAATTGACAATGGGCTGCTGCGTGGCACACCGGCGCTGCTGTCAATCAATGTGCAGGCTAACAAATTGGAAACACTGACGTTCTACACATTCCAGCCAATTATGGACAATTTGGTCAACAGCACCAGTGAGCTGTTGGTGTCAGGTGAGTTGCGTTCTCTCTTCTGTTGTGCTTACACAATGCACAATGTAAACTTTGACAGCTCATTTCTGTGGGGGGTGAGAACTAACTGATAAACTGACTAAATGACATGCAGCTGAACAGCTGAGCAGCTGAACAACTGAAACAACTGATGCCAAAAACCTTGCAAGTTATTATAATTACACATACGCCACGTTGGCCAACTGGGCAAATGAGCTGAGCTCAGCTTTGTTTGCGTAGGGGGCAGGAAAAAGGGGGCGAACATAAAGTTTTATGACAGCGCACAGCACTGAGTGTGACCCGGGGTCTTGTAGGTTTTGTCTAAGCACACAATTAGCCAGCACACAGAGAAAGAAGGAAAGAGAGAGAGGGAGAAAAGTGATACACACACACATAGATAGTGTGCGTGTTTGTTGGAAATGTCATATCGTCATTGCTCAAGTGTGCGCTTCCGTCGACACTTGCAAACGTGCGACAGTCTCTAAGAGAAGGACAGCAAGAGTGAGAGAGAGAGAGCGAGAGTGAGTAGTTGTATCTGAACATATTGTTTCTCGCTCTGGCACTTTGTTAATTGCATGACTAGATCCGACTCGACCCAAGAACTCCCTACAACTGGCAACTGGTAACTGGCAACTGTTTGCCAGCGGCGTGCACAAAAACCAAATTAGTCATTAAAGTGCAATTTTGAAAGCGGCCAACGGCGTTCGGGCCACTCAACATAAATTCCCTGCCCTTTCAACTCCACTCTCTCTCTCTCTCTCCCTCTCTCTTTCTCCTTTTCGCCGCACTTTATGTCGCAGCACTTGACTCCATTGCAAAACTCATAACAATAAAATATGTTACCCGCAATGGCCATAGGCACAACAAACAGAGAGAGACAGAGAAAGAGAGAGAAGGAGAGAGAGTGTGACATGTGTGTTGCTGGCCAAGTTAATAGCGCTGGCTATTAGCGTGTTGATTAGCCCAATTAAAAGGTAAATTAAAGTGAATTATTAAGTGCATCTATGTGTCCATGTTGTAGGCATGTTGTCATTTTCCTTACTGCCCCTCGAAAAGTGCACTTCAAACAAATAATTGTAAAAATAAAGCAACAACAAAAATAACTATTATAGGTTGGCATTTATTGTCTAAAAATATTCAAATGTCCAATAACTTTTGTCGTGTTAAAGCGATGTACGGAATATATTTAGGCCAAGCCTTTAATTGAAATTTGCCTTGGAAAGATACATAATGGAAATACCCTGTAAATTTTATGAATTTCAAACAACACGACTTAAAAGTTTTACTTTTTTATACTTATATAAAAGAACGTTAATCTTCATACCTCGTCAAAGTACCTATTATATACGCATTAAAGTCTTTCTTCGTGATTACAGGGTATTCAAAGCGTTTGTCAAGGCTGCCAAATGACCTGTTGTTGCGTCGCCTTGAAAGCAGCTCTCATACACTTTCAGCAATTTTATTTTTAGCGTATTCCGCAATTAAGCTTTGACGCAAACGCTGCGTAATCAGCGGCTGTAACCAGAACAACAACAACAACAATAAAAACAGTAATAATAAGAGCAACAACAACAACAGTGGTTACAATAATAACAGTAACAGAAATAGTTAGAACGCCTTGGCCCGACGAATGCATTTAAATATTTAACAACAGCCTTCAAAATCGCATTTCTCTTTCATTTAGCAAAGTCGCAGTCAACATGCACACATACAGAGAACAAACACACACACAACACACACACACACATGCACAACCAAATGGCAGTAACAAATGCAACTTAATTATCACACACACTCATACAACGACATCAGCTCACATGTGTCTATGTATGGCAAGCGAAATTTTTGCTAATGGTTTGCCATTAGCATGACTCATTTAAGTCAAAACAAAAAAGTAAAGCACAGGCGGGCATGCTCGGCTTAAAGATACCCCGCAAATTAACAGCAACTGTCTAAAAGCAACAATTAACTAAGTTAATAATTTATTTTATAATAATTAAAATTTATTTTAATTTTGTTAACTTTTTTGTTTTAACATACCCCTTAGATTCATTAGTTAACTTACAGGGTGTTTAAAGGGCGACGTTGAACGACAGTAAGGCTGTGTACAGACGTAATTGCATTGAAGCTATATACACACACTCACACACACACAATCACATGCAATGGCAGGCAGTCAGACATTTGTAAATTGGCTACAAATGACTTCAAATTGCTTTAAACTGCAAAATATTTTCGCTTGCCGAAAACTTTTTAATTCATGTGCAGTGATTATGCACACACGCACACATGCATACACAGCCATACAAACACACACACATACTCACATATTATAAACACGCATACATGCTCAGTGAACTTTGCTTATTGCAACGTCAAATGGTTGATTAGAACGCTTCATGTTGCTCTCTCTGCGTCCGTTCGGCAAAGTTAAATAGCAAAAATAATAATATATGAAAAAAGCAAAAAATATATAATTCAATTTTTCAACTTTTTGCTGACATTGCAAAGTTGGCTAAAAGCTTCTAATGAACCAAACACTTTCGCCAAATGAATGCAATGGAGTTCATTTAAAGCAAGTTGCAAAAGCAAATTAATGAGTTATAGAATAATTCAACAGGAACATATTGGAAGGACTTTTGAGAGCGTAATTAAATTAATTAGCTTTAATGTGTTTTTCCAGCACTTTTGAAATTGAAAATGAAACGACAATGGAAAATGTTGAAATTGATGACTGTTATTCAGTTGAATTTATGAAAAACATGTTTAACAGTACGCATACATTTGCTGATAACTATATATATTTAACAAATAAATTAATTAAGTGCTTTTTATTTGCTGAATTACCCCAATCAAGAGCTAAAAGCCACAGAACACTTGCACGTCGTCGGGAAAATGCTTAAAAATTTGCTCAATTTGCCGTATAACAAATTTATAAGTTCTCAAAAAAAAAAAGTAAATGTATAAAATAGACACTGAGCAGACGCCTAAAAGATGCAACACTTTTCGTTCATTGGGTGAAAGTGTTGACGCGTGAGGCAGGTCAATGGCAGGTGGAGGGGGCAGGTGGAGGGTGATGGTAAAGACAGACAGACAGACAGCAGTCAGTAGCAGCCTCAAGTGCATAAAAGCACATAAAAATTGCAACAGAATTGCAGCGAACATGTGAGAAACGTCAACAGGATGAGGACGAGAATGAGGACGAGAATGAGGTCGAGAATAAGGACAAGAATCAGGATGAGGATGAGGATGACTCGAAACAGACGTTGACGTTTTGGGCTAAGGATAAAGTTGCCACTGTGGCCATAAAACGTGCTGCTGCTGTTGCTGCGAGTTTTGGCCACATCACATGCCAAGTGACAACCATTTTGAAGAAGAAGAAGAAGAAGGAGGAGGGGTGCTGGCCCCAAAAGTATTTGCCAACTGCGCGTCAACTAATCGAACGCCAGGACGTATTTTCAGTGCAGTTATCCGGGGACTTGGCAGCTGACGAAGAAGTTGGCCAACAGCGTGCGAAGGTGTGCAAGTTTTTGGACACACCATGTGGCATGGGGCATGTGGCATGTGGCATGCAGCATGAGTCGCTGAAGCAGCACAACTATTTGACAAATGCACATCAAGTTGCAGCTACGCCTGAGCTAAGTGAAGTGAAGTGGCATCAACTGAGGGATTTCCATTAGCGCCAGGACAAATGATGTACATGAACCTTTACAGATTGCAAGCACATGCATCAACCAGTTGGCAAAACAGAAACAGACAGAGACACAGATAGAGGTGGAGATAGAGATAGAGAGATATCAATGGTGAGAGATAGATAGTTGGCAGTCTTGGAGCGTTGTCAAGCTTCAGCGAGCACGTTGTGATTTGTGGAAGACTTGACTTTTATGTAATTGCCATTGACAGGCAGCGAATGAAGCCAAAACTGATTGACAATCGGTTAAGGGAGGGAGAATTTATTCCCACACCATATCATTCTATATTTGTGGAAATTTGTTAAGGTATTGCATACTTTTAAGAGCGCTTAAAAGTGTTAAAGGTAGAAAGTGGAACTTTAAGCACTTCACTTCAACTGCTTTTTTGGGGTATTTAAATGGACATGCAGCGATAGACATATTTTTCGGCCTTTCTCTCTTTCTTTCTCTCCTTCTTCCTCCTCTCTCTTTACCTCTGTTTCTTGCTGCTTGTTTTCTAGCACATGCTGCCTGCATTTAAATGCCATTTGATGTCTGCGAGCCAAACACTGACCCTAAACAATGCTCGAGTTTTGTCCTTTTGAAGACTCGTTCTATATGTGACTCTGTGTGTGTTGTGTATATGTGTGTGTGAGTGTGTGAGGGGGTGTTGTGTGTGTTGTTTGTTTGTCCCATGGCCTGCTACAGCTGCACCTATGCCCACGTATTTTGTAAAAAATTTATAGGCACGCCCTGTGCTGTGGCATTTGTTTCAATTCCTTTGGACGACATTGCTGACCAGCAATCCACACACAACACTCCACACCCACAGTCACACACTCACACACACACTCGCACACCCACTCACCCACATGTGTTTAGGTCCTGCCCGTTAGATCCTTGTTTATTTGTATGCGTCGCACGTTTTGTTTGTGTCGTCGCGCCTGTGGCCAGGACCTGGGAACATTTCGAATGCTTTCACTTTAAAGCCAATGCCTGTTTTTCCACATATTTGCCAACATTGCAGGCAACACTGGTAATAAATGCGACAACACTTGCAACCCCCCCAAAAGGTTTCCTAAACCAGCCCCCATCCCAGTTCCCAGTTCCCATCCCTCTACCTTTTCTCTTTCCCTCTTTCCCTATCGCTTTTCCTATTCCAGTCCGTGTCCGGCTCAATTGGTTCGTTATGCGCTGTAGCTTGGATCCCAGTCGTTAGCTCGAATTGAATGGTTATTGTTTCGAAATATAAATAGGATTTCTAACAGATTTTTTCTCTTTTCGACTCGCGACGCCTCTTCAAAGCCCCATTCATGGCATTCACATGATACTGACAGCTGAAAACTGCAATTTGATTATTTTTTTTTGTTAAAAAAAAGTTTTACTCTTCTACGTTCTGTCAAATGTTTTCCAGTTAATAAAGTTTTTCAGTTGGAACTTTATGAATTTTCATACGCGCAACTTGTTGGAACTTTTGATTTAGTCCGCTTTTTAGCAATAAACAATTTTAGTCTAGGTTATAGGTCACTTGGTAACGGTCTTTATTTTCTTTATTTAACTCAGAATTTTGTCATTCTTCAAAAAGAACTGTTCTTCATTTAAAAGTTTTTGATCTGTGAAGTAAATGCTTTCACTTCTTATAAAATTACTTTACATATATTTTACTTTCTTTGTGTCGAACTAAAAATATCAGCAAAGTCAGCAAATTTATAATAAGAAAATATCTATCTTGTCTACATACCCATCTGAAACATAAATTTTCTTTAATTGGAGCTTCGTTTTCCAACACTGTTCAGAGCTGAAATACCATTAGCATATCATTAGAGTGTAATATATGCTACTGGCAACAATATCATCTCCTTCGAGATGTCATTATTTCGCACTTTGAAACGAGATCCCGTGGATTAAGTTGGCATCATGTGGAATGTAATCCCTGACTTATTGTCGCATCCTGTACAAAAGGACACTGAATTAAACTTTCTATTGCTGGCTGTTTTAGCTCATTTATAATGCATGCAATGTGCTGCAGCTTAAAATTGCATTTGTTCGGCAATAACAACAACCATATTAACAACAACATCAACAACAGCAGCTTCGACAACAACGACAAAAACAACAACAACGATGACAACACAAACAACAATAAACAGGTATTAGGCACTGCGGCCGGAAGCGTGAATTTATTGAAAGGCATAAAAGGCGCCTATTATTCCCTCTCTTCCTCCCTTTCTCGCTCCCTCCAACTCTCCCTCTTCCCTCTCTGGATCATAGACGAAAAATGGTCGAGCAAATGATGTTGGGCCATAAACTGGACAAATGAGCATGTGACACGCACCCGAAATTGACTTTCGATAGTCAATGTCGACATCCTGTCCTGTCCTGTCCTCGTCCTGGCTCATATATCCTGGCAGCAAATCCTACTGATTGCTAACAATAAATCTATGGCTCAAAACATTGTATTACATGTGTCTAACCTACAGTGAGAGTCAAACATATGCGCACACTAATAAGTTTTTGGTGCTGTCGTGCTGCCAATTTGATTGCCCAGTGTTCAGTTCAGCAAACAAATTTTATATACATTTTGTATAATTTGACACACACACACACAGATACTCACACATACTGTGACATGCATGCATAAGTAGCATTTCATTCTGTTTTCCAGTTCGTTTTCAGCTGCGTTCCATTTGCCAAACGCTGCATAAATCACTTGGCCATATTCCCTGCCCCCAAAAAGTATGCAACACTCCATTGTTTAGCCAGCCAGAGAGAGACAAAGAGAGAGAGAGAGAGAGTGAGTGAGAGTGAGAGGGGTAGAGAGACCACTATAAATATTTTAGAATTCAATTTCCGGCAACTTGACAACTCTGCCACTTTCCTTTTGACTATTAAAACTCGCCCCATGTTTCTGCCATAAATTTAAAGACTTTCTGTCTGTTCTCGCAATTAAACACAAAATTCATCGCTCATTTTACCTTGCTGCCTCATTGTTCGACAGTTGTCTGTCTGTGTGTGTGTATTTGTGGGTATCTGTGTGTGTGGCATGCGTTTAATTGTCTGTAGCAGCAACAACAACAACAACAGCAGCAGCTGCAGCATCATTTTAATTACGCACCTTTTCTATGCAACAACAACATTTCAATTGAGTATAAACTCAAACTGCATTCAAGAGACACATAAAAAAACAAAAAAGAAAACAACACACATACATTTAAACTCTCTCTCCGTCTCTCTCACTCTCTCTCACACACACACACACATACAATGCAACTGCGCAATTTGTTTGCGGCCATTTTCCATGTATAATGAGAGCATACAACAATTTCCTTTCATGTCGCTTGACAAGGCCCAGCGGCATTTCCAGCAACAACGACAACAACAACAACGACAGCAAGTAGTGCAAAAGAAGAAGCAGCAGCTACATGTCTTTTTAAAGCCTACCCCCTCCCCCAACGGCCCTCCCTCCCTTGATTCCCTGCCTTATTAAGTAGTTCAATTAAAACTTAAATGCACATTATTAATGAGTTTTTATTGTTTAATGTGCACAACTTTTGTACGCCTTGCGGCCAACTTGCTGTCTCTCTCTCTGTCTTTCTCTCTCTCTCTTTCTGTCTCTCACTCTCTCCCTCTCTCTTTGTGTTAACTTTCACTACATCTCAAAAAGCTGCTTGCATATTTTAAAACATATTTCACCGCACACATCAATTGTATGACAAACTTCTTAAAATCGCCTTTTGTGTCACATTTTAATTCGCTTGAAATTAATTGTCATCATTATCAAGAGGAGAACTGTGTCGAATTATGGGATTTCCATAGATTAGTTTTGGTGCCAGCAATTTAAGCCACGTTTCTGACACTTTAAATTGTCAAATGTGCCAATTAAGCGATCAACTTTCCTCTAGCCAAAACTAGAAGTTCGCTTTAAGCCCTTTCTATTGACTGAGCCGCTTTTGCTGCCTTTGTCACTTTTAACTGATGCCTAGACATTAACGCGCTTTATTAGCTAAATTTATTATAATCAACAGCAGTGGCAGCAGCAGCGAGTCATGCTCTTAACTGGTTTCAATTGCTGTTAGCTTGTTTGGCTTAGCGTCAAGGCACAAAAGCCGTTGCATAGTTTCTCAAGGCGTCGCCCCCAAAAGTTTGCTCCGATTTTAGGCATCATAATGAAGCTTGTTTATAATTTATGCGCACTTAAAGGTGCGATGCCAAAGACAACGCATTAGGCGTGTTAATTTCCCCCATGTAAGCCAATCTCTGATACCCTCTGCCACCTCTCCTTCCCCCTTCCCACAATGCTTCTCCTCTCGGGGATTTACTGGCAAAGTGAGCGTAACTCGCTTATTGTTGTTGTTGCTGTTATTGTTGCTGTTATTTGGGCAACTCTCAAAGCTTTTGGCTTTGCGTCTAATACAAATTCATGGCTGTCATTGCAGGCACTTGATTTGTGAGTGTGTGTTTGTATGTGTGTGTGCGGTAATCTATCTTAATGTATGCACAGACAGGCAGACTGACTGAATGACTGACGGACGGACTGACAACCATCAGATTAGCCCGCCCTCAATGTATTTTCGCCTGCGGTTTTTCATCAGCGCCCACACAAAATGCCTTTGATTATAGTTCATTTTAGTCAATCTCTTGTTATTGTTGTTATTTTAGTACTCGTTGTTATTGCTTTTTCGCGTATTATCCAATTTGGCAATGTGTGCTGAGAGCCATTAGACGCTGTAACCATCAAATAGGTGCTAAAGGGTTACATCCGGTTAATAGAGGATAATAAGAGAACGGATTATATGTGATCTTTGTAATCAGAGCGTTTAAAAGATAAAGATCTTAGTTTTACATATTAAAGGTAATCTATTTAGACAAATATTTCCAGCAAAAAAGTTGAGAGAATAAGATAAAGAATTTATAAATTTTATAGCTTTTTCTAACTTCATAGAGAATAAAATGTAATATTTAATATATTTTATTCAATAAACCATTAATAAAATAATATCAAATTTAAGTCTTATGCATATTTAATGTCAAATGCTGTCCATATTAAAGTGTTAAATTCAATTCAAAAATTTAATCTCAAAATTTCACAGCTCCAAAAATAACACAACAATCGATTAACACGATTATTTATCAAATTTTAAATAGCCCCTGCTGTCCGAAGGGCTCAATCAATTCAAACACTTTCCAATTAATGCTGCAATTGCAACTACAACTGCAGAGCACTTAATCAAACTGTCGAGAAATGCGGCTCATTCGTATTAATCTCATTTGCCATTATATTATTGTACGTTTGTCATTATTACTTATTAGTTGTGGACTGAACACGTAATGAGAGCCGTAAGCTATCTCAAAAACTCATTAGAGAGAGCAACGATTGAATGGACAGCAAACATAAATTGGCAAAGGCAAAGGCAGAGGCGACAAACATTTAATTGAATATTTTGGCCAAGTTATTGCAGCATGCGATAAAATGTATTGAGTGTCGCATTGGGCCATCGATTAGTGCAGTGCAGCTGGCCATAAATAAGCAAACTGTCCAGTCTCTCACTCCCACTCTCTCACTTTACAATATGTAATAATTTCAATTTACAATATGTCTATATACATGGATGTGTGGGCTATATACTCACACGATATCTTGCATGACAGGCAGAGTCGCAGTCGCCAACGTGTTGGCATTGATGGATGGCATTGGAATGGCATTGGCGATAGCTGTTTGAGCCCAGTTGAAAACGTCGCAACGTAACGCCGTCGGACATTTGAGTGCACAATTTATGTCAGTTGGTTGTGTGATATATTGCCCGACTACTATATATACACACACAACTATATAAAATGTGTATTGTTGCAGTTCGACGCAGACCTGTTAATAGACTCGCCTTTCACTCAGTTTTCACCTCAGGAACATATTATACTTGCCACTTGACTTGCCACAAATCGCAGCGCAATCACAAATAACAACAGTCTCATTATTTATTTATATAATTTCGCTTTGTTGTCTCGATCAACCCTCGCTAAGGGAGTCACCCTAACGGCCAATATTCACATATTTTATTAAATACAATTCAATAAAGAAAAAAACGAAACTCGAGGGTTCACAGCGCTGATTGTTGATGCGATGGCTATTTTGGCAAGACATTAGGCAGCGAATTGGATAAGGGAACCAACATGTTGCTCTCAAGGGGGAGTGTTGAGAGGGGGTTGTATTGCCCCCCTTTTGTTATTATAGCTGTTGTTTAGTTGCTTTGCCTTGTTATTGTTATGAGCGCATTTCTTGTCTGGATTGCTGTCTCTCTTTATTTTTTTTTTTATGCGATTTAGCATATAACAAACACATTACTGGCTCACCCTCTACCCCCGGCAGGACATGCCCCCTTTCCCTTCCGCACTCTCTTCCTCTCAGCAACCCCCTTCCTCTCCTGCTCAGCTGTGCAAATATTTTGGCAAAAGGCAACTTAATGCTTAGCCGAAGGGCTAATGTTTATGAGTGTATGTGTACGTGCGTATGACTGTGTATACATATGTGTTTGTGTGTGTGTGTGTACTTTAACGCGGTTGAGTGGTCATATTTGATCGGCGCGCTTGATTTTTTTTTTATTCCTATATTTTATATGCTGCCCTCCTCTTTCCCATTTGATTTTCTTTTGGCAAAGTGATTTCAGAATTTCCTTTTTTTCCATTTATTGCTGTTGTTGCTGTTGTTGTTGCTGTGTCTGTGATTCGTCTTTGATTTGTTTATGCGATTTCATAAAATATTTATCCTCGAGCGTAGTTGTTAAATCGCCTGCAATGACTTTCCCTTTTGCCAGTCCAAGAGCAGGACATAGAGGGGAGACGGGAGGTGGAGGATGTTGCCCTGAAGCGACATCCTGCCGTCTGTCTGTCTGTCCGCCTGTCTGTCGAGTGTTTGATCTTCAGCCTGCTTATTTGACTTCACGCTCGATTGCCAAAAATAATTTGATATGAAAGAAATAAACTGTAATTGTTTGCTGATTGAAAGTCGCCATCAGTTGCCATCAGCGCTCTGTTTGTTTATTACATTGCTTTTTTTAAATTTCTCGCTAAATTTAAAAGAAACAAAAATAGAAATGCGCAACATTAAAAAATTGCTTATAAAATGTTATTAAAATTACAAACTGAGAATTCAGCAAGGCGAAATAAAATCAAAAAGTAACTGCAGATGCGGGAAGTAAGCAGAATGCTGTGAAAAATCTTTACAAGTGATATAATTTTATGGCTTTCTCGCTGTGAAAATAAGAGAGAACAACAACAATAATAGCAACAACAAGAACAGGAACAACAACTGTAGCCAGGGTCCAGTCGCAGTTTCCATTCATTTGGCGTAATAAAAACATTCAATGAGCTCTGGCTGCCCCCAAAAACTGACCCCAACTACAGCATAAAGAAAATTGGCGAGAAAAGCGACGGCTATTGAAATGGCTTTCAATGGGCAAGCACACACACACACACACATACACAATAACAACAGTCTGTGCAGAGGGCGTGGCAAATAAAATAAAATAAAATAAAGAGAGAAAAACCCATTGGATTTTGAATAAATTGAGTAAAGTTGCAGGACGCTTGAGAAGGAGGCAACAAAATTAAATATCTTCTTCTCTATAAAAGTGCTCATACTGCCCTCTCGCTCTCTCTCGTTTCTTACCCTTCGCACTCGCTCTACGCACTGCAAAATCACGCACAGCCCATAACAAGCGAGAAAACATGCTAAAAAAAAAGAACTTCAACAAAAAAATGCTGCAACTCCGACGAAGGCTCATTAAAAAACGAAAGCAGTCAAGATAAAAAACCATGTGAAGGAACAGAAAATGGAAAGGAGGCGGGCGAAGGGAAAGAATCGAAAGGCATTTTGTATACCCTTAAGTATAGTTTATATACATATAGTTTATATACAACATACTTCAAATGTTGAGAAAAATAAATAAAATTTTGATGCAGAATCAAAGTGTAGTACAAACAATAAGAAAATTGACAAAGTTAAATTTTGAAAAAGTTATGACAATTTAAAGCAGCGATAGGCACGAAATTCGGGAGCATTACAACAACATCAACAAGTTGGGAGCAGCTGCTGCTCCCGGAGCCACTGCGTGCCCACCGCTGGTTTAAAGTACTTAAAAAAATGTACAGCTGTTGCGATCATAAAAATAGTGAGAGAAATGGGAGTTCAAAGTCTGTCTTCAGTGCTTGATCTCTTTATTTCACTTCCAACTACCAAAATAGAGAGGGAGTCAGAGAGAGAGAGGACTGTTAGATACCATAGTACCCTGAAAGAGAGTGAGAGTGCAAAATGTGTTAGATTGAACAATGCTTGTTACCAACTGTTTCTGCTGCTGCTTATTCACCCTCATTTGGCGCTCCCAACTGGCCAGAACTAAAGGCAACTATACAAAGCGAAACTTTCGACTTCATTTGCATACATAGCGCTCTCGAGCAATGTAATAAAAAATGATAAAACTCTCCAGAGAGCGAGCGAAACATCAGAAGCCAGCGGGACACACATATAAAAATGGAGAGAGAGAGTGGGAAAGTGAGTGAGTGAGTGAGAGAGAGAGCAGGAGAATGTGAGGCAAGTTGTGCTAACTGTGCGTCCTGTCCCCTGGTGGCGTTAGCGGGTCACAAGCCGAGCCAAAGGCTCTGGCCAGGCCACAAACGAACCAGCTCCCTAGTTGCCACGTTGCCACATTGCCCCCGCGTTGCCACATTGCTACCGCTCTCCCTCTCCGCGTTCCGCTCAGCGCAACCATCTAAAAATGAGCTGATTTCAAACAAAGCTGTGTTGGCGTCGACGGCATTCATTGTGCAACCAAGAGCCTGGTCGGGATCCGGTCAGAAACAAAGGCGGTAACTAGGCCAGCATCTGTGCTGATTTGAGGTGTGCGGGGGTTGGCAAACGAGGGGCTGATATGCGGCAACTTTTGGCATCAGTGTGTTGATATTTCGAGGCTGGCTCAAAACCCATTTCGCGCGTTTTCTTTGCGCTTTTCAATCCGCAGCAGCAACTGCCTGCCCTGGGTTAAAGTCCGCCAAAAAGGGAGCTGCCAAAAAAAAAATAAAACAGAAAAGAAAATAAAGAAAAAAGCACACAAAAAAGAAACAGGGAAAAAGAAAAACAGAAATCGCTCCCCTCCATCAACCAATTAAAGCAGCGGACCTGCAATTTTTGAGCCTCTGTTCCTTTTCTTTGCTCCTTTGTGTTTATGGGTGCGAGAGTGTGTACTTGTGTGTGTGTGTGTTAGTGTATTAAATTTAAAATAAATGTTTTTCTTTTTATGCCGTTGGGACCTCGGCAAGGACTTGGGCTAATGAAATGCCATTTAGAGAGTCCGCCAAGGCCGCAACATGATGTATGACAGCCGCTGTCCCCCGGACCATTTAAGCTAAATACATCGATTCCAAAAGGCACCCGGAAATTTTTAGACAAGGGGAGAAAAGGGAAGAAAGGCAACGAGTTGCCACTAAATATATTTTAATTTAAATTAATTGTTTTTGACAACATTTTGCAGCGCATATTCCGAGGTTATGAGAACTACTTATAAAGTTTAAAAAGACGAGATTTCTTAAGCACATTTTATGCTAAATTTAGAAAGTGTGACAACGTCAGCACACTATTTCTTCGAGAATAAGCTTAAAACTCGTTCAAATATATTAATGTTGCAAAGATGTTGATGAAATGCTTAAAAATTTAAAGCTGAGTGGAAAATCAAAAGAAATTGACTTTCACATTTTACTCTTAGGCGTTGCCAGATGTGCCAAGTGGCATCTCTGAGTTGACATTCGCATTGTATTTAACTTAAAGATAAAATTCTTTAAAAGTAATACCAGTTGAGAAATTAAAGAAATTGCTTTTCACAACATGATAAAGTTAATATGTTACAGGTATAAAGTTAACAAACAAACTTTCTAAGCAAAAGTTGAACTGTTGCTGTGTTTTACAACTAAAACGTTGCAATTTTGCGTTATTAAATTAGATTTTTAAACAAATTTACAAAATATTTCCTGACATTTTTCAGTTAATCGTGTTATCATCATGTTATCATCATTTCCATCGCAACTGTTTGTACTCCGAATGTGCAACTGCAGTAAATGGAAATGACAACTAATTATGAATATGTTTCGACACATGAACTGCTCTACAAACAGACAGACAGAGAGAGAGAGAGAGAGAGAGACGGACAAATAGACAGAGAGAGACAGAAACATGCAGGCAGACGGAGTGAGAGACGGATAGACGGACATTATTTGCATTTTAAAAGTGACCAAACAAAGTTGAGCTGAGTCTAATTTGGCTGGCTGCCTGTTGGCACACACACACACACACTCACACCCACGCACACTGACGTGAACTTATTCAAACAGAGAGTACTTGGAACTTACTAGTCAAAGGAACAGGAACGGAACAGTAAGTGGTGAGGGGAGGTCAAACCCCCTTCAGCTTGGACATGGCTATGAAAATGACAATAATAAAATCTAATGTGCACATAGACGCATATGCATGTCACTTATTCCTGCTCTCTGTATGTGTGTGTATGCGTGTGTGTGTGTATGTAAATGTCCTCTGTTAACCGTAAAAACGTTTCCGACTTTTGCAGCAGCGCCAAAAACCAAAAAAAAAAAATATAGAAAAAGATAGTAAGCTGCAACGTCATGTGGCAGACGGCAAGTGGAGGTAGAGTTGAAAGTCATGTAGGAAGGATAGGTAAAGGGGGTAGAGAGTGGAGGGAGTAGTTAGAAGAGCAGGGGACACTTCAAGTCGAAGCTCGTTGCTTGCAAAATGAGACAGGCGTAAGTGTGCGAGTGTGAGAGAGTGTGTGAGTGTGTGTTGGAGTGTGTGCAGCAGACCAAAACACTTCCTACCGCTTTGGCCAAGTATCATTAAAAATATAAAAGTATTTTATGCACACATATAGAGAGAGACAGAGCAAAAAAAAGCTGGCTGCACATTAAGCTCGTCATATGACTAAAGTATCTATGTGTAACCCTATATACTTTATATATGTATATGCATATAGCTATATCTATTTTTTAGTAGCACATTGTCGTTGACTTTTTGTTGCGCTTGCTCTCCTCTTTCTCTCTCTCTCTCTCTGTCTGTCTCTCTCTCTGGCAAGTCATTGTCATTTGGTCAGCTTGCAAACAGCTGCCAGTTTTCAGTTATCCTCCTCCCACCACCCACCACTGTTCCTTCCTTCCCGCTCCTTTATTACTGTACTCTGGCCCAGAACAGGCTTTGTGTCGTGCCACTTCATTATCATGTTAATTTTGTTGTAATTTGCTTGCTAAATGTTGCCAAGTTGTCGTTGGCCATTTGGAACATTTTCCGGAGTCGCTTCTTTGCATATTTAACTTTATTTATGCTTTCTTTCTTTCTTTTTTTTGTGTATGTTTTCATATGGAAAATTAGAATTTTTTCAAATTCTTTGCCCTGTCTCTCCCTTTCTCTCTCTGTCTCTTCTTGGCTTCTACAGTTGCTCGACTAATTTGCCAACTATTTTTGCAACGAAAGTTTTCTTTTGTCATTTTGTGGCAAGTTTTTGGGGCTTTGCCACACACACATAGTAAGAGATAATATATATGCCACCAATCATCGTTCTGCGGCCTTTAGATCCTTACCAATTGTTGCTCTTCCTTCCCTTTCCCATTGGCAACATTTGCAATTGGCCTAGTGCCTATGTCATTGTATCCTTTGCTCTCCATTGTCTGGCTTTGTGTGTGCAAGGATAATGATGTGCACAGCTCTTAACTGCGTATGTCAGCTAGTCAGTCAACCAAGCCAGTTAGTCAGTTAGTAAGCCAGTCACAGAGTCAATATTTTGTTTGTAACGTTTATGCTAATTATGCATGTTGACATGCAAAACTGTGTCACCGTACCGGGCCTAATTATACTCGAGAGATTTGTGACGGGGCCATAAACTAGCTTTTTGCCCATGACGCAAGTAGACAACTAATTTTCGGGGCAGAAAATAGTTCCATAGACTGTGTATTAATTGATTAAAGTAGAAATTGCTTAGAGCTTTACTAGTTGACTTGTAGATACCCTGTAGACACAGTTAAAGTTAGATTAAGTGGAGTATTTACGTTTATTTCTTAAATAGGTTTTGAATTCTTTAAGCGGTTGACATGAAATTTTCAAAATATGTGGAGTAAATGTTTAAATTTCCATGAATTATCCATGAAAATCTCTCTTTAAATATATTAACAATATAAGAGACTACCCCTTTCCATTGATTCAATAATTACAGGCCGTAATTCTGAGCAGCTTATTGCCCTTATCAAACATTTACAGATCAAATTGAAAGCATTTTAATGGGGGCTTAATAATTAACTAGGAATACAACAATGTGAAATATGTGAGAAATCTGTTGAGTTGTCCTTGGGAAATAAGTACATAAAACAATTTGCAGAGCTCGATTTAAAATCGATTTCCCTGCTGAACGCCTCGTTGCACGAAGATTTTCATTAGAATCTCTGAGGATTCTTCGTTTCTCATTTATGCGCTCAATTTGGGACTAAACCATTCGAACTTAACTAACCAAACAACAAATTGGTTTGCGCTCGAAACGAATCAATGAAAATCGATGCAGACACAGCGGGCGATGGTCTCTCCCCCTCCCCCTGGAACTCCCCCTGTTGCCCCCTGTTGTCATCTGTGGCACGCAGGAGACACGAGGACACATGAGGAGTACAAAATAATTGACAGCAGCAGCAGTTGGGCGTTCAGCTGAGTGACAGAGCAACAGACAGGCACAGTCAAAATCCTATCCTGCAGCTGCAGAATTGTTATACTCAGACTGAGATGCGAGTACGTGGGATCCTGGCAAGCTGCAACTGCTGCTCCTGCTGCTCTAGAAGCTGCTGCTAAATTGGAAATGTCATTGAGGCGTTTAACTTGCATGGACATGGATGCGATTGAAGCCTGGCAGTCAGGCAGAAGGCACGAATTTAACGGCAAAATCAGTTAAAACGAGCTGGCAACTGGCCAGAACCAGCGTCTGCAGACTGATTCAGAGTCCGGGTCACAGTCACAGTCACCGTCGCAGTCGCAGTCGCAGTCACCGTCTGGTCAGGCATCCATATCCGATTCAGGATTCGGAGTCTCTGTTTCTTTGCCTCCCAGCAAATGACAGCCAATTGTTGCTGGCGGCCACTTAACAGCTGCCCAGCAGCAGCAAAAATCAGACGGGGGGGAAGTTCCTGTCTCCTCAGTCCACTCATACTCACCTGCTCAGCTGTGGTGGACAGCAGACAGCAGACAATAGGCAGCATTTCAGTGGAATGGCCGACAACAACTTGACAAAAGCAATTTCAGGACGCCGTCTGAGTTGAGCTGTCAAATGTGCCTTTTATATTTCTCTCTTTTACTTAAACTCTTATCTCTGCACTGAGAAGAATGCAGAACGATTTGTTCATGAAAAAAAAAATTGTTTAATTAATTTTGTATATTGATATTAATTATTATTAGAAAATACACGCGTCTGTGTATGTGTGTCACTATTTCACCAGAACCACCAGAATACTTAGCAGCAGCCTTTACACACAACTCCAGCAACAGTAATCCAAATGTACCGTCTGTAGAGCCTCCAATACCGTATTGAATTAATAACACAATGTAATTTACTTTAACTTTTATATTTTATATTTTCTCTTTCATAAAACACGTCTTGTCACTTCAATATTCATATGCAAATAGAAAGATCAGAAAAAGTAGCCACCAGTGTGGCTAGATCACTAATGAGCAGAGCGCTTTTGCTTAACGATATCAACTTGTTAGAACTACATTTTCCAACAATTATTTTAAGACCGCTCTTAGATTTAGACTTGGATCTAGAACAGGGGTGCTCAGTTTTTGCTCATTCCATTGATTTTCGGTCTCATTTGTTTTTGTAATTCCTCAAAGCATAGGAAACAAAATATCGTATACATGCACTGCGCCGAGTATACAAAATACCAACACATGCAAACATCTTCGTGTGAATGCAATGCGCAGCACAAAAACCGGTTTTGTTCTCTTCTCTGATTGGTGCTTACAAGCGCAAGAAAACTGAACAACAACAATTTTAATGTGATTTTGTTGTTGTCTTTTCTTCAAGTTTGCACTTCTCTTCTTTTTATTGGGGTTTTTTTGTGTGAGTATTGGTGCGAACTCATTCGTATGCTGGCTTTGGGCACCCCCGATCTAGAATATTTAGGATCATTAAACTTTAGACATAGGAAATATCTGATTCAACTCCAAACGTACTTAGTTTTTCTCGCAGTGTGCCATCTCACTCACTCTCCATCTCTCTCTCTCTCTCTCTCTCTCTCTCTTTCAGACAACAAATTCATCTGCGACTGCCGCCTACAATGGATCTTTGAATTGAAAAATCGCACACGTCACTTGCAGCTGCGCGATTCGCTGGACCATTTCATTTGCACGCTGCAGGAGCCGAAGCTGTCGCACTTTGTGGACCCGGTGCCGTCGCACATTCTGGACCTGCTCAACATCGGCGGCTTCACGGCCATTGGCAGCAACAGCGCCAGCATGGGCGGCATTGGCAACGGCGTGAGCAGCGTCAGCAGCAGCAGCAACAGCAACTACGCGACTCTCGATGAGCTGAATGCCGGCAACGGGATCGGGACGAGGAAGCACGGATCGAGCAAGTCGCGGCAGGCGTTGCGTGGCCAGCGGCAGTTTGCGGATCTGGCCGAGAACAATGCCGTGGAGTCGAAGCTGCGACAGCGACGCAAGCGACAGGATGTGGCAGATGTGGCCGGTGTTGCCGGTGTGGCAGCTGTGGCACAAACGCAAAAGCGTTACGATTACTACGACGAGGCGACTGGCGGTCATGTGTCCGGCCTGGGATTGGGACTGGGACACGGCGGCCTGGACATGGACGACAACCTGAATCTGCACAAACAGAGCTCGTTCTATGGCGGCGCTGGTGGCAGCAGCAGTGGCTCCAGCTCCGTCCTGGCACACAATGATGTGGACGTGCTGCTCGGAGGAGGTGGAGGAGGCGTGTCTGGCGATGCCCTCGATGCTCTGGCCACCAAGAACTCGATCAGCGTGCGTCTGTCCATGCTGAAACCGGAGCTGCTGCCCTGCCACGACGAACTGAGCGATCCCACCGAGCTGCCCCTCTCCCGCGACCTGATGGACGTGCGCAGCAATGCGGGACAGGATCAGCTGATCAATGGTGCCCCACTCCAGACACTCCAGATTGCCCTCTGTGTGCTGCTCAGTTCGGTTGTCACGCTCTTCAGCCAGGGTTGAATACTACTCCGATCTCTGGGCTCGTTCAACATGAGTTTAGAATTCTATGTAAATACTCGTGAGCATTCATTTTGGTTGTTCGAAAACTAAAGAAGAAGAAGACGCCTAGCTCTTAAGTCAAAGTGAGAAGCAGCAAACTTCTTGGTTAAACTATTTTGGAAACGAGCTTCGAAACACACAAAGATACAAAGATACAAACACACACACACAGATACAGATACACACAGAAACAGACAACACTCAGATACAGATACAGATACAACGTGAAATCTAAACTAATGTCTTGTAAATATGTAAAAATGGAAATTCGATTAACCTACTAATTTAATCCTAGCTGATAGCTGTAATATTAGTCTCTCGACTTTGACGCAAACTTTGAACTTTAAACAGAACCGAAACCGAAACCGAAACCGAAAACAAACCAAACAAAAAACAAAACAAATTGAGAACCTCCGAGCAAACTGGCGTTTCATTTAAACTCAAACTAATAACCGAAATACCGCAAAAAGAAAGAACAAAACGAACCGAAAATCATAAAAAGAAATGATGCAAATTATATAAAACCAAATGCAAAACACTGTACTACATAGTAAACTTATAGTTTGACTAGCCATAGAGTTGAATTATTTGAGATTCGTTTAACTTGAGCAAGGTACACACTACTTACAGTAAAAAACCTGGAAAGCGCTAAACGTCTTAGGTACAGTGAGGTCAACAACTAACAAACTAACTAGCTAGTGTCAGTTTTAGTGTACTAAGGTCCACATGAGGCATGCCTGTAAAATAACTTGATAGAAGAAACAAAACAAAAACGAAGCATAAAGCAGCTGAAATTAGATACAGATACAGAGATACAGATACTTAGATACATAGAGTAATACAGCCTGCATCTGGGTTCTATATAAATATATATATAGATATGTATAACAGTTAAGATTGCTTTCTAGCTGTAAGTCACACACTCAGAAACACTCACTCCCTGACTTTAGAACTGCTGCTGCCACGCCCATCAACAAACGAGAAAGAACGAACGAAAATCGAGTATAACTGTCGCCTACTTTTCCATTTTCCAAGAACTCATGCGAATTGCCTAACTTAGACTTTTGACTTTTACTTTCGTTTTCATTTGCTGCACTCAACCATAAATGAAAATTGAATAAGTGAATAAATAATAATTCAAAAATAAATTGCGAATTTAAAGTACTCATTTGAATAGATTCAAATTTTTAGCAGATGAATGAATGAATACAACTACGAGTATATATGAAACCAAAAACCAAAAAAGCAGAAATATGCATAACGATTTTTGTAGCTTAAGACTGAATAAATAAAGGTAAATTATGATAATATATACACACCATATACTATATACTACACTATACTGTATTTATATGTATGTGTATATATGTGTATCATGTATTATTGTATTTGTATTTGTATTGTGTATGTTTAATTGTATTTGTAATAAATGCAAGCTGGGGGAAAGGGTAATGCAATTTATATAGAAAACAATAACAAAATGAATGAAGATAAAAACGGAAAATGGAAAATTCATAAATAAATACATACTTACTTACATAACATTAATATACATAAGTGCATATTTCAATTTATTTAAGCTCGTCAATAAATTTATTGCCAATTTCATTATGCACAAAATATAATTTACATTTTTGCAAAAAGAAAACCAAAACGAAAAACCAACTGCAACTTTTTCATGTTTGATTAATGTGTATTCAACAAAAAAGAATAACGAAAACACACAAATTGCAAAATAAGTGTAAAAAAAAACAAAACAAAAAAACACAGAAAATATTATTACAGGATTCAAATAGAACAAAAGAAAATAAACAAAATTAATGAAAAGAAATGGCAAAGCATTAGAAGCAAGCATAGTTTTTAGTGGACAATCAGCAGATAACAAAGAAGAGGAAAAGTGATGTAGAAGCAAAAGGAGAAAGAGAACGTAAGAGAGCAAAGCATACTTGAAAGGAAATTGGTCAATAGCCAAAACTAAAACGGGAAAACTTGACAGTTTAGCAGCACGTAAAAAGCATAAGGAAAACAACACTTGAACAAAAGCTAAGAAAAACTAAAATAAAAAAAATATAAAAATATATAAAATAAATAAAATGGAAAATTAGTTTAAGCAAATGAACATAAGCTAAATGTATTTAGAGTTTTGATTAGAACTAAGCGCAATAAGAAAGTTAAATAAGTGTGCAAAAGTGGAAAGTGGAAAATGGGACAAAACCAATGTGAAACTTCTGAGCAAACAGCACATTTTACTGGTGTTGTTCCTCTGCAGTTTTTAAAAGCAAGTTCTATTCGGTTTTTCAACTTTATTGTCCAATGCTTTGATTTTGCTTTGCAGTGTCCCCAGCTGGAGAAATAAATGAATATTCGATTAGTTTAGTGACTCAATCTAATGCATTAAATGCTTGTAATAAATTAACAAATTAACTAATATTTTATTTAATAATTTTATGATATTTGTATTTAGACATAAGCTTATTCTTAACCTTCGAAAACCAAAGACTCTTGAGTTCCTGCTCTCAACTGAAGCTTTGCCAGATTTTAGCTTGTGTTTCGCTATAGAAATTGTTTGAGTTTTTGTTTCTTTTATTAATAAATGGTAAGCAAATAGCACCGAGTAAAGTAATTTTAAATATATATATATATTACAATTAAATGTAGCTTACATAATTATTTTAACTTAAATGTACACAAAAAAAGGATACAGTGAAATATTTACCAAAAACGCAAACATAATTATAAAAAATACTTATATAAATGTACTTGATGTAAGAAGTTTGCTAAAACGATAAAAGAAAATGTCAAGAAAATTCCCCAAAAAAAGAAAAACAAAGTAATATGTAATGCAGATTCTGTGGCAAGTGTGTGTGGTGTGTGGCAAGGCGAAAGCGCAATTGGGGGCGTGGCTAAAACGAAAAACATTCCAAACTGCATTCTGCCTGCCTTCATTCTGCCCGGCTGACAGACAGACAGACAGACAGACACACACATTTGCGTGACAAAAACAATTTTGAATGAAAAACGTCTAAATATATTTAATGTAAAAAAAACGAAAAACAAGAATTGATTAAATTGTGTTTTTATTCACTTTCGACAAGGATATACAAGGATATGCGCTCGCTGAAATTATAATAAATAAAAGCTTCCTTTTCGCCTGTTTTATCACTTCCGCAATTTAATCGCGCACAAAGCATTTTGGGCACTTGCCCCACCGCGTTGTATGCCACACAAAGTATGCCAGGACATTATGCGGCAGGACACAAAAGCTGAAAAATGCGCCGCAAGACTAAACGCAAATGCGATTTTCGCTTTTGTTGTGCGCGGAATATTTTACTAAATTTCATTATTGATCGATTGGCGATGGGGGGGCAGTGTGTGTGTGTGAGTGTGTGTTGCAACGCATCATTCGCATTAGGTTTGCATAAGAAATTGCTAATGGGGTGGCAACACAAACACACACACACACACATTACTCATACGCCGCGTTGCCTAATGAAGTTGTATTGCACATGGCGAGGATAAGCCGCCAATCTGCGACGCCTGTTTGCCACTTCATAAATGCCTGATTGAACGGCGTGTGGGCGTGTCTCGGCTTGTCTGTGCGGTTGCTGCTACAAAATAGAGGCGTGAGGCAAAAAACAAAATGAAAAAAAATACAATATGGTAACGTGAAAAGTGTGCAAAGTGATAAATTGGATTCAAACAGCGGAGCAGATTTATTGATTTCATGGTTACACAGGAGGCGGGATCCTGGCGTCGAGTAGAGCCACGTCAAATTGAATATACGCCAGCAGCGACAAAAATCAAAAACAGATATGCAAATACACACACACAAACACACGCACACACAAGAAAATGGCGCTGGAATGAACGTCAACATATGGCAGAGGGAGTTGCATGGAGCGGCTGCTAAAGGACTAAGCCAAAAGCGTGCTTTTTTTTAAGCCAAACGACGTGCAACGCGTCAAATTTTTGCAACTGATTATGCCAAAGGCAAGAGCGAGCGAGCGAGAGAGAGAAAGTGAGGGGGAGAGCGGAAGTGCATTGCATTTGTGTGCGTGTGCAAGTGTTGCCTACGTCACGCGGCTCGCCAGACGCGTTGCTAGACGATAATATCAAACAAAACGACAACAACAACGACAACAACAACAAAGCTGATATGTGTGGGCTGCCAAGTGCCCGCGGCTCAAGCTGAAGTGTTGCCCCACTGTGCGGCGGGGAGGGGAGGTGGTTGGAGGGCTGGGTGCTGCCATTCGGTCCCTATTATTACGCGATATGCCAGGCAACGGCCACAGGCATTGGCATTGCCAACGTCGAGCCAGTCAACAGCAACTGCGGCTAAAAAATCAATCAAGCGTCATAATGCACGGCAAGAAATTGCAATGCGATAAGTTCAATTTATGAGCGATAGCTTGGAGTATTATTTTTAAAATTTGTAATTTTAAATTACTATTCAGGTCATCATGAGGAAAATATTTATGGTAAGGGAGAAATTTAAATAAATGGAGAATATTCCAGTTAAGCAATCTAATTTTTTAGTTATTCCTTAGCAATTTAATAGGGTATCTGTTTGACAATAAAATAAAATTAATTATAAATTAATTATATAAATAATTAATTGAAAAAGCATTCTTACTCCAAAGATAACTGCACAGCGAAATTATATACTAACATTTAATTAATTTAATTAATTTGTAAATATTTAAAAATTACATCAAATCAACTCATTGTTTTCTCCCAGTGTACTTATGAGGTTTGTCTAGCCCGTCTAACTCTTGGCCATGTGCTCCACGTCCATGTAGTTTATGGCGACGACGGGCTCAGACGGTGCATGTGATTGACATCTGTCTATAATGCCGCAAAAGGCGGCAACATGTCCTGCGATTTGCGTGGAATTTTCTACTATTGCCCATTCTTTCTTTTTATTTTTGCGTTATTCCTTAGCCATATTTACAAGCTGATTGTTATTATAATTCCAGGGACTCGCAGTTATGGCAAATTGCATTGTTGCTTGCAACTTGCAACTGGCAACTTGCAACTGGCAAGTTAATCAAATAGAACAGACTGTCGTATCAATCGGCAGGTTGTTACTTTTGACAGGCAGATGGTGGCAGAGGGGGAGGAGAAACAAGATTTGGGCCAGATACTAATAAAGTTAACATGGCAAAACAACTTGGCAATCATGTGAACTTTATGCGCAAGCTAAATGTCGTTTTATGCAGCGCTCCAAGGATCAAAGGACACATTCAACGAGTGACACGCTCCAGCGGATGCGTCCAGCTAAAAGCTTTTGGCTGAAACGCACCAACAACAAATGCAGTGCGAGAGAGAGAGAAAGAGAGAGGGAGCGGGAGAGGGAATGGAATAGAGGTGCAGGTAAATATTGGCAAATTGTGACGAGCCAAGTGAAGCATGTCGTAAAAAAAACTGGATATATAAAAGAAAAACTGGCGATAACTTAGCGAAAACTAAATACTCTTGCTGTATTACCTTAAAAGATATAGTAATAGCCGATCTGAATATAAGTCTCATACAAATATAGAAAAACTTCAATAAACTTGTTAGTTAAAATTGTAAAAATATATTTTAATTCAGGAATTTTACCTAATAAATTTCAATATTATTATTTTATTTTTTTTTTATATTCAATAATATTTTATTTATTTATTTATTATTCTTATTATTCGGAATTCCATATATTTGTTGAATGTTTTCATACGACATTTCCCAGCCTTTTTATAATACACTTCTCATACCCTTTCTGGTATTTGATATAAAAAGTCTAAATGGAAGTGCAAGACAGCAGCACGGAAATGTCAAGTGGAAATTCCGTTTATAGCTGCGTTACGTTTACCATTCAATTATACAAAAAAAGAGGAAAGACTCGATTCACATATGTCAAAGTTGTCCTTTGACTTTAGTTAGTGTATCGAAATCGAATCGTTTATCTAGCGATTTCAATTCGCTAATGGATTTAAAAAGAATGCAATTACCAAGTACACTCGGAATGCACTTTAAAGTCCACTTTAACCCACGATTAAATACATTGTGAAGCAACAACTATTATGTGGGCATTTTTCTTAGTTGTATTTATAAATTCTCGCATTTACTTAAGCTTTTGTATCGCAAAGTTTACCTGTCAGTTGAACGAACACTACAGTTTGTTTATTGTTGTTTTTGTTGTTGTGGTACAACTTTACTCATTGGGATTATGTGCTAGCTGAAACTATAACCCGATTTAGTTAAGGGATAGAGGACGAGCTGGAGGACGGACATACATTTTGTATATAAATTAAAACCGCAAAGTGTTTGGTAGAAGCTGAGCTCGACATTTGTCAATACTTGTAAGTGGGCAGAAGGCTGTCTCAAAAATGCAGAAACGACTAAATACAATTTAACCACAATTCGAATTGTGGGCAAACAACAAGCCAAACGCACTAACCGACGGACGGACAAATGGAGAAACAACACAGTTGGAGGCGGTGACAGTGGCAACAAATGGAAACTCAGGCCGAAAGACTGTCACATAAATAGCTAACAATGTTAACAAAGCGCTTAGACCAATTTCGGGATAGGCATATACCCTGTAGTAATAATTAATAGAGAAAGGGGCATGCCTACTATCTTAACTAAAAAATAATTATTTGGGTTTGATTTGTTTTGAAAATTAAGTATACGACGCGTAATCTAATAATTTGCAACGAGGTATGATTTTGTCTGTAATATATGATATATGTAGGGTATAATGTAGTTGAAATTGCTCAACTTCTTGTATATGATAATTGTAAAAAGAAAACCATACGAAAATTCTAAATCACTCTTGAAATCACTTGTTATGTAAAGGGTACTTTCTAGTTGAAAATGCCGCATTTTGTCAAGAAGTTGTTCAGTGTCTTGTTGCTCTCCTCGAAATTTTGGTTATTGCCAAGGAATTGTCAATTATTTATGCTTTGGTTTGATTTTATGGCTTGTAAACGGATCCGTTTGGCAACAAACCCTTCCCCCCGCCCCGCCGTCAGTTGCTCAATTGGCAATATTAATAACCTTTTTCACAGTTGCCAAAATGCTGCCATATCGAAACTGGCATCCTAATTGGAAAGCAACTGACAGGACAGCTGTCCTGCGCATTGGGCACAAATAACCAATAGCGACTGCGATTGAGACTTCGACTTCGACTTCGAGTTGGACTTGGAGATGGACTCCAACAGCGTCTGCGACTGCAAATGTGTCTAATGAAGTCCTTTGCTGATTGATGGCCAGGCATTTCCGACATTTCCCCGACCACAAACTGGAGCTAAGAGACTCGATTGCCACACGATTAATAGATGTGACTCAATATGTCAGACAGGCCCCAAGAAGGCGCCAATTTCCGAAAACTAACTGGAGAGACAGGCCCAAGGAAAGAGCCTCCTCTGTTCCTCTTCCCTCCCATCTTCTTCTGCCTCGTTCGACCAAGTCTCTTGCCAGTTTAATGGCATCGCCTTTGATGGCCTGATCATGGCCCAAGTTTATTACTTTAAAATCGCAAAATGCGCCATAACATTAACATGAGTTGTGCTGGCGGGTGGAGGGGAAACTGGGCTGTGTCGCGAGGTTGCCAGCTCATAAAATGGCTTTAAAAGGTCATAAATATAAATTGAAATTGCGTTGACAACAAAAAGAAGAAACGAACAAGAAACTTTATCAGTTGGCAGTAGAGCAAGAGAATGTTTAGCCAAGAAACTTTAGAGCAGTATTTGCTATGTTTTAATTACTATAACTTTTAATTAAATTTAAAAAATAAATTCAAGACTTAATGCTTAGAATAACAATTTCGTTGAAATATATAAAGCGATTATTATGAATTTCTTAGAACTTAAAATATACATATGTATATATATTTTTTCAAAAATTAAACTGAAACAATAAGCTGTACTACGAAGTGCTGAATCATTTCTTTTAATATTAACATTAAAATGATTATGAATTTCTTAGAACTTAAAATATACATATGTGTAAAAAATAAGCTGTACAACGAAGTGCTGAATCATTTCTTTTCATATTAATAAAGACATACGATTTAATTCTATTAAAATAATTGACTCTAATAAAGCCCGATAATGTCGATAAAACTTTCCGCAGTAAAACTTAAGATAGTTCAGAGTATAATTTGCCAGCGATTGTGTGACGAGCGAAGCTTTAAGCTGCTTTTCACGCAATTTCCTTTATTATGTCGTGGATGGGATGCAGTTTGATTTTATTTTTAGCAAATAAGCCGAGGCAAATAACAACAGAGCAGAGGAAAACAGCGAAGGCCTTACCCTGTTGCCCGGGGGCAATAGCAACCAATGACCCTTGCTGTGTCGTTGTCAGGCTACGCAGTTGTCCCCATCCGGAGAAGCTCAGCCAAAGTCACGCCCACAATGCGAAACGCCCTCAATCCGACGAGCAATCATTTCTACGGTCATTTGGCGAACGCCGTGTGCGCTACTCAGCCTTAAAATTGGAAAAAAATGTGTGTTGGCCAGGACTAGAGGAGCATGAGCTGGAGCGGACATTGCAGCATCAGCATCAGCTTCAGTTCCAGCATCAGCTTCAGCATCAGCTTCGGCTCTAGTAAGAGCTTACTGCTCGTCCCTTTTTATGACTGGCGTTAAAAATGTGCAGCGCCCGGCGGCTCGAGTGCAATAAAAGTAAAACACATTGCCAAAGGCAGCTTGCAGCAATATTTGCGCAATATGGCCAGAACCGGGACGAGCTGGGCCTCGCCAGGAGAGAGCCATCTATGTGAGACAGTCAAAGGATGCGGCCTGCAGAGCATCCTTGGCTTGGCTGCGTTCATTATTTATTTTATTTTATTAGAAATTATTTAGTGCTGCAGCCAAAGCAGCCAAAGCAACAGCAACAACAACAACATTGGCAAAACAAATGCCGCCGCCTACGACTGCTTCATTTTGCGATTGCCTCATGCCTCAATCCTCATTCCCCATGCCGCATGCTGCACGGCCGGATGCCTTTTATTGTTATCTCAGCCATTCAACTTGGGCCAAGAACTGGCGCCTAAAGTGCATTAAAGTTGATTAATTTTATTAGTCGCGTTGCCTGCTTAAGCACGGCAAACTTCAATTCAAGCCGGAACAACAGCAACTGCTACAAATTGAATTGGTAAAGGTGATTGATGGACTTGCATATATTCTGTTAGCCGATAGCCACTAAAGTCTAGTAGTTTCAACTTTCTCTTTGGGCTCATACACTTACTTTACAAAATTGATTTAAAATGTAAGAATAGGTATGTATTTTAAGGTACTCTCATTCTGAGTTCGAATGTATTATACTATACTTATATATTAAGAGCCACTTCCATTTCTTAAGAGTCTTATTACAGATATTACCTTGGCTCTCTTTCCACTTCTGAATTGTCTTTCAATCCACTTTACGGCTTCCAACTAATTGAGAATCGCGGTCCAACTTTTAATACACATTAAACAATCGATACGCACTGGCAAATGACTTTGAATTTAATTTTCGTTAATTATTCTTAAAAATTCCTTTTAAATTGTGCAACGTTTCAGAAAACTCTTCGGAAAATGTACTTTAATTACAGCTCATTTACTGCGAGATGGCCGGAAAAACCAAGCCAAGCCGAACCGAGCGATGTGATGTGGATGTGATGAGTGAAAAATGCCTTTTGCAGTCAATTTGCTACCTTTGAGAAATATTTTAAATGCCAGACTCAATGTACAATGAAATTTTCACTTAACGGCCGTAAATCAGTTGCATTCGTTTGAGTGGAAGGGGGGGAGGTGGAAATGCAGCGAAAAGCCTCATCATAAAAACGCATCAAGAAAAGCCGCCGTGGTGTCTGGTTGCAGCCACAATGATGATGTTGTTGTTGTTGTTGCGACAGTTGATGCGGTTGTTGTTGCTGTGCATTTGGCAAGCGCGATTTGGTGATTGTCATCGATATGGATGCACATTATGATGGCTCCGGCTGCGTTGTCCCTGCCCCTGCCACTGCCACATGCCCCATTCACTTCCATTCGAGCCGGTGCAGCCAATCAGCCGCCGGAAGCGACAATTGCCAATTGGGCGCCATTTTACACCAACAGCGACAGCAACAACAACAAAGGGTAACAGCCAAAAAAAACCTCATCGTTTGTTTCCATTTGTCTGCGTTTCTGGAGTGAGGGCAAAGGGGAAAACGTAAAGGGAAAGGGAAACAACGTTTATGCGCTTGTTTGCGCGCATTTTCAATGCAATTTTCTCTGCGCCACGCACTCCATTACAGTCGCGCACGAAAGTATGCAACAGTCATTGGCAAACGGCGCCGCTTTGTTATTTAGCCACTGTTCATTTGACGGACACCGGCGTCATCTCCAACTCCAACTACAACTCCAACTTTCAGCTGGAGCTTCAGGTCGTGCTGTTTTGGGGTTTTAGTTAGTGGATGCACACCTGAAAATGACCATAATTAATTGCATGCACCTGCGGCCCCATCGACCCCATCGGCCCCCATGCCGCCAATTAGCGACAGTTGAATGAATCGCCTGAATTGCTGCGTCTCCTCGGTCGCGACACATTCCTTTCGATACCCTGTAGAGAGGATGTGTTCAAAAAGGATATATGGATATAAATGAACGATTTCTTTAATCACAAAAATTCCTATTATTTATTTTTAAAGATAAGTTAGAATTTTATATTAATCATTAGTTTCAGCTTATGACAATTTATATAAATTTTATACAATAATCCTACATTATGGAGCTTATAATTAGTGTAGATCCTTCACTTAACTGACAGTTCCTTTTGGTAAATTTAAAGGGAATTAAAAGATTACTTCTTTCTTTCAAAATAAAGCCAATTGACTTTTGATTTATTTTCTTCGAAATAATAACATACCATTTCCATATAATCAACTCGTACTTGAATGCTTAAAATAAGTTCGTCTCTTGTAAAATGTCATTTAATATATTTCGAATCATAAAAAGTTGCTCGGAATTTTATGCTTGCCGACTTATCTACATCTTTTTCACATTAAAAATTAAAATCAGTTCAAGTTTGAAGAATTCCTTCCTATCTTCAAAACACATTCAATATATTGTTATTTCGTTGCTTTATCTCTTGTATAGCTCCGACTGAATTCGATGTTTGCGATAATTCAATGGAGCATCATTATTGATATCGAGTGTTTCCCAATGTTTAACAACTTAACAGCTCTTAACTTGGCCACACTTTATCTACAAAAGTGGCCGCCACTTGGTCACTTTTATTTGTATTTATACTTTTTTTTTGCTGCTGCATTGCATCACTCACACACACACAGATCACTGGAGCATTGTGTGTGTGTATGCGTGTGTATGTGTGTGTGGGACACTATAATCGAAGCGGCAGCAACAGCAAATCGGTTTCGCATGAAACACAATTGTCTATAATTACATTATCCCAACTATCAATTAAACCAAATTGTCTGTCGGCCACGCCGGGACCTAGCCCGGAAGTCTACCAGACAGACAGACACACAGTCAGACGGACGGACGGACACACACGCATGCTACACACCTCTCCCCACACACACACACTCACACACACCTCCCATTAGCCCTATAGCTGCAGCATACCATATACATATTTATAATGGGGGCTGTTGTATGTTTTTGTGTTTGTATAACAAGGACTCCTTCCTTTCCCATTCCCACTCCATACACTTTATATCCTTCAGAGTGTATGTCAATGTATGTGTGTTTGTGTGTGTATATGTTTTCGCTTGTAATCCCCGCACACAAAAGCATTTAAATAATTTTACTGGCGCTGTCGACGCTGACGCTGATATCGGAGTATTTTTCAAGTAATTGTTGTAATAACAAACGCAAAAACAACAAGAGCAACAACACAAACACACAAACAGAGAGAGAGAGAGAGAGAGAGAGAGAGAGAGTCATGGCAATAACATGCACATACTCACAGATACTACACAGTCCCATTGAAATATGGAATTCACAATTACATTTAGGCACACGCACACTCGCATTCTCACACTAACACACATACACGCAAATTCGAATACGAATTTAATGTTGATGCGTTGCTCGAAATCGTGATTTAAGTGAAACTAAGTTCTGCTTAGCAATAATATTTAATGATATCACCATTAAAGATCTATCATTACTACTATGAATAGATAATCTCGTAACTATTCGTATCAAGATTTTCTTTATTATATTTTTGATCATCTGTTCATCTTTTGCATATATATTTATTTTAATTTAATTGAATTCTTAATTAATTAGTAGCTTTAATTTATAAGTTTCACAATATAAATGAAACAAGTTCACTTTCATTTGCATATTCTGATTCATGACAATCTGAAAACTAATAATAAAAATATTATTTATTTCAAGTGTACCATTTATAGTTCACACATTAATTCTAATCATGAACTGTTGCCGCATTCACATTCTAACTCTCTCTGTGTTCAGTCGTGTTTTTGTGTGCTCCGTAATATTTCTTGTTTTTAGTGCATTTCTTCACGTAAATATTATAAAGTGTTTGTCTTGTTGTAATAACTACGTAGTCGGTGTCTTTTTGGTGCATTTAATGTGTTAAAACAGTGATTGTCTTCAATAATTACACCAATTACAATTTGTGTTTTCAATTTGGGCATCAAAGTATTTTGTTTTTGTTTATTTTTCTTTCTTTCTGCTTTTGTTTGGGTAATTAACAGCTGTTAACTTGCTCTCTCGCTCTCAGTGTCGCTCTTCGTGCTCTCACTGATAATCTGTTGTAGCGCTTGCAAGCATTGTCTGTGTTTGCTCACTCATTCTTTTTCTGTTGCTTTGTGCGTGCATTCTGCACTTCAAGCGGCCGTTTGTGAACAAGCTTTGTTTTTGTTGTTGCCTGTCATCTCTTTTTGTGCTTTGCATTTCGATTAGCATTCCCTGAGAGAATACCACTTTACTTTTCTTTTTATAGTCGACTATAAAATACCCTGTTTCATTATGTCGTCTGATCTAATCTGTTTTTATAATAAGTGTCATGGACCTGATCCTAAGCAAGAATTTATTTCTTGCTTCTTTTGTGACCGGACTTTTCACTTGAAATGTGCTGGTATCACTGTGAAAGTCAAAGATTGTCTTGAGAAGAACAATGGTTTGAGATGGCGCTGTGATACTTGCCGGGACATAGAGGTGCAAGTTCGTAAATTTATGGAGCGAACTAGAGATAGTTTCAAGGACTTGTCGAAGATATTTCATAAGGCAAATGTCCTCTTTTCTGATATGGAGAACTTATTTAATAATTCATCCTTATTAAATGAGCCTCCTAAACGTAAAAAGAGTAGTTCTGCTCCGCGCCAGGCGCAGTTATCATTTTCAATCCCGCAATTAGACCTGGGTCTGCAGCCATCTATTGTTAACTCTCAGCCATCTACTTCTCAGCAAGCTAGGACTGACCATAACCCACTCGATAGTGCAGCTTCCGTCTCACCTGCCCCGTCTGTTCCCAATAGAGTAAAATCAAATTCCACTCCAGTTGTTACGGCAGCCAATACTTTGACTGTCGTACCTCCTCGCGTGTCTAAGCCCCTCCAAGGCGTTCCTCCCCCGAAGCCCATGAAGCATGTCTTTGTTTCTAGGCTTGCCAAAGATCAGTCCTCGTATGATGTTAAGGCTTACATCCAAAACATTATACAGGATCCTGATATTTTGGTGGATAAATTTAATTTTAATTACCCTAGGGAAATCTCTTCGTTCAAGATATCGTGTTCGGAGAAGGTTTTTGACAAGATTTGTCATCAACACTTCTGGCCCGAACATATCTTTGTTGCAGAATACAAGGGAAATTCTACTCGAAAGAGAGATCGGGCTCCGATCTCAGGTGCTGGTTCCTCTCCATCTGCTTCATCTTCAAATGAAGCATCAAAAAACTAACTTCCTCTTTAACTCTTGCCTATCAAAATGTACGAGGCCTTAATAGTAAACTCTCTAATCTATATCTCAATAGTCATTCTTTTGATTTCGATGTCATTTGTTTTACTGAGACCTGGCTCAAGCCTGCCACATCGGACTTTTCTATTTTTTCGTCCAAATACTCTATATATAGATGTGATCGTATAGCTCGTAAAGGTGGCGGAGTGATGTTGGCCGTGGATTCTAATCTGTCCTCCGAACCTATTTCAACCACATTTAATTCTGACATTGAGTTTATTTGCGTGAAAGTTTCTTTTCTTAAATTTTCAATCTATTTAACATGTTCTTATATTCCACCCCTTTCTGATAACACTTTATATGATAGTCACCTGACTGCTATTAAATTTATATCATCTTTACTTTCTCACACTGACTTGCTTTTTGTCTTTGGTGATTTTAATCTTTCAGATGTTCGATGGTTTTCCTCAAATGACTCGCATTCCCTTTTTCCTGATAGCTCTCATGAATTTATTGACGGTCTTTCTGAGCTTTCTTTGGTGCAAATCAATCCTGTGTGCAATTCTATTAACAGAACACTTGACCTGTTATTTGTATTGGACTCTGATAATAGCATCGTATCCAGGATTGATCCATTGGTAACTCCGGAAGACCCTTACCACCCAACTCTAAACGCACATATTAATTTACCTTTGTGGCCTGTTGCTCTATCATCTCAGCCACTTGAGCGAGTACGGAGTTTTTGTAAAACTGATTTTAATAAGTTAAACACTCTGATTTCATGTTCTGATTGGTCTCAACTATACACATGTTCTGACTTGGATAATGCCATTAAGCTTTTTTATAATACTCTTAACTCTTTTTTTGACATCTGTGTTCCACTTGTATCACTAATTAGTTGCAATAGACCTCCTTGGTTCTCTAGAGAATTATCACATTTAAAAAATGTGAAATCCAAGCAATTTAAAAAGTATAAAAAATCTGGAAATCCTTATGATTTCTCACGATATTTAATTACCTGCTCTAGTTTTCTAGTTCTTAACTCACAATGTTATAATAATTACTTGCGACGTTGTAAGCTTGAATTCTCTAAAGATCCGAAGCAATTCTACAAATTTGTAAACTCTAAACGTAAAGCCTCATCATTACCATCTTCTGTTGTCTTCAACGATATTCAAGCTAATACTGATCAATCCATAGCAGATTTGTTTGCTGACTTTTTCCAAACTACTTATTCTACGAGTAGTTTCCGTGTTGGCCAGCCTTACCCGTATAGGTTAAGCTGTTCTAACTGTATTTACAGCCCTCTAATCACAGAAAGCTCGCTTCTTTGCGATCTTAAATCGATTAAGCCAGTGCACGCACCAGGTCCCGATGGTGTGCCTGCGTCTGTACTTAAGTACTGTGCAGAATCGTTATGCGGACCATTACATAAGTTGTTTACTTTGTCCGTTGATTCCTCCTCTTTCCCAGCGCTTTGGAAAGATTCTTATATTATTCCTCTTCATAAAAAGGGTATTAAGTCCGATGCTCAGAACTATAGGGGTATTTCCAAGTTGTCTGCTATTCCGAAGATGTTTGAGAAAATTATAACCTCACATCTTCAACACTTATGTAGCTCTATTATCTCACCTACTCAACACGGGTTTATGAGATGTAGATCTACAACCACTAACCTACTAGAGTTTACTTCCTTAGTGATTAAAGGGTTCAAGAAAAAGATGCAAACTGATGTTATTTATACTGATTTTAGTAAAGCTTTTGATTCCGTTAACCACTCTCTACTCATTCATAAGCTTGATCTTCTTGGTTTTCCATACAATCTTCTTCTTTGGATTTCAAATTATTTAAGTAACAGAACACAAAGAGTTATTTTCAAAAATTCATTTTCAAAGTCAGTTAAAGTTACTTCTGGAGTACCGCAAGGTAGTCATCTTGGTCCACTACTCTTTACGTTATTTATAAATGATCTTCCATCTTTATTATCTCACTCCCATGCTATCATGTATGCGGATGACGTCAAGCTTTGTTTATCGTATAGCGATCCTTCTTCTTTTAGTCTCTTGCAAGCAGACTTAAATGCTTTCCATCTTTGGTGCCAAGATAATTTATTAAATCTCAATAGTTCAAAATGTAAAGTTATGACTTTCTATAGATCTTCCCGCATTATTCACAGTACTCACTTAATGGCATTATATTGGAATGCTTAAATGATTCCGAAAGATCAGTTAATGACCTGGGTATAGTTCTAGATCATAGACTGAAATTTGATAAGCATATTGCTATAGCTGTCAATAAAGCAATGGGAGTTCTCGGGTTTATTAAGCGATGGTCCAAGGAATTTGATGATCCCTTTACTACTAAACTTCTTTACACGTCTCTTGTGCGTCCAATTCTTGAATATGGATCATGTGTGTGGTCTCCTCAATATGAATCCCATCGTGCCAGGATAGAGTCGGTTCAAAAACAATTTTTAATTTTTGCTTTACGCGGCTTGAGTTGGAACTCGGAAATTCAGTTGCCTTCGTATTCTAGTAGACTTCTCTTACTCAATCTTCCCTCTCTTACTAACCGTAGAACTATGCTTGGAGTAATGTTCATCCACAAATTACTGCACGGTCATATAGACTCGGCGAATTTGTTGGAAGAAATAACCTTCAATGTACCTTCTAGAGTAACTCGTAACTTTAATCCTTTATATCTCCAACGTTGTTTCACTAACTGGGAATTGCACGAACCTCTTCGTACTCTGTGTGCAGATTATAATAGACTGTACCCTACGATTAGTTTCGAGTGTTCTCCGCTCACTATTAAAGCCTCTATATTATCATGTCTAACTAATATAACCAACTAACTACTCATTAATATCATTTTGGTCTGATTGGGTTTTTCTGGGTTTTCCCCAATCCTAGCAACAAATGTTGGGCCAATCATTTTCTTTTTCATTTTAGATTCCCCAGAGAATTTTAGAATCTTAATTTTAAACTTCATTTTAATTTATTTTGTAATTTAATATATATATTTTATAATTTTAATGTATTATTTGCTGTGTCGGCTGCTTTTAGCCAGACAATAAAATAAATAAATAAAAAATAAAATAATAAATAAATAAACGCAACTGGCCAATTGGCAGCAAGGCAGAGACACGTTTTTCGTCCAACTCTCGAGTAAAGTTAAAATTTGTTTTGCTTTCACATTTAATTGAAATTTACGCCGCTTTGTCGGCGTCTCGCTGTCGCGACAAGCGGCGACTTTTATCATTTTAAAAGCCGCCCGCCCGTTGTGCTACTCCTGCCTCCTGGAACTGGAATCGCAGTTGGAGTTGGAGTTGAAACTAACGCTGACGGTGCCGGCACGACTGGAGCCGTACCTCGATGCCTAGCCAGAGTCAGAGGCGGAGGCAGAGTCAGCATTGGAGGCCCGACAGCCACTTTGCAGCAAATTAAATGCATTTTGCACGCACGCACACTTATGCACTTACTTATGGCAATGGCACTGTATAAATGTGTCTGTGTGTGTGTGTGTGTGTGTTTGTGTGTGTGCCTGTCATTTAATTTTAAAAAAGTTTCACAGCACGAGATTTACAGCGCCCGAATGACTAAAGAGTTTCACAGGCAAACCTTCAACTCTGGCTCCCTTCGCCCTTCGCCCCATTTTCATTTAATTTAATTGAGAAGTTGTCCGAATGACTTGCCGCTTGCCTCTTACCTCTTGCCACTTGTGTCATGCCACATGCACTTGCAACAGCGGCTGCTTTTAGGTGAGCAATTTGCTGACAGCGTCGTAATCAATAAGGAATGTGTTTACACATGGCTAAGAATTAGGATCAGGTCAAGGATGAAACTAAAAATTTTTTATTTTTTTCATCATGTAAACTATCCTAGTTACAGATGTTTTATAGAGAGAGTTATATATAAATTTATACAGATGCAGTGAATGTATTATCTACCTAAATCTGATGAGATCTACAATAACAAGTTAAACTAATATGTGATAAAAATAATCTGCTATAAAATTAACCAAATTTTTAAATCAATAAAGTTTTTCATATACGAGTACTAGACAAGCTATTCAATATTTAAAACAAACTCGATTTTTAAAAATATTATCTTTTTTATTCAGATAATTTTAGCTAATAAAATGTAATCTTTTAAATTTTCCTATTAATAAAGTTTAGTTAAACAATTTATAACAAAACTAGTTAAATATGAATATTTAATAAACATTTCATAATTTCTGTAAAATAAAGTTTTCTAAATAAAATTTTTATTACTTTAGGAAAATTAAGTTTCTGAATACATTTGTGTTTAAATCTTTTCATGCAAGATTTCTAATTTTAAGCGATTTTCTTTTATGGCAGTTCAATTGCTCTGTTCTTAAATGTTGGAAGCTAAGCATAAATGTAATAAGTTTTTTGGATCAATATTGACTTTTATCTAAACATTAACTTAAGGATTTTAATTAAATATTTCATACATATTTTGGCATCTGTGGCGACACTGCATAACTAGGAAACTGTGCAGCTATGGCACTCATATGCCAGCTCAGCTTCATCGCCCCAATGTATGCAATACCCGTAAAAGGATAATATCAAGCAGAATCTCAATTGGAGACAGACAGGGACAGACGGACAGACAGACAAACAGACAGAGAGACATTGAGGCAGACGCACAAAAATGCAACAAAGAGAAGTGCAATATTGTTTGTGGTCAAATACAAAAAGTACATGGAAGTTGAGTCTCCCTCTCTCTCCCCTTTCTTTTCACCCTATCTCCCTTTCTCTTGCGGAAGAATGGAGAAATGGTCAAATGCTGCCTGGGGTTGCTGGCCACATTTTACGCATTTGAACCGGGGAATTTATGAAATTGCAAAAGGAGCAGCGAAGCAAATCAACACACAACTTCGACTCAGTGTGGAGAGTCGCAGCTTAAACAAAGGACTTCCAACAGCAGCAACAGCAGCAGAAATGCCATTTATTTGTTAATTTACCCACGCAGCATCAAATATGTGAAGTCAACAAAACAACAGCCCCTTAGCCAGGTGTCCATGAAGTGGTGGAATCACGTACAGCAACTGAACTGAACTGGTCTGAATCGGACTGGACTGGACTGGACTCCCTTGGTTACCTGACAGACGCCGCAAGCGTTTTTAAGCTACTTGTTTCTCGGTTTGTATAATCCAGGGGAGGATTGGGAGATTTGGAGATTGGTAGAATGGTTCTGAGCTTAGTTAGAACGAGTACTCGTCTAGCTTTGCAATCCTCATTCCCTCTCATTCTCTCACTATCGCCCTCTCTCTCTCCCTCTCTCTCTCTCTCCTTCTCTCTCTCTAGTTTATTAGTCCTCAACGGGCAGCCTAATGATGCCTGTCCACAACAGCGGCCTAAGCTCGGCGTTTGAGACCGTTTGATTTTGTCTATCTGTCTGTCTGCTCAGCCCTTTAGTTAACGCTACAATGGCTGCACATGCAATGCCCTTACACTGGATGGGTATATTGATAAAGTGGAGTGAAAGGATCAAGTGATTGTTTAATAAAGATGCCGCCTTTTAGGCTGCACGCACACTGGGAGCTGAAAGCGGAACTTACAGCTGAGCTTATAGGCGAGCTGAAAAGTTCAGAATAAAACTGATATATCAGCTCAGCTTTTAG